>JAJIBD010021223.1:0-542500 GCA_021461705.1 Cryptotis parvus
TATATATATATATCATGCAAATAAATGCAATCATTCTGTATCTGTCTTTTCTTCTGGCTAATTTTTCTCAACATTATCCCCTCCATGTCCATCCATTTATAGACAAATTTTCATTTTTCCTAAAAAGCTGCATAGTATTCCATTGTGTAGATGTACCAAACTTTCTTTATCTAGTCATCAGTTATGGGCACTCTGGTTGTTTCTAGATTCTGGCTATTATGAATAGTGCTGCTATGAAAATAAAAGTGCGGATGGTGTTTCCACTGAGTGTTTTTGGCTTTCCAGGAGTGGTATGGCTGGGTCAAATGGGAGCTCAATTTCTAGTCTTTGGAGGAATTTCCATATTGTTTTCCAAAAAGCTGTACCAGTCGACATTCCCACCAACAATGGATGAGGGCCCTTTCACTGCATCCACGCCAGCACTTGTTTTTCTTGCTCTTTTGGATATGCACCAGTCTCTGTGGTATGAGATGATGTTGGAGGACAGGTTTAGTTATTCTGGGAACTTTGCTATTTTTGCTTACTCGCAGCTTAATCTACTTAAGCCAAGGTTCATTTTAATGAGATCTCATTTCTATGTAAACACTGCTAGAGGGTGTGGCACTCACAGAAGTCACCTTGACTCTGAATAACTTCTGACTTATACATCTACTAAAACTTCTATGTTTTCTAGATAACATGGGCATAGCTCCTCTTTATACCCACTGCACCCAGCGTGGGACAGTTAGAATTTACCAGGAGACTACCACCCTGGCTACGTTGAGACTATGGGAAGACTATAGGAAAGATCATACTAGTTTGCTCTAAGCAGGCGAATGTGACCCCTTTCAGTACCGAGAACAAGATATTCAGAATCACTCTGGTGCAGATAATAATAAGGACCTTGTGGGTACCATCTAGATTACATGAAGCTCATGGAAATTAAGATGTATTACTTATATCAGCCCTCTCTCTCTCTCTCCAGTGTTTTATATAAGAGATAATCTCAGGGATTAGTCCTTGGCATAACCTTTGTTTATACCTACAATAGGGTGTGGCACTGCTCTTCTACACTCTGTTTAGGGTTCTTTGTTGACATGACCCCTCCCTGAATTACTTGTGTGTATATAAGGGGACTGCCTTGAGGCCCCTTTGCCTTTTCTCTTTCGGCTTTTTGGCTCCTGTGGCTTTTGGCTTTTGGCTTTTTTGCTCTTTGGCCTTTTGCTCCTTCTTCTGGGTAGGACTCCATCTCGGGTGAGATCCTCTCTCTTTGGTGGGAGACTTAGGCTCTTTTGTATGGTCTGAGTTTGGACCAGAGCTCAGAGTTTGTTCATTATATTGGAGTGCTGAGGAAGAGCTTTTGTACTATTAAAAGCCTTTTTGGAACTGCACCGGACTCGTGAGTTTTCATCTGTTCCCCCGTCGGCCTTGGAGGTAGAAGAGAACTTCTGTCCTGACACTGTCGGGGACCCAGGTGGAGTCCCCAACAAGATGATATCTCATTGTTGCTTTGATTTGCATCTTTCTGATGATTAGTGATGATTAGCATTTTTTCATATGTCTTTTGGCTATTCAGATTTCTTCCTTGTTGAAGTTTCTGTTCATTTTCTTCTCCCCCATTTTTTAATGGGGTTGGCTGTCTTCTTCTTATAAAGTTCTACCAGTGCATGATATGGCCTGGAGGATATTAACCCCTTATCAGAAGGGGTATTGGGCGAATATTCTTTCCCATTCTGTGGACTGTCTATGTATCTAAATCATTCTATTCTTAAGCATAAACTTATACCTACATCTTAGCCTATATAAGAAATGGCCAAAAAAAAAAACAACAATGTTGGGGAACTCTACGGGGTCCCGACAGTGCCGGAAGCGAGTTCCCTTCTACCTCCGAAGCCTGCAGGGAATGGATGAAGACTCAGGAATCCGATGCAGTTTTAAAAAGGCTTTACTTATCACAGGTTCAGGCATACAAGTCAGCAATCGGGAAAATCCCTGTGCTTAGGATTCTCAGCTAGAACCCCAGACACGTGTAGGCCAAGGTGGCGCCACCACGTGTTAAGGCCCTGTAAAGAGGAGACAAAAGACAAGACTCCCAAGAAGAGGGCAAGCCCCAAAAGAGAAACCCAAAGAGAGCCCAGGAGAGAGCGAGAGAGAGAGAGAGAGAGAGAGAGAGAGAGAGAGAGAGAGAGAGAGAGAGAGAGAGAGAGAGAGAGAGAGAGAGAGAGGAAGCAGGCTGGTTTTTTTATAACCCTGCAACTCAGACCTTCCACTATTATGGGAAGCAGGAAGGGTTAAATGCCCTTAGGTAATTTCTCCCTTCACCTCACCTAAGACCCTATTATATGCTAATGTTTTTTAGTCAACATCTGCCTGGAAATGCCTTTATAGGGTAGAGAAGGGGTTTCTGAGATGGCATGTCTCTGTAACAAAGACTAATACTAATGCCAGTTAAATATTTCTCCAAGCCTTCACAAGAGTCTCGTCTACTTCATGGTAGTTTTGTATTTTTAGTTGCCTTTGAGTTATCAGGGAGCCATGCTTGCTTGTTTGGGGGAAACAGCATTTCTCTCTGGTCTAATTACTTAGAGATCCAACGTGGCCAGGCAAATATGCTGGTAAGATCTAGCTAGTCCCACGATGATTGTGGTAGCATGAGAGAATATTTATACCAGCCAGTACAGAATACATGGTCAGATAAACTGCCACATTTAGACTACCCCCTTATCTACGAAGTGACCTGCAGGAGGCAATCCAGGGCAGATGCAGAGGCTCTTAGAGGAGTCCTGCAACAGCTTTTACTAAGATTTAGTGACTATACTGTACATACCACAACACAAAGTTTGTGGGAAACATGTGAAGGACTGTGTAAGGACTGACATATAGTCAGGTGCATGCAATATTCTGTCTGCCAGAAACAGAAGATGCAGCTCAGAAGTTCATAGGATATTATGATATATTTGAAATAAAATGAAGGGCTGGAGCGATAGTCCAGTGGATAGGGCATTTGCCTTGCACACGGCAGACCGGGTTCGATTCCCGGTATCCCATATGGTCCCCTGAGCACTGCCAGGAGTAATTCCTGAGTGCAGAGCCAGGAGTAACCCCTGAGCATTGCCAGGTGTGACCCCAAAAAATGCAAAAAAAAAATTAAATTGGGCATTTGAATTTCTGTCCAGTCTGTACTTGCTCTCGTGTTGAATAAGGCCACTCAGACTTTGAAGGCAATCATTTCCCAAGGCTATAGGAAAACAAGAGTGATGGATGCTTTACTTATAGGGCAGTTCTGAGAAATAATAAGAGCTTCTTTGTATATGTGCCTAGGGGCCTAATATGCAATCTGCCATACAACTCAGCAATTCCATAGGTTTTGCCCTTTCCTCCCCAGTCCTTCAGATTTTACCCAGTAAATATGTAAGAGCAGCAGAATTTCAGACGCATTCATGGCTGCAGAAGCAGGACCAGTCCAGAGTTCTCATTCTCAGTGGGGGGCTAATCACAGTCTAGTGCTGGAGACCCTGTGATGTTTGAATGGAGCTTAGCTCTGATTTGTGTGCTACGTGAAGGAGTTTTTGATGGTATGAACCCATGTGTCCTGTTCTGCTCAATGTCCCCATTAGACTCGAGATTCTAGAGCCAAGTTTGAACTCAGAATATTTCACAGTATAGCACTGGCTGGCACAGCCCCTTCTCCCACACCCCAACATTCACACTCCTCTCTTCCCAGCTTCTAGCAGCATTTGCATTGCTTGCCTGGTAGTGGTGGTGGGGAGGGGGTTATTTGCCACTGAATCCCTTTGCCAAAATGCTTCAGCCAGTGATTGGTGGAATTCCCCAGTTTCCTTTTCTTTGCTCAGTGAGTTTAAGTTCCATTTTCTTCTGGGAGGGTGAGTTGATCATACAGCCTTTATTGGGTGTTCTCTTTTCTGAGCCTACATCTTCCTTCTTTCTTTATAGGGCCTACCTCCAGTGGAGTTATTGGGGTGCAGGGGACACAGTGCTAGGGCCAGTACTTTCGTGACCTCAAGTGGGCCAGTGATGCTGGCAGCCATCAGAGCCATCCTGGTAATGCTTGGGAGGTGGGTCTCCAGGGCTCCAACCAGCAATGCTGTGGGTCTGTAAGGTATTGGGGATCAGCCTCAGAGCTTCATGTATGCCAGATGGACCCTACTGTCTGAGTCATCCTAGTAATCTAGGCATTGGTGTTGTGCTGTGCAGGTGTTTTATTTGACCTTGTTCCCAATTCTTGGTGATTCCATATTTTTTCTGCTAAGATGCTCTTAAAAGAAATAGCTCATAACTTCAAGCCCATTCTCAAAGATTACTTCTGAAGAGGCTTATAAAAAGATACATGACTACCTCAAAAAATCTGCTCAGTGGTGCTAAGGGGAAATTATCAAATATAGCTCTTGAGACCAAGATCAGTGACAGAACTAGTGGGATCTGATCTGCAGCTTAGAGTGCAGTTGTGATATCAGGAACCCAAACTGTTACCAGGAAGCAACAGAAATGTTAATCCTCAATTATTGATTTATTCATCTCAAGAGAGAAGAAATCATTTAGGAGGCCTAAGATAGGGAGAGTAAAAAGAAATTTTTATTAAGAAGATAGAAAAGGAAGTTGAAACAGTGGAAGGAAAGAATATGCTCCCTAGGCATTAGTGTTGTGCTGTGTGGAGTTTTTATTTGACCTTGTTCCCAATTCTGGGTGTTTCCATTCTTTTTCTGCTACCCCATGGCTTTCTAGGAAAATTCCAGGCTTCCTATAGTCTCATCACCCATGCATGAACTTCTAGGAATCCTGTTTTTTTGGTCTTCTTGGAATTGAGGTCACACACCCATGCTACTTTGGTTCTAGAAGTTCCCCTGGGTCAGTGTTGACTGACCCAGGGTTTCCCTGATTCTCTGAGTTTCTCTTTTCTACTCATGTCTGGGTGTTTAAAAATAAAAATGACTGGGTGTCTATTGAATATAATCTAAATTGATACTTGTCTGAAAACCTCTTAATGTGTTGGGATTGGTAAGGACTGTGAAAATCTTTGACCTCTACTTGACCAACAAGTTAACCATTTATTTTAGTTCTTTTTTTTTAAATCAAGGGACATCATGACTTTGGTATTGGAGTGGATAAGAGTCTCATCATATTGATTCTGAGGCTCAAATTGGGGTTAGGAAAGGTCTGAGTTCATATGAGATTTAGAAGGACATTCTAAATCCCTAGTCACCCAGATTTTATACTGCCCTTCTTTTTAAGGGTCTCTGACTTCCCAGATTTAAGAGGTTCTCTGGGTATGTACTTAGCTCAGTCAGCTCTGGGAAGAGTGCAAACAGCATGGGCAGAAATCCATTTCCTATCCTTTTCACTCCAAACACTTTGAACAAGTTGTTCAATTTGAAAAAACCATGATGTGACTCATGAATGGACTTCACAGGGCCTATGGGCCTCCTGAGAATTTATACAACATTTTGTGTTTCTGTGTAGTTTTTCTTGGAGATGTCATAAAATTTGGATTTTAACAGGTATTACAAGTAGTAAAAGCTACTTTAGCCTGAGGTGCAACTATAAATTATTTGAAGGCATGTTTTTGAGTGCTGAAAATATCAGTAGTTATATTCTTGTTTCTTGGATTTCTACATATGCCCAGATCCAACTTTGGGATCCAGAGCTCCATAGCTGTTTCCTGGGGGCATTCATTCTCTTACACATCTAGGCTTATACAACATGCACTGCAGGTTTCTGCAGGCTTCTCTCTGGTAAGACAAAGAAACCCCAAGCAAGGATAACAAATACTTGATGTATCTGATGCAAAGTGCCTGGAGTTTGACCCAAAACCAGCTATTTGCAAGAGTAAGCACTGAAGTGTAAAGGTGAGCAAAGGGGCTATAAGGCAGGACATAGGGGCCTGCTGTAGCTTCTTCATGGGAACTTCTCCCTTCCTCCAGGTCCTGTTCATCATTTTTTAATGAAACATTTTATTATACCACCGTGAGATATACAATTACAACGTTGTTCATGTTTGGAGGTTTCGGTCACATAGTGTTCCAGCACCCCACCCTCCACCAGTGTCCATTTCCCACCACCAATGTCCCCAATTCCCTCCCCCCCATAGCCTGCCTAAATGGCAGGTTATTTATCTCTGTTCTCTCTCCCTCTCTCTCTTCCTTCTCTTACACATTGTGGATTGCACTACATCACAGAGAGATGCAAATCAAAACAACAATGAGATATCACCTCACACCACAGAGACTGGCCCATATCCAAAAGGGTAAAAGCAATAAGTGCTGGTTGGATGCGGGAAAAAGGGGACTCTCATACATTGTTGGTGGGAATGTTGACTTGTAAACCTTTCTGGAAAACAATATGGACATTCCTCCAAAGACTAGAAATTGAGCTCCCTTTTGATCCAGCCATACCACTCCTGGGAATATACTCTGGGAAGCCAAAAACACACAGCGGAAACACAGTCCGCACTTTTATTTTCATAGCAGCATTATTCACAATAGCCAGAACCTGGAAACAACCAGTATGCCTGAGAACTGATGACTGGATAAAGAAACTGTGGTACATCTACACAATGGAATACTATGCAGCTGTTAGGAAAAATGAGGTCGTGTTCATCTTAACATTGTTGGCTCACACGGATCATCAGGATGAGGAAATGTGGTGGGGAGATGAACTTTATAATCAAGCAAAGTACATTTCCAGGTGCTATTTCATTATTGTCAAATAGCCTTCTGATTTAAGCAGAATTATTCTTGTCATTTTGTTGTTCACTTGATCACTTGATCACTTGAATCCCGTTATTCTTTGATTTGCTTGAGCGGGCGCCAGTAACATTTCCATTGGACCCTATCACGTGCCCATGTAGCCCAATGGCATCTGGTTGATTCAGGAATATGAAGAGCCTCAAACCTTTCCTTCAGGGTCTTGACAAGGAAATTTTGTTGTTGCTTGTTTGTTTTACAAATAGGAGAGTTAGAGCTCACAGAGTATTATTGAAAATTGCCCAGAGTTCCTGTTTGATAATGGTGGAACTTAATTCTTCTTTAACTTTTCAGTGGCCACATTCTGTTCTGTCTATCAGAAATAGTTCAGAGGAAGACATGCTGATGGGTGTCCCATATTCACCCCTATCTTGTGGGATATGCTGATATGATCTCTCACAGCTTTATTATAAGAACTTTTGTTTGCCAGGAGGCTTGACTGCATGAGCAAGGGTGTTAGCAGAGAGAGGTGACCTGCCAGAGGCATTCAAGTGTAGGTATTTGGGAGCTAAGCATGCTCTGACCCTTGTACTCTGTCAGGCTGCAGTTGATTTTAAAACTCATTTACACTGGTTGATTTTAAAACTCATTTACACTGGTTGATTTTAAAACTCATTTACACTGGTCTCTAATGATAGTCTTCAATGTTATTTATTGTCACTGCTACTCCGATGTAATTTAACTCTGAAGATAGTAATGAAATGGTTCTCCTGTGCAATTTATAAGGAAGGTGGAAAATCTGGGGTAATCATAAGGGGTGGGACAGAGGCTACATTAGTACATCACAAAGGCATGCTGTGTGCATTGGAGTCAAGAAGCATATGTAGATGGCTAATGACTGAGGGCAGACTGCACCTATGAGATATTCCTACTTGAACCCATCACTTAAGTCCCTATGGTGGTAATCAATAGAACCCATTTCAAAGGAGAAATTTCTCAGGACTCTAGATGGAAATGAATGTCAATTATTATTTTGTTCATTTCTCCATTCCTCCTTCTATTCATTTTTGCTTCCAAACTTTTTAATTGCTGTTATGCATAACCACAATCACACAACTTTACACAAACATAAATATGGTTTCATGATTTTTCTATACTCAGCCTTTTCTTTCTATTTTTTCTCAACTTCCTCTGTCTTCTCCTTTTTTTGTTTGTAATATTCCCTCTCTATCTAAGATGGTGAATCTTAATTTAGTATATGCTCTCTTGTAGCAGGTGGGAGAAGTGAGTCCCCCCAAAAGAAGTAGGTCATGGGACTGAGAGAAAATGCAACCTTGCATGCTGTCACCCTTGTGGATTCCCAACACCTGAGCACTGTCAGGTGTGATTCCTGAGTATTGGGTCAGGATTAAGCCATGAACATGGCTAGGTATGGCTCAAAAAACTAACCTCTCAAAAAAAAAGTCAGTCTCCTGGGTGTCTCATGAAATATTGCAGATCCCTAACTCCTAGGTGTCTCACCTAATGTGTTAAATAGGTGACTTGGTTGTGACTTAAATGAAATAGGTAGTAATAACAGAGAGAGAGAGAGAGAGAGAGAGAGAGAGAGAGAGAGAGAGAGAGAGAGAGAGAGAGAGAGAGGAGGCCTATTGCTTTCCTGCTCCAACGTCCAACTGCCTTGGTCACACAGGGAAATTCCTGGCAGGTTTAGTTTGGCTAATTTTCTACAAGCATCTGCACAACTAAGATGCAAGTTTCCCAACAACCCCCTAGGCATCCATCAAAGTACTGAGACCTACTAGGTCTTCATAGTGTTGGAACTTGTTACCACACTGAGTTCTCTAGAGCTGTGGCCTCAGGTTGGAGTGTGGGTTGCCCTTTTCAGGAAAGAAAAGTCAGTCCTGACCACCAGGTTCTTAGGTTTGTCATGTGCCTTACAGGGAAGACTTTCAGGGAGGAGACAGTATGAAGATGTCTTTATTTGGGAAATGTGGAGGGAGAAAGAAGAACATAGTCAGGAGAGCCCTCCAGAGGGCATAGTGCCTAGGGTATGCATCTCAACATGAGGGGATGAGCTGTGGATGACCTTCAAGATGGGGAACAGATGCTGTTTGCCTCTACAAAGTGAGTTTTGTAGGTTTTCTCCAAATTGCCCCACTCCAGTACTTTATGTGTAGATAGGAATCTGTTGCTAGGTGTTGTGAAAAGAAACATCTAGGAGCTTTTTGGTGGTCTTTTTTCATATCATGGCCTTTGTTCTGCAGGATTTGTCTCTCTCCTGAGGGACTCCAGTTGATCCTAACAACCTTTTTGTCCTTGGGCTCGTACCTGAGTAATATTTTAACTCACATTGCTAGGGTCTTCTCTCCCCTCCCTCACTCCATGTATGTGTACCTGAACCACTGCTATATTGCTCTCTGTGGTCATGGTTTTTGCATAGTCTTGTTTGCTTGTTTTTTGGACCACACCCAGCAGTGCTTGGGGTAGTCTTGGCTCTGTACTCGGGGATCACTCCTTGGAAACTTGGCCAGCTATATGAAGTGCCCAATATAGGACTGAGCCCAGGTTGGCTACATGCAAGGAACGAGATCGGGCATATTCAGGGTGGTATGGCCATAGACTACATGCAAGGGAAATGCCCTAATCGCTGTACTATAGTTTTGGCCCCACATAGATATTTTCAAATCAGTATTTCATATAAAGAAAATATTATATTCTTATATTTGACTTTAATTTCCTTTCATAAAAATTGTGAAATATAGGTTACAGAGACTTGAAAATATATAGTTAAAAGACTAACATATCTAATATTTATGGTATACCTACATCCTTGGGCTATCTCGCATGTGCCAGGACATATTGAGATGCTACTGGTGCCCGCTCGAGTAATCGATGATCTACGGGAAGTCAAGTGATCAAGTGATCCAGTGATACCTACATCCTAAATTAATAAATAAAGAAATTACCAGTGTCTATGAATGCGTCTGTGTGCCATTCTGCAATCTATGTCCCTTTATTCCATTGAAACATTATTTTCTAGAATTAGTCCTATGCACTTCTTTTTATATTTTATTTCTCTGGTTCAGCCTGATTGCGTGGAAATTCCTTAATGTCTGGTTGACTACTATTAAAGAAATAAATTTTATTTGAGAATGTATTATGTGTTTGGGATATTGACTATAATTCTATTTCCAGCTTTTTATGCTATCATGTACAATACTATAAAAACTGTCTGTGTATTTACACTTGAGCTTTTTTATCTCGATGCTGCAGTCTAGGAGACAGGGTTGATGACTATTCAGGACAGTGCATTTTAAATATCAATAGATGCCATCATGTTTCTTTACAAAACTAGGCAACATTTCATAAGCTTATTCTCAATCAGTAACAAATACTTCCCTTATGGGAATACATCCCCGATAGGCACACAGGCCATTGCTATTTTATTGTTATTATTTAGTATATATATATTTCACAAGGCTATTGTTATTTTATTGTTATTTTTAATTTATAAGTAATAAAGATAAGTAATAAAGATAATCAGACTCAGAGTTAGAAAGGAGAATAATTAATCAGGAATTAGAAGAAAAGTAACTCACTCCCCATGTGGGGACGAACTTTGTAGATAATCAAGTATGACTTATTTTGTCTGGGCTTTATAGGAAAACTGGGTCTCTGTGTCTCTGTATCTGTCCTTATCCTTGTGCCTTGTGAGAGACACTCCAGTTCCATCTGTGTAGCTATGTAATGGTACCAGAGTATGTATTTGTGGCAGTAAGCTACACACGCACACACGCTGTGTGAGTGTGTGTATGTGTTGTGTGTACCATAGTTTCTTTATCTAGTCATCTGTTTGGAGCTCTTGGATTGTTGCCAGATTTGGGCTAATGTGTTGTATTTAGTGCTGCAATTTTATTGTGCTTGTCTGAAAATGTCAACTGTTACTTCATTGTTATTTTAATTGCACTTCTCAGACTATCTGTGAATCTGAGCATGCAAGCATTTGTTTTTCAGGTAGCTGAATATTTCAGTGAATGGAGTATCCTTGACTCTTACTCAGTTCTTAACAAAAATTCTTTGTCTTTTGTCCCCTTTTTGATTTTTCCAAACTCCATTACTTCTTTGGGATATATTTTGTCCTTAAAAGTGTTACTTTTTTTTGTAGCTAAATGTCTGTTTTAGATCTAACAGCTTTTGTGTCTCCAGTCTTGGTAGAGAATATTTCCCATCCTGCATATTTAAAGAAAGATGGTTAGTTTTATAAATATTTTTAATTTTTTGTTTTACACTTAACTTTTAATCTACCTGTGAATTAATTTTGGAGGTTAATATGTCATGGAGCTGCATATTAATTGCCTCTCTAATGATACTGCTATTCATGATAGTTAATACTTATTTAAACCTACTATGTGCAGGCATTGTTTTATAGAGATTCTTTTGATTTATGAACCAGTTTTGATGTAGGTGGGCCTCACAGGTGGCTCATGTGAGGCAGGAAGGAGAGAGAGATGGTCACTTTCTCCCCCAGCCGCCTCTGTCACCCGGGACCCACTGGGCAGGCTAAGGACTGATAAAAGGCAAGTCAGTCCTAGGTCTTACCCAGGGTTTCCTCAAGGTTCTTATCTTCCTCACTTGATCACTTGATCACTTGAATCCCATTATTCATTGATTTGCTCGAGCGGGCGCCAGTAACATTTCCATTGGACCCTATCACGTGCCAATGTAGCCCAATGGCATCTGGTTGATTCAGGAATATGAAGAGCCTCAAACCGCTTCCTTCCGGGTCTTAACTAGGAAGTCTGACCATCTTGTAGGTGGGCGGACACGTGATCTTTTGACATCCCGTGGGATCCAGTCGGTAATGGCTCTAGTCCAGTGGTTGTCTCCAAATCGCATTACATGTCCAGCCCATCTGATTTTCGATGCTTTGGCAAACGAGACAGCATCCCTGATTCTGGAATAGCGACAGAGGTCAGAACTCCGGATTCCTTCACTCTCTTGAGTGAGGCGTGATATTCCAAGCATAGCTCTTTCGATTCCTCTCTGGGAGACCCGAATAGCATTCCCATCCTGCTTTCGTAGGGCCCAGGTCTCTGAGGCATATGTTAATGCAGGGAGAATGGTGGAGTCGAAGAGATGTGCCCGGAGCCGGAGGTTCTTTGTCCTTTTAGCTATTTCTTCGATGCCTTTGAAGGCATTCCTTGCTGCTCTCTTCCTCCTGCGCAGCTCAGGTTTTAGGTCGTTCATCATGTTGACTTCTCGACCTAGGTACACATAACTGCTGCATTCAGAGATGTTTGTTCCATTGAGAGTGAATGGGGCCTCAAGAACTAGTTCATTTTTCATGAACCTAGTTTTCTTCAGATTCAGCTGTAGACCTAACTTTCCACATTCTCGGTCAAAGTCAGCCAGCATTTCTTTTCATCTTCCTCACAGAAAACGAATTTTCAGGAGTAGATGAACAGCGAAGTAGAACAGATTTTATTATGGAAGTTTTAGGACAGGGAAGGAGGAGAGAAAATGAGAGAGAGAACACATCTCAAGAGGGAGATGCAGACAACATATGTGTAAGGCACCACGTGTGCTCGGCCATGTGGCCTCCAAGCAGCACATGGGCTCAGGCAGCATATACGTGCTGTCCTTTGGTCAGGACAGATTTTATAGATTTCTTCCCAAGCTACTCCCATATTGGGCTTCAACCTAGGTTAAAGCCCTTTGCTAGGGGCAGTTGCCAAGGGGAGTAGACTTTGGGAGTGGTCTTCTTGTAAAATCTTTTCTCTATCTGTTTCTGCTCGATCTTCTGTTCTGGAAATAAGGGCTGGGCCGAGAGTGGATCCAGCTTCCTTGGAGGTTTGTTGTTGGTTAGTGGAATTATGGATTGGGCTGAGAAGGTGGATCCAACTTCCTTAAGGTCTGCTGTTGGTTAATGGGTCTTATCAAGTCTTCATTCCTGTTTCCAAAAGGTGACTCTGGACAGCCATAGGGCAAGAATTTATTACCATGTGGGGCCCCCTGTCTGTCTGCCTACATCAGTTTCACCCCTGCTTCTGACACCTCTAAGATATAGATTTTCCTCTTATACCATTGACAGGGTGGGACTCTGATGAGCAGGGCTTGTGATCAGTCTTCTGCTGGGTGGAGCTCTGACGAACTGTGGAGTCCACATGTTGAAAATGCTGGGATGGCAGGCCAGGACTAGAACCCGCCTTCCGTCCTGGACACTCAACAGCAGCCTATTTCAAGCCCAGGTATGCCTGATCCAGAGACTCACATACATGGGGCAGAGCTGCTACCTGCTCCCCCTGTGCTCAGCTGATCATGAGGTGACTGGGAGGGAAGGCGGGTTCTAACCCTGGCCCGCCATTCCAGCAGAGCCTCACAAGAAGCCAGAGGAACCCCCCCACACCATGAGCGCCACCATTTTCAACATCCAGACACCACATCTCATCAGAGCTCCACCCAGCAGTAGAGCTGATCTTTCCCTGTCTCCGTGGCAGCTGCTTTGCGACCACATGGTTCATCAATAAATGCACGAAATGAGAGGCTGCTACCACAGCAGAGCCTGGCAAGCTACTTGTATCGTATTTGATATGCCAAAAACCAGTAATAATTATAGACCTCATTCCCATGATCTGAATGGTTTGAGGCTTTTCATGTTCCTGGAGCGAGCAGATGCCCTTGGGCTACACTAGTATGTGACAGGACATATGAAGATGTTACTGGTGCCTGCTAGAGCAAATCAGTGAAAAATGGGAAGACAAGTGATACAAGTAAGTGATACCATTGACAGAAGAGAAAAATAAGGCCCAAAGAAGTTGTATAATTAGTAAAAGATTGCAAAGCACGCAGAGTGGTAAAATGGAGTTAAACATTGGGAATCTAGTCTGAAGTCTAGATTCTTATTCTAGTACGTTTATCTTGCTAGGTTAGTTGGGGGGCAGGATATTTATTTATTTTTTTTCTATTTATTTATTTATTTGCTTTTTTTTGGGGGCGCCACACCCGGCAATGCTCAGGGGTTACTCCTGGCTCTGCACTCAGGAATCAGTCCTGGTGGTGCTCGGGGACCATATGGGATGCCGGGATTGAACCTGTGCCAGCACAGGCTGGCCGTGAGCAAAGCAAACGCCCTACCTGCTGGACTATCCCTCCGGCCCAGGATATTTATTAAATAATCCATTTTTCCCACTGAATTGCCTTATTTTATTGTCTTTTATTAAATTTGTATACATATAAGAATTTATTTCCAGATTTCTGTTCCTTGATCACTTCATCTATTCCTATAATTATTCCTTATTGATTTGGTAATAGATGCATCACAATGTCAGATATATATATAGTCTAATTCCCTTCCTCAATTTTTTTTTACTTTAATTTATTGACAATTTCCACACACTCATTCTTTTATAAAGGACAGATATTCACTAAATACCATTAAATTATTTGATGGGATGCTAATTGAAATTTCATTACATGAGTATATTTATTTGGGAATGCTTAGCATGGTTTCTGTAAGATACTTCTTTTTAAATTTAGTATTCATCTCAGCACCACGTAGTATAGCAGGTAAAGTGCTTGCCTTGCATATAACCTACCCAGCATTGGTTCCCAACAAAGTTTATGGTCTCCTGAGCCCATCAAGTACACCCCTTTAAAAACTAAGAAACCAGGGCCGGAGCGATAGCCCAGAGGGTAGAGTGTTTGCCTTGCATGCGGCCAGCCCATGCCGGCCCAGGTTCCATCCTCAGCATCCCATATGGTCCCCTGAGCACCGCCAGGAATAATTCCTGAGTGCAGAGCCAGGGAGAAACCCCTGAGCATTGCCGGGTGTGACCCAAAAAGCAAAAATAAATAAATAAAAACCCTAAGAAACCGAAACAAAAAAAATATATATATACCTTTTTTAAATATAGATATTACATTTCCCAGTAAGATTTTGTACTTTTCTTTGTGTTTCCTCTACATTTTTAGTTAAATGTGTTCATTGCTATAAATTTTTTTATTGATGATGCAAAAAAATATTTTCCCTACATTTTAAAAGATTATTACTGGAGTAGAAAAAAAGAAATAGATTTTGTATATTTATTTTATATGTAATCAACATGAATAAAACTATCAATGTAATCTTTTTTTATAAATTGAATTAAGGGAGAAAAATAATGATCCTCTCAGTACAAGCTTAAAGAGCATTTGATAAATCTCATAAGTTATTCTTCAAATCTAAGTAAAATGGAAATGAAGAATGATTGCTTAATTTACTAAAAAGCAGCAGATATGACAGGCATGGAAATCATTTCAATTAAATTATATGTATTCAGGGAGATCTATGTTACCGATAATAATTGTTACATTTTCTAGAACCTTCTAGGTAGTAAAACAGGAGAATAAAAACTGACTTAGCTTCATAAAAGAATAAAAAATATCTTTTGTAGATGCCATGATTACATATCAAGAAATTTAAGCAACTCTAGTAAAAACTCAATAAGCTGAACATTTACAAGCTAAATACCTAATATGAATGCTTTTCTTTGTTTTGTTTTTTGGGGTCATGCTCAGAAGTGCTCAGGACTTCTGAGCTATATACTCAGTGCCAGGGATCAAAATCTGGTTGGCTTCATGCAATGCGAACATCCTACCCAATGTATTATTGCTCTGGCCCTTGATTCTTTTCTTTACTCAATTTGTTTATCGCACAGGCCTTTTGAATTCAGAGACTTAAGGAACAAATCCAAGTTTTACTCATGTACCAATTGCTTTTTGTCTGACCTTTCTGAACCTCAGTTCCTCAATTGCAAAAGGAAAGCAGCAATCTTTATCAACCTGTTGCGTATTAGAAGAAACAGAGGTGCCAGGGGAAGTGAAGGTGGAAGAATGAAGGCACTGCCATGTGGGTGGGAGCATTGGGTGCCAGAATCAGGTTGGTTGGGTTCAAACCTCTGGGCTCCAAACTACTTGGCAGTGACTTGGTGCAAGTTTATGTCCTCTATGCCTCAGTTTCTCTATGCATACAGTTAGGGAGAGACTGGACGCTTCTCATAGGGTGATTTAAATTATCAGTTGAATTGATTCATATGACAATCCATATCTTCAGAGAGATGTTAGACTAAGTTGTAGCTGAAGGGCCAAAGCTTGTTTTTTTCTCACCCTGGAATTAAACTATGGGAATCAAATTCAGTTTTAGGTTATTTTCTCTCCCCTTCAGCCTATGTATGCTTTCTCTCTTTATCCTCATGTCAGTCCAAATGCAGAATCTGATAATTTTGCTAATTTCCAGCAAAAAAAAACTGGCATGCTCAATTTCCCATCTTTTCTCCAATATTTCTCTTATTTATCATATTATCCCACCCGCATTCCTCCCCAGAGCTCCCACTTCTCCCTTTCCTTTACTGGGATTACCAATACATTTTGTTTTAATAAAGGCATTCTCTCCCTAAGGAAAAATCATATCATCTGCAAAAGAATAACATTGACTCTTTTGTTTTGTTTTGTTTTGTTTTGTTTTGCTTTTTTTGGGTCACACTCTGCAATGCTCAGGGTTTCTCCTGGCTCTGCACTCAGGAATTACTCCTGGCGGTCCTCAGGGAACCATATGGGATGCTGGGAATCGAACCTGGACCGGCAAAGGCTGGCTGCGTGCAAGGCTATTGCTCCGGCCCCCAAACATTGACTCTTATTATGCATTAGGCATGAGAGCTATCTTAAAAAAATTTGATGCTGAGGAAAATTTGGTAAGTTGTTATCTATAAGATAATTATCTAGTATTGATATTTTTCTTTACTCACCTTACTCATAGCAGAGGACTTTTGGATTCGGATATTCAAAGAACAACTCAGGGTCTAGGGAAACAACTTAAAAGCTCTGCAGGGACAAGGCCATGACCTTGATCCTGGTACCACATGGTTCCCTGAACATCTTTAGGTACAGCCTGGGAAGAGACTTGAGCACTGAGTTATCCAGCCTGAATGGCTGAACTTAGTCTAACTAGGAGGGATCCCTTGACTCTCTAAGTGCATTGTTTGGGACATTCACTGTTTTGTTTTGTTTTTTCTTTTTATTATACCACGGTGAGATATATAATTACAAGATGTTCATTATTGGGTTTCAGTCATGCAGTGTTCCAGCAACCATCCCTCCACCAGTGCACCCTTTCCAAAAGACATTCCACTCCTTAAAAATAAAAGGAAAGAAGGAAAGGAAGGAGAGAGGAGGAAAAAGAGAAAGGAAAAGAAAAGAAAAGAAAAGATCCAAGAACTCAATCATACTTGGACATGACTAGTTGGTCATGATACCCAGGGAAGCATTTAAAAAGTCAGATCCTGCTTTCTTGTGCTATTGACTCAGAAGGTTTATGTTGTGACTTAGGCATTTGAGTAGAATGTCCCAGAATTGATGTATTTAAATTCAAGAGGACTGACTTTCAGTGATGATTCTACTGCTTACCAACATAATTGTCTTGATTGAGCTCCTGAAACATCTAAAACCTCAGGGATATAAGTAGGATATGAGAACTATTTCCTTCCTTCCTCAAATAACAAGCACAAGCAACCAGCGGCAGATTGACCAGCACACACAGGAAGTGATCACTGTCACTGTATCACTGTCTTCCCGTTCATCATCGATTTGCTCAAGTGGGCACCACTAACATCTCCATATGTCCTGTCTCATGCTAGTAGAGCCCAAGGGCACCTGCTTGCTCCAGGAACATAAAGAACCTCAAAACATTCCATCAGGTCATGGGAATGAGGTCTATAATTGTTACTGGTATTTGGCATAACAAATACGACACGGGTAGCATGCCAGGCTCTGCCGTGCGGGTAGCATATTCTTGTAGTCATCTCTAAATCCAGCATTCATTGATGAACCGCCCAGCTGCAAGCGCCAATCGAGCAGGCGGGCTGTGATAGGCTGGTCTGCTGGTTGGAGTTCTGACAAGGGGGAAGCGCGGATGTGGAAAATGGAGGCCCTCATGTAGTGGGGGGTCGTCAGGCTTATTGTGAGTCTCTGATGGGGTGGCGGGCCAGGGCTAGAACCCGCCATCCCTCCTGGGTGCCTCGTGTGGGTAGCATACTCTTGTAGTCATTTCTAAATCCAGCATTTATTGATAAACCACCCGGCCGCAAGCAGCCACTCGAGCTGGGCTGTGATAGGCTGGTCTGTTGGGTGGAGTTCCGACGAGAGGGAAATCCGGATGTGGAAAATGGAGCCCCTCATGGAGTGGGGTGTCATCTGGCTTGTTGCAAGGCTCTGCTGGGGTGGCGGGTCAGGGCTAGAACCCGCCATCCCTCCTGGGTGCCTTGTGTTCGGCTGGGCACAGGGAGAGCCAGTAACAGCTCTGCCCCATGTCTGTGAGTCTCACAGGAAGTGATAGCTGGTTCTTTTTCTTCCTCCCTTTGCCAAAGGGAGAACTTGTTGGCATCATCACTCGACTCAGACCCCTGTCCTGCAGTCCCAGAACTTGGTCAGCAGCCTCCGGGATTAGCAGTAAATTCAAATAAACAGGCTTTATTATGAATGCATGCTCATAGGACTATTCAGTTCATCTTTGCAACAACCCTATGAAATAAATACTATGATTATTTTTTAAACACATAAGCTGGTAAATGTCTGTAGGCAGAGCCTTGTTTTTGCCTACTCCTTTACAAGTCTGCATCACTACCACATCCCTCATCCATATTTTCAGATTCCAAATAAGCACAGAGAGGTCTTGGATTTCTTTCATCCACAGTATATTAAGCATGCAAGCTAGAAATGCTAGCAGCCAGCATGAGGAGCCCAAGACTAGAGCATGAGAAGCTTTGACAGTCTAAGTTCATCTTCATTTGCTCTTTGAAACACCTGAACACCGTTTGGAGAGCCCTGATGTCGTGGTTGAGAACAACTCTTGCCAAAGCTCCCCAGATTGTGTTTGCCAGCAAACCTTAGTATCAAAAGCTCTGTTCCTCCCCTAAAGTGGGAAGCCCCAGCCCCATGCAGCTCTTCTTTCTCAGGGTTGTAGGAAACACTTCTCTTTATCTGCAAGAAGCCAGGGGGGTGTGATTCCACCACAAGGAACTTCACAGTGGTGCTTGTGCTGGAAAGAGAAGAAATGTTACAGCTTCATGGCAATAAAAGTTCTTACTTGGGTAAGTCTGGGAAGTTGAGCTGCTTGATCACAAGTTTTCCATCTCCTCCACCCCATCCCCACCCTCTTATCCCCAACCAATATATTTCAATCTCATTACTTTTATTTCTTCCTCATCCATTTAATTTTATCTGGAAACTCATGATCCAAAGAACCCTCAAGTTAGCTATGCCACAGCAACTGACTCATTAGCTCTTTCTACCAGGCACTACAGTTAGGAGGGGGCAGAGGACATAAATACAGTCTCCTTGGGATTTGTCAGGATTGGAAAGAGTAGGGGAAAGATATGCATAATGTTTTTAAAACATAACCAGAGAGAAGTGTGTGTAGAGGGAGCTGAAGAGTGCACTCTTTTGGGAACAGATTGCCCAAAAGGTAGGTGGGTGGCAGAGAGTAAAAATAACCAGGGAGTGACCAAGCCTTCATTTTCTTTGAAACACTCACACTTTAGAGAGAGATTGAAACGGCTAATTTTGTTGGCATGTTGACATCTCTTTCTAATTAATGAAGGGCTTATTAGGAGGACAATCAAGCTGCTCACAGACAAAGAAAGAGAGAAAATGTGTTGAACTTACTCAGCCTGGTAGTCACGACCGAGAGAGGTGCCACCGGGTGTGCGGTTATTTGTGGACGGGTTGGAACAGGAGCTTTCTGCCAGACTCCTTACATTCCTTCCTTGCTTACTGCTGTCCTCCCCAGCTCCCCAGAACAGAGGTATGATCCAAACAAGCTTCCTTCAACTCAAGTTGATGAGCAGGGATTTGATTGAATCCGGCTTTCAAAGACAAAGGTGGTAGGAAAGAAAATAGCATTTTATAACATCTATACTCTTGTACAAACAGAAACTACAGGAGGGGCCAGACTGATAGTGCAGTGGGTACTATCACTTGCATGTGGCCACCTAAGTTTAATCCCAAGTGCTGGGGTACGCTGTGCACCCTGATAAAATCCGGGAGCAGGGCGAAGGAAGCCCCTTCTGCCCCAAGTGATTGGTGGCTGGTGGAGGGAGAAAGACGGGGAATTCAGCGAAGTTTCAAAAGGCTTTACTCTTACAGGTTCTGGTAATAGGAATTCAGCAATAGGAAAACCCCCCAGACTTAGGGTTCCCGACTGGGCCCCAGGTTTAGAATCTTAGGCCAAGATGACCTCCACCACGTGTAAAGGCCCAACAGGGAAGAGAACAGAGAGGAGGAGAGGAGAGCAAAGAGAAGCCAAAATGGCTAAAAAGCCCCTTCTCCTTTTCCTAGCTTATTTTATAGACAGAAGCCAGCAAAAAAACCAGCCCATTGTTGGCTGGGCTATCTAGAGATAAAGCTAGGTCAATGACCCTTTTGAAATGTAGATCTTTAGGTGGGCCTTTGGCTCAAGCCTCACAAAAGCCTGAGCTGATTTCCAGAGGCAAAATCTCCCTAGCAGAGTGAGGAGCCATCTCTCTGAGGAGAGTGAGGAGCCATCTCTGAACCAGAAAGCAATTCAGAATGTAATTTGTAAGCAATGGCATTAATACTTTTTACCATGAATATATATCCAGCTGATCCCAGACTCTGGGTCCCACTAAGGTAAAAAAATCCATCAGAATAATTCATTTGGCATTACCTTTAGAATCAGACATGTCAGTTTGCCCAGAGGTACACTGGTATGTCTCTTTGAACTAGGAGAATTGATTACATTATGGTTGATCCAACATGGCCAAGTACTCTTGGAGTATCTACTTGTATGTCCCATGCAGGGACCTGTGGGAACAGAGTATTGAACTGGGGCAAGCAGATTCATGATATAATATATTATGCTGTATAAAATTATGAAATCAGGGGCCGGAGCGATAGCACAGCGGGTAGGGCATTTGCCTTGCACGCTGCCGACCTGGGTTTGATCCCCAGCATCCCATGTGGTCCCCGAGCACCGCCAGGAGTAATTCCTGAGTGCAGAGCCAGGAGTAACCCCTGAGCATTGCTGGGTGTGACCCAAAAAAGAAAAAAAAAATTATGAAATCAATCCAATTCTGCCCAAGCTCCCGTTGTGTCTGCTCCAGAGATTCCCTAAAGGCAGGGAGTAACTCCTCACATAAGCTAAGTGTAGATGGAGGCCAAGGCTCAGTAGGAGCCCAACATCAACAACCCATAAAGTCTCCCCAAACCCACCAGGAGTGATTCTTGAGGGCAGAGCCAGGAGAAAACCCCCCACCCCCAGCACAGTAGGATGTTGCCCAAAATAAAAACAGAACAAAAAGAGAAAGCTTCTACAGGATCTCCCAGGGAGCAGCAAATTTCTGCTAGCCTGTGGCTCTTTGTTCCGAATCCCACCTCTTTTTTTTTTTTTTTTTTTGCTGTTTGGGTCACACCCCGCAATGCTCAAGGGTTTCTCCTGGCTCCTGCACTCAGGAATTACTCCTGACAGTGCTCAGGGACCATATGGGATGCCGGGGATGAAACCTGAGTCGGCCACATGCCAGGCAAGCTCCCTACCTGCTTGATTATCACTCCGGCCCACCTCCAGTTTGTTTTTCACCTGCAGGATGCCCGAGAACCTAGAGCTTGAGGAGAGGAGGAGTTGGACCCTAACATTTTAGCCTTTGCATGCAAGTTTTCTGAGATCAGTTGTAGAAATAGGCCAGAGAGGTTTCTTCTAAGTCTTTTCGGATTTGAAGCAACTGTTTTCTGAGTTGGTGAGTTAAACTATTTGATGATGTGCATCTCTGCTCCCCTTCTAGCCATCCACCAAAGTCCTTTCAAATTCCATTTATAACTCATCTTATTACAGACTACAGCAGTAAATAGTACAGGCTCAGGAGACCAACTGACAGCTTACACCTCAACTCTGTCACTCAACGGCTTTAGTTGTCTTGGGAAATCACCCATTTTTCTATTTCTTCATCCCTAAAATGAAATCCAATGGCATCTTCAAGGGAAGATTGTGAGGGTTATTAAGGAGGTAACAGATCTAAGGAGTAGAGTACCATGACTGGTACATATTAATCACATATAAACAGCACCAGAAGGGTACTGTTTTGGACAGCTTTATTTCTATTGGTGTAGCAATGTTCTTGTACATTGGACATGCTCAAGCATTACAGTCATCCACTACCCAGAGGGAAAATAGTCATATAACAGATTGGAGACTTTTCTGAGAATTACAACTTAGAAGGAATAGAATCTACTTCTGATATCAGATCTTCTGATTATTGTTCATTTATTTGTGTTTTGCAGGTTATGCAAATATGTCCACACTGCCCCTTGCACCCTTTGTCCTATTTCCACTTCATAATGGAGGAATGCCACTTAGCTTCAAATAATATGGTCCCTTGATTTGGACAGTCACCATGCCTCATGGGCTAAGAGTATCTTGTTCAACTTCTCATCTGCTACCCTTAAATAGAGCATCATCATTTCCCAATATATATGTGTCTGAGAAGTATATGGCTAACAGGGAAGCTAAAAATAAATTATCAGTAAGGGCCAGTGATAAAATTCTATTGATCTTGGAGAAAGAGGAGTATATTCTTTCTAGTAATGTGCAAGAGAAGAAACCAGCCTTTGTTTTATGAAAACAGAAGAGGTGATGTTATATCTTACATCTTTAATTATTCTTTTGTTGTTTCAGATTTGGAGGTTGTCTTTATAACAAAATAAATAATGCAATTGGCTGTTATGGAAAGATGTTAAATTTTGATGATGTTGAAATATGAGACAGGGATCTTGTGTATGAGGAGTTTAATTTTCCTTTTCAAGGGAGGAATTTCCCATGTGTGTATTCTCATGACTGAAAATTGTCCTGTAGGCCAGACTGTTGCTGAGTACGTGGTTTAGGCCATTTCAGGAAAAAAAAATGAAAGATATCAATAATTTTTTTCTCATTATTTTCCTTATTTCCCTATCCTTATTCTTTTTTTCTATCTCTTATTTTAATTCTTCAATTTCCCAGGTTTTCTAGCTCCATTAATCCATTTATCTATTTTCCAATTCATCTCCAAATGATGACTAATTAGAAATTATTCATTAATTTGTTAAGTAATAGCATAAATAACATTTCTTTTCTAATTCAGAGCTCTTGAGACTACAGAATTCTTCATATCTTCAACCAGATTTCTCATGGCATAACACTGTGTTTTATGCTAAAGGAAATATTTACAGGAGTATACATTTTTTCTGGTTCTTAAACTAGCAGATAGCAATGTTGTTGTGGGAACATATGGATTTATCACAATTAGTTGTGTGGTGCATACTGCTAGGTGATAACTTGCTGAAGTTTCATCAAATATTTATCAGAAAATTAGGAAGACATTTAGGGTTGCTTCTAAAACAACTCTTTTATGCATGGAGAGTCCTTGGCATAGACACATGCTTACATATGAAGGTCATTCATTATTTGGATGCACTAGGGGGAAAAAACACTGTATCAACTTGAAACTCTTATGTTAATGAATGCCAATTTTTATTTTCAAGTCCTTCAAAGAGTAGAAGTGTGGTCATTGTGGTTCTCCCTTATAGATCATAAGAAAATATATCTAGTAAAAGTTATCTTCCACTTTAATATTTACCTCTCTCCTCTACTCCCTACCTCACACCCAGCATGCACATACCCAAGTAATCGGGTGAGAAAGGGACTGTGTATTTTCCAGAAGAAAGAATACAGATTTGAGCCCAAGAGACTCAAACATTTAACAGGTGACCTGGAACAAATCATTCAACCTCTCTGAAATTTACTATTTTCCTTTATAAAATGGGACCAGTGATAGGACCTGCTTTCTTTTGAAAATGAGAACTAAGAATGATGAAGGGCCTGGCACAAAGCCAGGCACTGAGCACTCTTTAATTCTTATGACAAGCTGCAGGATTACACTCTTTACTGTGATTTTCTATCTCACCCCCGCTGCCTGTAAAAAGAGTATATTTTATATGTGTGAGAACACAGACTCAGCACCTAACTGTTCACTGGAGACAACTTTGCCTTCCTCACAGCTGGTGCTTAAAGCATCAAAGAGTACCTACACTTTAGGTATTTGTTAGATAATTCACTCAGAATCTGCTGCAGTTCAGCACCTGCCAGAGGCTTGCCTGTGGCATCTGATACTTACATTTGCATTCATCTACGCATGCTCAGATAGCGCAAGTAGTGCTTGTCATTGTACCTGGCACTGTTCTCAGAGCCTTAAGAACATGCATTTAATCCTTTCCACCACCCTATGATGTGGGCACTATCACTACCATGTTACAGATGAGAAAATTATTGAGAAATCAAGAGGTTGAATAAGTTCCCCAAGATCACAGAGCCAGTAAGTGGTAGAGAGGGATTTGACTACAGAGGACCTTGGCTGCTATACTCTGAGATAATTATGCGCAGGTTTGCTCACCAGACATTTCAGTCTTTAAGTGTCTCCTCTGTACTTGGTGAGATGATCAGAAAGCAGATCAAACCATCTGATTTTGATAATCCTTTTCTCCGTCATACAGTGCGCAAGCCACCTGTTGAGACAGACAATGTGGGTTTTGGCCAAACTTGCTATAGGTATTTGTTCACATAAACCCTAAGTGGCAAAAGGTTAGAAGCAGAGTGTGTTTTAATGTCCCTTGCAATGACATGACAAGTTTGAAGTTCAGTTTTCTTTAAATTTCCATGGCTTTGTGGACACTTCTGGGTCTTGTGACAATCACTAGGTCTGTTCAAGTACCTGATGCTATTTACTTTCTCTGCTTTCTTTAGAGACATCTGCTTTGTTTTTTTACTCGTGAATGTTATGTTTTTTCTTATTGATTAATCACATATAATTCCTCTGAATCTCTTGAATGTAGGGAGGGTATAAACCATAAGCCAATAAGAAGCTTATGATGATTTTCTTGCCATGTTAAAATGTTTCAAGGTGTGTGGACTAAAGTAGAAGGGAGATGAAAAACCAACGATAAATTATATTATCTATTATGAATAGCTACCATTTATTCATTGCTTGTTTTGCAGCAGGCACTATGCTAAGTGCTTTACATACATTATCTCTTCTAATCCTTGCAGACACAGCTAAGAGGCCATGGGGCTCTAATTCAAAAGCAAGTTTTTCTGACATCAGGGGCAGTGTTCTCTTAAACCACCAAACCACATTAGCTGTGGATTCAGTCAGACACGAATCTAGTTTTGCCTAAGTCGTGCAAAGTGTTCTTTTCTCCTTTTGACCTTAGGGAAAGAGAGCTGTATATAAACTTTTCCGTATGCAATACACCAGGAATAGCAGTGTGTGACTCCACTGGTTTTATTTTTTTGCCTGCTTATGCCTGGTTGGATTTCCTATACTTATTTTTTTCTGAGACACACATTATGTGTGTGTGTGTGTGTGTGTGTGCGTGTGTGTATGTGTGTGGGGAAGGTAGGGGTTAAATCAAAACATATTCCTATTAGAAAAACAGTAGATTTATTTTGTTATTCTTTTTGTATTTATGTTAGTGACTGTTAAATTCACTTATTGCTTTTCCCCATTCAATACTGTGTTGTTCTTTCATGCTCTTTTGACACATATTGTCTCCTTTATGTGATGTGATGGTGTATATTCCTTATCCTTTCCACTGTGTCTTCCCCCTGGATTGCTCTAGTGCTGGAACCCTGCTGCCAGTCAGCTTTTACCAGCAGCAGGAACTCCCTGGGGATATAGTCCCAGGAAATGGTCTTGCTGGGTTGGAGCCTGCCGGCCTGCTGAACCGCACAAGACTTCCAGATTGTTTTCCAGAAGGACTGTACTCATTGAAACTCCCACCAGTCATGCAGGAGAAAAAGTTCCAAAATGCCACATCCTTGACAATCCTAGGCCTTATCTCCCCTTTCCCTCCATTAACCCTTCAGTAACCCTTCATTTTGACTTAAGTGACAAAAATCAAATATCTCCAAGAATGAAAATGAAACAGTGTATGCTTCCTCCCTCCTGTGGGTACTCAGGAGCCCACAGGCACTCAGATAAATAAAATGATTGAGTCAGACTGGCCTAGAGTTCAAGAAGGCAGAGTCTGCCTCAGGTACCTAGTGGGGTGGGGGTGCTCTCTTTCTCTCCCATGGCCTTCACAAAGGGGTGCAGCAAGAAGGGCCTGTTCTGGGCCTCTATGAAAGTGCTGTGCCATGTGGACCCCTCAGTTCTGCTGGGTACAGGACTGACCAATGTGTCCCTGCAGAAGCACCAAGCCTTTTCAAGGAAGATCTTGCTGCAGAAGATACCTAATAGCTGGTCTGTCAGTCTGATGGGCAGGATGCTAGGGGCTTCTGGGTGGAGGAGGCAGGCAGAAGGCGGTGGGGGGGGCTCCCTTTCCTACACCCAATAACCCACAATCATTGGTATCATAGGACCTTTTAAGAGTGGCTTGGAAACCCTCCCGTGGGGCCTCCCACTTGGGCGTTACTGATGGACACCTAAGAGTAGAGGAGCCAAAGAGTGTCCTCTGGACTCCAGGCCCCTAGGTGGTTCCACTCTTGGGCCAAAATGCAGAAGTCTGAGTGTACCGCAAAGGTAGGCGCCCAGGGAGCAACTGACCCTGTGCCTCCAGTGTGGCTCTCCTGGCACGTGTCACCTGCCCTGAGCCACAGCTTGGCTATCAGTGAGTGTCACTTCATCTCTTGGAGGTTCTAAGAGGATAATTGCAGGATCCAGTCACCGGGCTTGTCCCGGAAGATTTTGACCCACTCTGGAGGGATCATCCTGGTCAGTGCGCATGGTCAGGATGTGAGGTGAGCTTCCTCCCAGCCCTTGCATAGACCAGGCTTGTGTTTGCTTTGTGCCATAGAGACTTGTGGACTGAGTTGACATAGATACTTGTCATCCTTGTTGGATGACAGGCTTAGCTAACTTGGGATCTTTGGTGTTTTATTCACTCACAGCTTAATCTATTTACATGTTCTTGAGCTAGGGTTCATGCTAAAGAGCTCTCTCTTCTATGTAAACACTGATGGAGGGGTGTGGAAGTTATAGAAGTCACCTTGACTCTGAATGAGTATCTTCTGACTTAGTATTATATATCTATTAAGACTTCAGACATATGTCCAGCCCATTAGATGGGCTGGACACGTAATGCGATTTGGAGATGACCGCTGGACTAGAGCCGCTACCGACTGGATCCCATGGGATGTCAAAAGATCATGTGGCCACCCACCTACAAGATGGTTAGACTTCTTCCTCAAGACCCTGAATGAATGGTTTGAGACTCATTGCATTCCTGAAGCAAGCAGATGCAATTGGGCTACACTGGCACATGATAGGGTCAAATGGAAACGTTACTGGACCCTGCTTGAGCAAACCGGTGAATAACAAGATGTCAAGTGATCAAGTGAACTAAGACTTCTATGTTATCTAGATTGGGCACAGCTCCTCTTTATACCCACTGGATCCAGCATGGGGCAGTTAGAATTTACCAGGAGACTACCACTCTGGCTACGTTGAGACTATCCTTTAAGATCATAGGAAGGATAATACTAGTTTACCCTCAAGCAGGCAAGTGTGACCCTTTCAGTTATCAGAGAACAAGATACTCAGAATTACCCTGGTGCAGATATAAATAAGAAGGACTTTGTGGGTACCATCTAGATTACATGAAACTCATAAAATTAAATGTATCATTTTATACCATCCCTCTCTCTCCAGTGTTTTACATAAGAGATAATCTCGGAAGAAGGGATTAGCCCTTGGTGTAATCCTTTGTTTATACCTATAATAGGGTGTGGCACCACCCTTCTACACTCTTCTACTATCTAGAAGCTGCTTAGGGTTCTTTGTTGACAGGTTCTTTGTTGACTTTTCTGTCAACAGTTAGGATTACTTTGGTGTATATAAGGGGACTGACTTGAGGCACTTGCTCCCTTTCTTGGGTAGGACTCCTTTCTGGTAGAACTCTCTTTAGTGGAACTCCTTTCTGGTAGGATCCTCTTTGGTGGGAGACTTGGGCCCTTGTGTATGGTCTAAGTTCTGACCAGAGCTAAGGTCTTCCAATATATTGGATTGTGGTGGTAGAGCTTTTGTACTATTAAAAGCCTTTTGGAACTGTGCTGGACTCATGAGTTTTCATCAGTTCCCCTGGCAGCCTCAGAGGTAGAAGAGAACTTCTGTCCTGATACTGTTGGGGAACCCAGTGGCTCCCTGACACACCCTAAGCCCTTGGTCTGAAAACCTTTCTCACTGCACATCCTGTGCTTTTTGGTCTGGTTTATCTTTATCTTTTTTTTTTAATGAGACCCTCAACAAGTGTTTTCAAAATGAATTGTTTGAAATTTGGAACAGTATGACATGTTTAAGACAAGTTAAACATGGACTCAGACACATGAGGCAGAGCTGCTACGGGCTCTCCCTGTGCCTAACTGATCACGATGAACCCAGGAGGGAAGGTGAGTTCTAGCCCTGGCTTCCCATCCCAATAGAGTCTCTCAAGAAGCCAGAGGAACCCCCACACCAGGCAGGCTGCCATTTTCAACATCTAGACTCCACAGCTCGTCAGAGCTCCACCCAAGAGAAAAGCTGATCTCTCCCTATTGCAGTTCATCAGTAAATGCATGAGATGAGAGCCTACTACTGATAGTACACCAGCCACACAGCAGAACCTGGCAAGCTACCCGTGTCATATATGATATGCCAAAAACCAGTAACAATTATAGACCTCATTCCCATGACCTGAAGGAATGGTTTGAGGCTCTTTGTATTCCTGGAGCAAGCAGATGCCCTTGGCCTACACTAGCACGTGACAGAACATATGTAGATGTTCCTGATGCCCACTCAAGCAAATCTATGAGCAATGGGAAGACAAGTGATACAAGTGAAGTTATGACATGCTAGTTTGTGTGTGTGTGTGTGTGGCCTGTTAGTTATGTATGTGTATCCTGTTAGATGTGTGTGCGTGGCCTGTTACATGTGAGTGTGTATGTGTGTGTGTGTGCACGCACACATGCATTACCCTACAGGGGTGTTCTCCCCTTTCATCAGAGGCACCTAATTATGTTAGACGAACCATTATGCGGGTGTGCTAGTGTAAACAGACCTATGAACTGGAGTTCCCCCCCCATTTAACTACGAGCAGCCTTTTCCTTTATTGTAATTCTCATAACTTTCTAATGCTGCTTGAAAAAGAAAGTTCTGGAGAGAACAAAGGTTTTATTCTCGCAGCCTGGGGCTCAGGTCTCAAAGTAGTTGGGTGGAATGGATGGTGTGTTTCATAATGCATGAGTTTTTATTTAATAAACAGCAACATTGTCTAATTAGGATATTGTTGGAGCTTCAGACAGTGTAGCCTTTCCCTCAGGGCCAAGTCCTCTCTGACCTTATCCCATGCTGATCTCTGGCCTCTGGGGCAGTACATGCCATGGGAGTTTTTAAGAGTTGGTAGAATCAATGTGACCGTGTCTTAAATCATTCAGCAGCTGAAGTCCAGGTTGTGGTGAAGTTAGACTTACCCGCCTCCAATTGCTCTTTCGAGCAAGCATCTTGGAATGCAGACAGGACTGAGGATAATTATGTAGAAGGGATTGATTGTACAGAGAGTAAAAGGTGTTTCTCTGTTACTCAACAGAATGAGCTGTTGGAGGAAGCTCCCTATAGCATCTGGCTTTGATGAGTTGCTGATACTTCTTGTGTATTCCAGAGATATATACAACTAGGCACATATAAATGCAACTAAATTCATTTGCATTTCATGTGTGGTCCCTAAGAAATTAAGCATTTTAAGTTCCGCTTTCTCAAGATGTTTGGCTTCCATCATGCTGATGGTATCTGTCAGTATAGACTTTATCATGCTGCTAATGCCGTAGCTCTCTCATAGTGTCTTAAAACAAAATGCATTTATCCATCATGCTTAGATACTTGTAGAACACTGGTAACAGAGATATTCAGAGACTAAGAGAAACACCCCTCTTTTATGATGGGGCAATCTGTACACAAGTCTTCATGGTTTTCTGCAGTAGAGATCTACTCTACTGGCCTTTATAGGCTTTACCACTTTTATTGGACAAAGCAAGTCATGTGGCCATGGTTAATAACAAAATGGTGGAAAAGGACAATTCTTCTGTTTTCCTAGAGGTAACAGAGGACAGAAATGATGCAGAGTTTTTTTAAACATCCATCCCAGTGATGATGGGCATGAAAATGGGAATAGCTTTGATTGGTCCCAGAAAATTGCAATGAACATTATATACATTTCATGGCAGAGAAGAATATCAGAAGCCTGTCACATGTAAATGTTGGACACGGGGCCTAGACTGATAAATTCAAGCTATACTTCTAAGAAGTCTAGAGGTTTATTCCCATGGGCAATAGAAGAAAAGACATGAGGAACCAGGATGAAATCTTTGCTTTGAATTTCCTGGAGAGCAGCACTGTCACTGAATTTACTTTGAAACTAATATGATTTATCTTGATTATTCTCTCCAGACAGGCTCTAGTTGTTCTAAGCCCCTGTTAAATTCAGCACTTAGCCATGAATATACATTTCCATATATGATCTTGTCACGCTAGGGGTAAGAACTCTTGGTTATTCTTTTTTTTGTATTTTTATTTTCAAAATTAACATGTTATTATTAAAATCACATTTCTGGCTCAAAGGGATTTATCTCAATTATGTATGCATATAAGATTTATTTTTTTAAAAAGGAATAGTGTTTGTGGTAGATAGTATTTTTCTAAGATGTGCATAATACATCTGTCTTGTACAATTTTCTGTGGTATCTCACCAGGATCAAAAAGTCATGTCTCTCTTCCACCTTCCTGAATCTTGATGAACCATATCATGACTTTGGCTAATAGTGTCACTTGTCACTTGTCACTTGTCTTTCCGTTGTTCATTGATTTGCTTGAGCGGGCTCCAGTAACATTTCCATTAGTTGGGAATGAAGTCCATTATTGTTACTGTTTTTGGCATATTGAATTCACCACGGGTAGCTTGTCAGGCTCTGCTGTGGCTCTGGATTCATCCCAGGGGGCCCAGTCTTTTTCTATGTCAGACCATCAACTATTCAGGGCCCATGGGGCAGAACCCTGGGCTGTAGACAAGCCTGTCTCCTGTCTGCCACCTGCAGACGCAGCCAGGCACTGCAGCCACATCTGCAACACCTTGAGGGTAAGAAGTTTAATGCTGAGGAAGTTCTTAAGAAGTCACTAAGAGAGTTTCTATTTTCTGATTTAGAAGTGAGTTTCCGTGAAAGAGGTGTGGCTGACAAGACATCACCATGCTATGTAGAGTCAAACTTTGCGGAAAGACCTGGGAAATGAGATACAACCAAGAAAAAGAAGGATAATAAAGTCCATGTATCTGAATGGAAATGCCATCTTGGTAACCTGACTTATGATTTTGTTTTCTGGGCCATGCTCAGTGGTGTTCAGGGATCACTCCTGATGGGCTCTGGGATGCTGGGGATTGAACCTCAGTCTGCTGTTTACAAGGCAAGCGTTCTACCCACTGGAGTCTGGCCCCCATCCTGACCTATTAGTGCTCTCCTTAACACCTGCTCCCATAGTGATTGACAAGATAAAGTCCCTCTGCTGATCTCAACCAATTTACAGAACTATGAGAAATAATGCATTATTTTAAGCCCTGACATTTTAGGATAGTTGATATGAAGCAATAAATAACAAGAATAGAATTTGTTATGGGAGGCAAACTCTTTAAGATTCTTAAAAATCACTTTGCTCAGAGAAAAGCTTTTAGACATGATCTTACGTTCCTAAAATTAATTTTCTTCTAGTTGAGATACTCAATAGGGATCACCTTAACCTTTGCTAGGTGTTAATAAAGTATCTTAGATTGTTCCTCTGAACAAATTACACTCAGATATAATATTACGGCTACATTTTATTGGAAGGATCATCAATTTTATTTATATCAAGAGTTGATTTCTTGCTTATAAAGATGTGAGCATGAAAATGCATTTATTTTAAATACTTTAAGTCCTGATTCTTCTATGTTTCCTCTAAATTCTCTTAGAATATCAAATATTTCTCCCTCAACCAATTTATGTTTATACCAAGTTATAAAGAGATGAAGTACTAAAGTCGTGGATCCCAGTTGGTGACTTATGTAAAGCAGAGAGGAGAGAGACTGTCACTTTCTCCAAATCTACATCTGCGACCCCAGGACTGGCTAGGAAAGGTAGGACAGATAAAGTGTGCAATGAGCTACTTCATGGCATAGACCATGAGTACTGCCAGACTCACTAGGTAGCCATCAAGTCACACCTGACTTGTCCTTCTTGGCACAGGAGTTAATCCCTGCCACCTGATTTCTCGGGGAGCAGTGGACTCAGGCTGGAGCTAGAAATTACTTTTTGCAGGAAACAAAAGCCAGTCGTAGACCTTATACAGGCCTTCTGGGTTTTTGTACTTCTCACAGAAAGAATTTCAGGAGTAGACGAGCAGTGAAGTAAAATCAGATTTTTATTTGGAGGCTGTTTTTAGGAAGGGAAGATTGGAGAAAGAGAGTAATTATAAAGTGCTCAAGAGAGAATGTGGCCATCTCCCAAGGTGGAGAGAGCCCCAACCCACATCTCAAGTAGGAAGATGTGGGCAACAAATGTGCCCAGGCACCGCATGTGGTTGGCCATGTGGACACAAGCAGCATATGAGCAAACTTCCTTTGTTCAAGTCGGCTTTTATAGGGTTTTCAGATAGAACCCAGGTTGGTCACATGCAAGGCAAGTGTCCTATCTGCTGTGCTATCACTCCAACCCCAGGATTCTCATTATGCAGTACAGTTCTGAGGATTGGTTATGATCACTTTAGTGGCTCCATCTACTCTATGTGATGTTAACTGCAATGATTTGACATCTGATTGGACTGACATAGCCAAAGCATCTCATTTAGGAGAGATGCTGGTTGATGAGAGAGCTTAGCTGAAGAAAGCCTACGTGTGATCATTCCATATAACCCAGGTTTCTCACAATGTGGTGGCTCACTACAATAGGAGGTATAAGAAAAACAAATATTCACAGAAAGCCTGATAGAAACTATGACTTATTCAGACATAGCTTTAAGAGAGAGTGTGACTTCCACCTTTGACCACTTTTACCTGTTGGTAAAAAAGAAGACAGAGTACTAGTGCATATTCATGAGGGGGCTATACAGAGGCAAAATGCGAAGAGTCATGGATCATTGGGACTTTTATCTTTGGAGACCAGATACTTAGGTGGGTAGAGACATGATGCCAGAACTAACCTCTGGAAGAGCTATATTTGATATGAATGACACTAGCTCTAACTATTGGTGGACCATCTGTCTTTATTCTAGAGTTTAAGTAAAGAAAATGAATGATGAATTAACCCTTCTATAGCTCTGTCCTCTGAGAAGTAACTATATCCAATGGGCAATGCTTGCTGGTCATTAAGCATAGGGCAGGTAACCTTTAATCTCTGACTATGCTTCTTTCACCAAAATATCAAGTCAATTTTTGGGGGTACACCTGGTTGTGCTCAGGGCTTACTCCTGTCTTTGCATTCAGGGATCACTCATGATAGTACTAGGATAAATATATGGGGTGTTAGGGATGGAACCTGGGTTAGCCTTGTGCAAGGCAAGTTACTTACCCTCTGTTCAATCCTACCACCAGCTTCAGGCAGTTTTTTTTTAATGAGACCCTTTGAGATTCAGAGGCAGATGTTTCTTCCTTTAATTATTTTGTCCCTGTGGCCTTCTGTGTGTGCCTTGTCAGAAAGACCTACGTAAGATTTTGAGATGGGTATTTAAGAGCAAAAGAGAAGTAGACTGGTATGATGTTTTTCAATCCTGCATCCCAGAATTCTTAATGCCAAGAGGGTGGTGTTCTAAGTGAATAGTGGGGGTACTTTAGAACTCTGTAGCTGAGGAGGTGGGCAGTGAGACTATGGGGGACCCAGAAGGAGGCAGCTAAGCTGGAGGATGTTTCCATTGTGTTCCATCACATTCTTTTGCCTTTGTGACAGCAACAGTAATATTTCATGTCTTCCGTGGTGTCTTCTACCTCTAAATGTCAGTCTCTGCAGCGGCCTTATCTCCTAAAGCACATTTCAATTAGGTATTCCAAATCACACTCTTTTCTTTTAGGACAAATATGCCAGAGGTGATATTTACTGTTACAGCGGCATTTTAAATATTTGGTGGTCGGGAAGTGGAGGGAGAAGGCTTACTACAGAGCAACTCTCCCTTATAATAATAAAACACATGATAATGGAGAGAAGAGGTGAATTCTAGGTTTGAATCCAGAAACCGCTGATTTCAGCGAACTCCTTTGTCTCTTCTGTTGCAACCTTCTGTTGCTCTCCTCCTTCTGTTAGGTTGGAAGGCATCAGCCTTCTAAGAGCGACCTCCCATGTTTTCACTGGAGGCTCATGAATGCTTCTGAGAATGCCCATCTGGAGACAAACGGGCTTCTTCCCCCTGTACCTGTTCCTGCCTTTGTTTTGAAGAATGTTTGGGTGAATCCAATTGATATTTCACCTCACCTCTTCACTTGGAGGTGGTGTTTCTCTAGAGCTACTATTGCATTAGTAGCTCTAGAGAAAAACCCACCTCCAAGAGGCATCTTATTAAGAAATTGATGTTTCTTGTATAAATGTGCAATATGAAAACCCTCCTTGGAATATGTTTCTCTGTATAGAATTGCAGTACATTAATCCTCCTTGATCTGGCATTGAAGTTTGACCTGCTTTCAGTGGTACCTGCATTTCTTAGCCTGCTTCTTCTCTAGGTCACCTTGTGGGTATCTTGGTTGCTTTCCCAGTAGACCTTCAACATTCTTCCACTCAAGCCACGGGTCGTCCTAGCATAGTCTTTGGTGCACTGAAGCATTCAGCAGCCTCAGCCAGTGTCTCCCCATACTGAGACTCTTTTGAAGAGTGGACTCCTTTCATAGATCCCTCTCCAGCTTCCTATTGCACTTCTGCTCATACAAAGGGGATCACCTAAGGTCCCGTTCCCTCCATTAGACATTCTCTGCCTTCCTTAGCTCCAAGAGTAGTCCCCTGAATTTGGCTTGGGATCACCTGGCAGTCGTCAGGAGCTACTCCCATCTGTTTGCAGGTGCCTCCTGGCAGTGCTCGGTGGATATGCAGCAGGAGGGATCATATCCATGCCTCTTGGGTAGAGACCATGCTCTCCAGAGCTTTCTCTTTCCTCTCTTTCTGAATTCTGGTTTTCTGTTTGTTTGTTTTGAGGGTAAGCTCAAGGCTTATCCTGGTGCTCAGGGCTTACTCCTGGCTCTTCACTCACAGGTAGCTTCTGGTGGGGCTGGGATGTGGGAATCCAATCTGGGTCATCCGGCCACATGCAGGGCAAGTGCTTTTCTCACTGTACTATCTCTACAATTCTGTCTTCTGATCTCCTAAAGTGCTAATTGTCATCACTGCTCATTTGACACTTGGCAGTTGCTATCTAGTGCTATTTTATATGTCCATGTGTGTTCATCTAGACTCTAAGTACATTACTGTCACTATCACTATCCTCCCGTTGATCATCTGTTTGCTCGAGCAGGCACCAGTAATATCTCCATATGACCTGTCTCATGCTAGTAGAGCCCAAGGGCATCTGCTCGCTCCAGGAACATAAAGAGCCTCAAACCATTCTATTACGTCATGGGAATGAACTAATATAATTGTTACTGATATTTGGCATATCAAATACAACACGGGCAGCTTGCCAGGCTTGCCGTGCAGGTGGCATACCCTTGTAGTCACCTCAAAATATAGCATTTATAGATGAACTGCATGGCCGCAAGTGGCTACACAAGACGGGCTGTGATAGGCTGTCGCTGGGTGGAGTTCTGACGAGAGGGAAGTCTGGATGTGGAAAATGGCAGCCTGATGGAGTGGGGAGGTCATCTGGCTTGTTGTGCTGTTCTGCTGGGGTGGCGGGCCAGGGCTAGAACCCGCTATCCCCCCGGGCACCTCATGAGCGGCTGGGCACAGGGAGAGCAAGTAGCAGCTCTGCCCCATGTCTGTAAGTCTCTATGATCAGCAGAACAAAATTGCTCTTTTCATATATTCCTCCTGACCCCCACCAAAGTCCAAGATACTTCATTGAACTTAGAAGGTGCTTCGCTAATATTCATTGATTAAGTGGAAGATCAAGGGCTGAATGGATGCTATGGAATGGGCCTTTCAATGTCAGTCCATTTTGGGAATCATAAACTTGTCTAACGGCCTTCCACTGTTCTATCCCCCTATAAATAGACCTTTGCTACCTGAATTCTCAGAAGTGATTGTTCTTGGCTCTGACTGACTTCCCAGACATTTCAGGTGAAAAGCTTCCCTAGTGAAAGAATTTGGAAAATGTAGAGTATGCCATATCCAGTGCTTTGGTGATTGCTTTCTTGATCATTAGGGAAAAATGAAAGTAAGTGTCCAAGCACTAGTATAAAAGGTAGGGTGCTTGCCTTGCACACAGCTGACCTGAGTTTGATCCCTGGCACCCCATTTTCCTTGACCCTCCCAGCACTGGTTCCTCAACACAGAGCCAGAAGCCCTGGATACCCCTGGGTATGACCACAAAGCAATCAAGCAAACAAACATAAAGTAAATATCATAAAAAAACTGTTTATAAATCGTAGTGGATTTTAAGTCCACAGCAGAGTAGAGCCTCACAAATTTCAGTTTGGTCTCTGCCATTTACTAAACAGATCATTTCCTCTCTTCCTCGTTTCCCCATCTTTAAAATAAATCTGTTACTGACAGTCTACCTGCAGGAGGACCATGAGGTGCTGGTGTGCTATGAAATGTATATTGGCAGTTGTGAGCCTTCCATGCCTGCCAGGAGTCAATCAGTGGCTACCTCTCTTGGGACCTTGGTAAAGTTTTTGTTTTTTACTTGCTATAGTTAGAGACCTTCCTGCATCACAATAGACCAGCTGAGGAATATGAGGCTCACTGTGGCTTGAAAACCTGATTCATAGGCAGATACAGGAGGAATAAAGATTACAGCCCCTGATCACATCTGAAAGGTTTCATTTATTTTTGTTATTGTTATTGTTGTTCATCTGTTCTTTTTTTCCATTCCCAGAAAGCTCTTTCAGGTTTCTGCAGGGATTGTTGTGCCTGTCTTCCAGACTCACTCATACCGCCACGATAGTCCTGGGGAATCCGGGCTAGGTCTTTTCCCTGAACCCCGAGAACACGCTTGTTTTCTTTTGAGGCCACACCCAGCTGTGCTCTGATTTACTCCTGACTTCTTGGAGGGGTGAGGAACCACTTGGGGTGATGGGAATAAACCAGATGTCTTGCTGCATGTCTGGCCAGCCCCTACCCACTGTACTATTTCTCCAGTACCACCCCTCACTCCCTAAAGAACACTCTTCAAACCAGGAGACCCTGGACTGGGGAAACAGCACAGGGGTTAAAGCACAGACTTAGCTTTGCCTGTGTTTGATCTGGCTTTGATTCCCAGAACCATATGGTGCCCCCTGAGCACAGCCAGGAGGGACCATGAAGGTTCCGTCCGTCCTTGTAGAGTAGGAGCAGAGCAGTGCTACATCCTCAGGCTTCAGTTTCTAGCATCTGCCCATTGACTGACAAGTGGCCGGAGAAGCCTCTGGGTCCCTAAGCCCAGCTTGGGAGTTTCCCACACTCCAAGAAACAAACTATATTCAGATGGTCCTGACCCATGTCATGGGCTGCTAGCTTTGCTGCAGTTTCTGAAGACACAGAGACTTTGGGTGCAGGCTCTGTCCCCAGCCCAGCGTTCTCAGAAAGCCCTTGCTGGTGGACAGAGGCAGGTCCAGGAGGAGCCGGCTGGGAAGTCCCCTTTTTCCTTCTTTCCTTTGTCCTCAACTACTCTAAGGTGGCACCACCAGCCGCTGACAAAAGGGAAGCTGGGAGGTTTAAGTAAACTTGCTCAACCAAATGCATCACTTTCAAGCTTGTCAGACTGGCCTTGCTGACTATCCAGGCCCCAGAAAACACAGGGTAGTGCGGAGGAGAATCCAAAAGCCACCTGCAGCGCAGGCTGAAAGCGAGGTGAAGAAGCTCCACTCACTCTCCCTGTTTCTCCCTGCCCCCAGCTCTCTCCTGCCTTCCTTCTGCGGCAACCATGTCGGCTCCTGGCCTTGGCCTCTGTCTGCTGCTGCCCTCTGCTGGGCAGTAAGCTACCGCCTCTCTCCCCGCAGACAGATTGAATGTGTGAAGGGCCGAATCAAAAAGTACCAAGGAGTGCTGGAGCCATAGTACAGTGGGTTGGGCGCTTGCCTTTCATCCCATATGGTCTCCCAAGCACCGCCAGGAATAATTCATGAGTGCAGAGCCATGAGTGAGCCCTGAGCACCACAGGAGCAACCCAAAACAAATAAACAAAGGTTTCTACAAAGGGTCTCAGATGGGCACATACATGTGAGTGGGAATCTGCGCTTTGACTCTTTCAAGGTCCCTGTTGAAGCAGGGATGCCTCAGGCAGAGAAGCACCCCTGGCCTTCTTGGTGGATGGGTGCAGCCCTGAGTCACCCTCCTGCTCAGTAAGGCTACCAGAGAAGCTAGACAGCAAGGAATGAGCCTTGAGAGGACTGTAGAAGGCTTGTCTAGACGTGGCGTCTTGACTCCTTTGTCTAGACGTGGCGTCTTGACTCCTTTGTCTAGACGTGGCGTCTTGACTCCTTTGTCTAGGACGTGGCGTCTTGACTCCTTTGTCTAGGCGTGGCGTCTTGACTCCAAAAAGAGTCTCATAGAGTGGAGGGGTCTGAGTAAGCAGGAATCCAAGGAAAGTGAGGGTAAGAGTGAGGGTACAGGGCCTCAGAGAAGAGGGGGATACGCTGATCTCTGTCACTTCTCAACTCTGCCCATGTGGGCTATGCTGCTGGACTCTGTCCAGTTGTCTTCAGAAGGTAGAAGGACAGAAGGTCCCTTGCTCAGGCATGAGGGTACAGAAGTCTGGGTGCATCCCTGGAGCCTAGACCCACCGTTCAGCCCAGCCAGACAGGAGCTATGACCTCAGTGACCACACAGTGATTCTACTTGAGGGATTTATTTGCCTTCTATGAGCTCCTGCCAAGAATCTTGGTTAGAGCTAATGGGGCTCCCCCAGCCAACGGCTGTCTCCTAGTGATGTGTGTAAACAGTGCCAGGCAGGAAATAGGTTTCCTGTTCTTAATGGGCTTGTTAAACCTCTTATTGAGTAAGGTTTAAATGGCTTTATCATGAATAATAATAGTAAGCAAAGATTATTATTAGAAGTAGTAGAAAAATTATGATCCCAGCTCTGCTTGCTCTTTCCCACTTTAACCTTGCTAGCCCAGAGGTCCTTTGGCCACAGTGCCCAGGGATGGGTGGTGACACTGGGAACAGGAATGGGGACACGTGGCTACTTTTTGTTCCTGGTGTCTTCCTATACGGTACCCTCTCCCATCTTTGTAGTATTTCTCCTCTCTGGAGCCTTTCATTTAGGGTATCAGACTTTCATCCTAACAGAAAATAGAATACAGAGCCTGCTGGACTTCCTGCTTTCCTTCTCTCTCCTATCTCTCTTAGCCCAGGTTGAAAGCCATGAACAAAGGTCCTAAGGTTACATGTAGGCACTGAGCAAAGACGTTATTAGGATTGGTTGTGGGTCCCCCGATGGCGCTCAGTTAGACATGGGTCTCACATTACCTATCATCTCTAGATCCAGAGGGGCCTAGAGGTCTGGAGAATATCTCAGCTTTAGCAATGTAAAGATAGGACTCACTTTTGTTGTTCTATTTTTTTCTGCAACTGGATTGGTTTTCTTTATGCTGCTTCTCTTATTCGATCAAACAAATTAGACATCTGTGAAATAATGGGGAAATATTTGTAAATATTTGTACCGATCCCACTGGTACAAACTGAAAGCGATGCCTTACAGCCAATGGGGGAAAGATAAATTTAATCCATGTGACAAATGTGTCATATGTTTGAGGGAAAATGTTCCATGCTTCTGGAAACACTGCGGCCCTTTGGCAGAGCCATGAATAGCACCAGCTGATCACGGTAAATGCTGGATTGCTCAGAGAACATGATGTCACAGTCCTGTGATGTGACCTCTCACTTTGCCCTTCTGTCAGTTCCTCAGGTGTTCATCTCTAGGGTCTGTGCTTTGAGTACCTCTAGTCTATTCCAATCCCATGCAAGAAGGTTTCCTTGCTTGGAAATGGGGATTGTGTCTGTTTCAAAACACTCATTCTACAGAATCCCACAAACAAACACCAAATGTATCTCTCAGTTCTGGAGTCTGGGTATCCAAGCTCAAGGCTCTTGCAGACCCAATGTCCTCATTCCACCAAACATTTCTCCTTTGTGTCCTCTTCTCTGCGTACTTATGCCCAACATGAGGCCTCCTAGTGGCCTCTGACTGACCCCTAGGACCTCTGATTGTCATTAATTTAGGGATTGGCACTTCAACATATTCAATTGGGGGAAATATAAGCATTTACTCCCTGACAGTGGCATTACTAAGTGACTTAGCCACCATATGTAGAACACCTGGAATATAGGAGTGATCTCTCTTGCAATATTCTTCATGTTTGTACTGTTTTTTGGGGGGCAGGGAAGAGGATTGATCATTCCTGGTGGGGCTTGAGTCGAAGTGCTGGGGACTAAATACACGTCATCCCTGTGCAAAGCAATCACCTCGTCGACTGTACTATCGCTCAGGTGCTTGTTTGGACTGTTTTAAGATATAGGAATATTTTAGGATTCAGCTTCAGGCTCAGGTGAGAAATATAAGAGAATTGTCAAATGAATTCTAGTTCTAAGTTTATTAAGTCTTTTATGCAACTCTGGATGTCAAAGTCACTCTCCAGCAATACCCAACTAGTAGATCAGGATACAGAACTCCAGAGAAAAGGGACAGTGAGCGCTTGTGCTGTACTAAGGGCTAAGGAACAGATGCGAGTGTTGCTTCCTCTAAGACAGACGGGCAAGGGACCACTTAGAATTTTATTTTATGACGGTAGTTTTGTCTCCCTCACCCCCTGTGTTTGAGAAAGTCTTTGAGAATCTGAAATGGCAATAGGACACTACACATTCTATTATGGAGGCCACCAAAGCTAGTCTCTACTTCCCTTGCCTCAAAAAGTCATGTGAAACAGGCTCTGTGTACTGAGGGAAGAATTCACTCTGTTGATGGTAGGGGTCAGAGTAAAAGCTTGTTTGTGGCCTACTGGTGGCAGAACCTACAGTCGGGGACCCCATCAGGCACTTCCTAAAGTGTCACTCCTGTTGTAACAGCTTTTGGCATTTTTTCACATTGCAAACTTTTATTAACCCGTTCCCATTCACCCCCTTAAATGATGCAAAGCCAGTGATGGTCTTTAAAGCAGTAAGGAGATGCATCATTAACTATTTGAGGTACCTGGCTGCCATCTGGAGAATGGGTTGGAGGATAAAGGATCCCACACAGAGACTAATGAGGAGGCAAAGGAGACAGTTGTCTGAGGAAATGAGGATGGGGAGGGAAGGAGAAATATTTGGGAGGAAAACTCACAAGTCTGGTGATTGGAGGGTAGATTTTAGTTTTGAACTTATGAGACAAACAGAAGATTTTGCTTTTGTTTACAGTTTTAGTTGCTTTTTGGAAGTAATTATCTACTTGCAGATAGATTATAATTAATGATAAATGACCCATTTGTTATCCAAAGAGGATGGAGAAACATGATAGAAATATATATATTTATTTACTTTTTATATATACATATTTATATATAAATATATGTATTTATATATTTATATATATTTATTTACTTTATATATATATATATATTTACTTTTTAGATCACACCCGGCAATGCTCAGGGGTTTCTCCTGGCTCTGCACTCAGGAATTACTCCTGGCGGTGCTCGGGGGACCATATGGGATGCCAGGGATCGAACCTGGGCGGCATGGGCCGGCCACTTGCAAGGCAAACGCCCTACCCGCTGGGCTGTCGCTCCGGCCCCAAAAATATATTAAATGAGATTTTATCTGGAGTACAGATTGACTACTGTTTTCTCTGCTTTAAGTCTTTTCAATTTAGTAGTGTTGATATCAGATATTTATGCTTATTTGAAATGCCCTTTCTTTGGATTTCTGTATTAAAGCATGTTTGAGACACGGTCTCACACAAATATACACAAATACACAATACAAGCACAGGATCATGCTGGTTTCGAGATTTCCTTGAAGGTCCCAGTGAACCTAGGTGGAGTGTATCGCTATATAGACCGCAGGTTCATGGCAGTTTTTATAAACCTGTTTACTGTTTCCTCTCCTTTCCCTGTAACTCCTGGACCCTGAGAGTTGATGGGTTGGCAATTAATGTTCCCTATGCTGAGTGAATCTATGCATTGCCAAATCCGTGGATTTGCTCCTTGCCTTGTGTTTATTGCAAAGCTGCCACTACTGTCTCCGCTCTGAGAAAAAGGCTAGGGGTAGATCCAAAGTGCCGGCTATTTAATACCTAGCTCCTGCCTGCTTCTTCAAGGCCCTTTGTTCGAGTGTCAGGATTGGCTTGTAAAACACGAACAGAGCTGGGAAGCTGGGAGGGGGAGTAATTACAGTTCACATCTGGCATCCTGCAGGCTCCGTGTTTGAGCTGCTCCACTGCTTTTCTTCCTGTTGCTTCTCTCATTCTGTCTTTTTCTCTTATCAACGCTCCTCCCTTTCCCTCTCCTGCCCCAGTCTCTTGCTTGCTCCTCTGTAAGTCACAGAGACCCACACAGGGAGGGGCCTCTGATGAGCACCAGAGGCTGCCAGTTTGAGTGTGTCTAGTCCTGGCTGGTGAGGCTGGCACCAGAGGAACCTCCGCTTTGTTCTCAGCCCCAAGGCTGTCCCAGGGCTGTCTTATCCATCTAGATCAGAGGTTTCCTTTGGGTCATACTGAACCTGAAGTGTTGGTGGTTATTTTATATTGCGGAGATTTTGATTCTCCCAAGAGGACATATTCACTGCTTGAATGCCTTCCTAATTTCTTGCTACATTTAAGGAGGCAGCAGATCAAGCCGGGGTTGTAACCATGCCCACATCCTAAGGTCATTAGTGGATCCCTTTTCCTAGTGTCTCAATGGCACTGTTGATTTTGTGTGTGTGTGGGGTGGGGGTTGTAGGGTGATTTACAACTGGGCTTCTAAAGCTTTTCCACTCACACCCTCTTTTCCAAGGAATTTTTACAAGAGCCTTGGTTATATAAAATAATATATGTATCGAACATTGATAATCTCAAGAAAATGTGGTACATCTACACAATAGAATACTATGCAGCTGTCAGAAAAGACAAGTCATGAAATTTACCTGCAAATGGATGGAAATGGAGGATTGGTTTTAAGGTCTCATAAAATGGATGCACTTTTATCACATCTGTGTCATGAAAGAAAGAAAAAATTTTAATTGCAAGATGTAGGTATGTTTTTTTTTTTTTTGTAGAAAGGACACTGTTTACTTTGGTTTTGATTTTGGAGGCTGCTACCAATTTGTTTCTACTAGTGGTGTCCCTCCTCCAGGCAGTGCCCTGCATACACAGCACATGCTTTCAATCATGGTGCTCTCCTGGGTCCTAAAGAGCAGATTTGCTTTTTTTCCCCTTTGCAACATTTTTAGGCTGACTGATAAAAGCTTTGGTAGCAGATTTTCAGGAATACATTGTTACAATGACACACACTACCAAAGTCACTCTCCCTCTACCAATATCTCAAGGCCCCTTCCCAGGCCCAATACCCTCTTGTCTCTTGGCAAACTAATTTTTTTGAAGGGAATTATTAAAGTTTAGGTCACATTTATACAATGCTATTACTGTTTGTAGCCTTGATGTCCACAGTTACTTCACCGGAATTCCTACCACCAGAGTGCCCAAGACCCTCCACTTGGGTCCATATGTTGTATCCAGACCTTGTACCCCACCATCTCCCACCTTACTTGGCATTCTCAGTTCTATAATCCAGGTACAAGGATTTGTTATTACTTAACATTTTCTACTCCCTGGTCTGGCTTTTCCCTATACCACAGGTGAGTGAAATCTTCCAGTATTTGTTCCCCTCTCTGATTTACTTTTTTGAAATGTGATATCCTCGTTTAACTCACATTGCAGTGAACTGCATGATGTCATACTTTTGTGGCTGCATAATATTCCGTTATTTATATATACACCACAAAGGCCAGTTCCTTACATTAAAGAAACACAAGTTTATTTTTTTAAGTCTGATGCCTTTTGAAATGTGAAAATGGTAATTTTTTTTCATAGAGATGGTGGTATATGCCTTTCCAAACTTTAGATTCCAGGAGAGGGAAAAGGAATGAAAGAGAAGGAATGTCTCTTGCTTTCTCTTTTGTTCTATCAGTCTTATGAATTCTGGTCAAGAATTATGTCTCCTCTATCTGGTCCAGAATAGGTTTCATATAGCTTTCCTTCACACTTAGAGTCCTTTAACTACAGAAACTGTTTGTCTTGAATTATTTTAGTTTTCTATTACTTGGTACCTATTAATTGAATATAAATGTACTGATTTGAACCTATGTATATATTTTAAACTTTCATTTTTTATTTACACACTGGTAAAATGTCGCATTTATCTTTATGTCTACTATTATTAAAATCAGTGTGTTATCTTTAAAATATTGTCCACTAAATAATAATGACTTGTGTTTTTATTAATGTGCCGAATATTATTGTGATTGTGCTATTTTATGATAAAAATGCTAGGGGGAAGAATATTTGGCAAATAATCTAGTTGATTCAATTTGGGGCACAGAAAGTTTGGGATTACTGCAGACCTTCTAGGTAGCTTCAAATCCAGAGATTTTTTTCCTTTCTTTGAACCCTAGTTTGCATTTTTTTTTGCCATCATTGGCTCTGCCTTTTCTTCCTTCCTCTTCCCTAGCTCACTGATGGACACATTGTAGATCATGAATAAATACTTGTCAGTAGCTATAGGAACTATGCAAATGGAGAGAGATTGGGGAAAATTTCCAGGAAACATGGCAGTTGAGAATTGCTGACCGAAGAGTGATTATGAAACTGACGTTTAATAGACAGATGGCAAGGAATGTAATTGAGGGTTTTCAAGAGACTAGCGACCAATGAGTGATTATGGGCAATAACATAATGGACACAGTGCTGGGGGTTCAGTTGAGGGTCTTTAAGAGAGAATATGAAATAACAGATGAAAGATGGGTAACTGAGATTTGAGAGAGTATAGCAGATGAGGGATTTGCCTTGCAGGAAACTGACCCAGGTTCAATACCTGGCACTGCATATGGTTCCTTGAGCACTACTAAAAGTGATCCCTGAGTGCAGGACCAAGAATAAGCCCTGAACACCCCTGTTATCCCACACCCTCCACTCAAGGAAGACAAGAACCTGAATATTGCAGCTTTTACCAAGTCTATTTTGTAATGACCCATTTTGTTGGTCTCTACTAACTTGGGCTTCAGAAAATCATATCATGGTTGAGTTGAAATTTTTGCCTGAAAAAGTTTGCCTGAAAAACTATTTTTTACCATCACTTGGGATTCCAATAAGTGCATTTATTTAAGATCATTTATTGAGCACCTACTCCATGCTAGGCTTTATCTAGATGTTTTGAACATACCAAAGGGTCAAGGAAAGGTCTACCCTTAGCTTATGTTCCAATGTGAGGTAATGTCAATTGATAATATAAACTTGAGTATGAATGACTTTGTCATATCTCTTCCATTTGCAGGATAATGGGCTTATGACAACATGCTAGAGAATGAAGAACAGTGGAAGATAGACAGATTCCCCTAGTCACCCCCAACCCATCATGTATAGTTTTCATGATGATGACAAGCACTCTGAATAAAAATGAAAGAAAAGCTAGAAATAGGACAGGCTGGACCACTGGAGGTGATTTCCAAGTTTAAGTAGCCTGTAGAAGAAGAGAAGGGCAGATAGGCAGCCTTGGTGCAGTGTGGTTTTCTTGGGACCAGAGCACGATGTTCAGGAAGAAAGAGGCCTCAAGTTCTTCGTGTGCAATCTGACTTTGCATCCCAATTAACAGTGACAAGCTATGCTTTAAAATAGGAAATAATGTGGAAGCAAAGCCAACGTTTGATAGTTGACCTGACATTCAATGTTGCAAGATTTGGAATGTACAATAAATGTCACCGATGGAGCAATATTCATGAAGCAAAAATGTCAGTTTTCAATTTGGCATGAGGATGGTTTGACATGTATTAGCCGTGCACAGAATATTATTGTAATTAATGCATTAATAATGTAGCTGTCCTTTTTCTCCCTATTCCAGATTAAAAAGGGGGAGATAGAGAGAGTCAGGTGAAAGAATAGCTCTTCTGGCATCTAAGCTCTTTTCTGCCCTACCGTCTCTGTGACCCTGGTGCTTGATTGGTATTGGACCAGATTTCTACATCTCAGTTCTTCCCACATATTTCCACTAATGGCTTTCTTTTGCCTACCGAGGATTTTCTTTTTTAATTTTCAGCAGCATTTTAACAAATATCTCTAAGAATACACATGTTTATTATAGAAATGGCACATAAAGCAAAAAAATATGAAAACCTCCCATAAGCATACAACACAAGGAAAATAAATATAAGGGCAATAAATATTTTGGTGTTTATACTCCAGCCTTTACAAAAAGTATACATATTTTTAAAATAGCAAAGCATTCTATAGATAGATAGATCATGAATTTAACTCATAGTACATTTTTGGGGGGGGATTTTGGGTTACTCCTCCTACTCAAGGGTCACTCACAGTCCTGTTCTCAGGGATCATTTGTGGCAGTGCTTTGTGGTATCAAGGAGAGAACTTGGTTCTCCTGCATATAAAGCATGTATTTAGCTTATTCAGCTCTATATCTGCTACCACAGTAACTATTTTTGAAAAATATTTGAAGGGACTCCCAAGCCATGTTCAGTGACCAGAGGACCACCCAGAGCAATGTTTGGCCCAGTGGTACCATCCTGCTATCCTTAAGAGTCACAGCATAAAAGTACTTTGGGTCGCCAGGGCTACATCTGGTCTTTACAGTGGAAGTGCTATGGGCTATCAGGGCTACATCTGGTCTTTACAGTGGAGATGTAATGCAGCGGTATTTTTAAATATTATAGTGTTGTGATACACATTCGTGTATTGAAATCTCTGTTATGAATCCAAGGATGAGTTAATGTCAACAGTTTCTTAGCAGTGGTGCTGATAAGAGTATGAACTGCCTAGGCCATAATAATATTACAAACCAGACTGGAGAGATAATACAGGAGTTAAGATGCTTATTTTGCATATGGCTAACTGTGGTTTGATCCCGAGCATCACAAATGGTCCCTGGAATAATCTCTAAGCACAGATCCCGGAGTAAGCCCTGGACACTGCCAGGTGTGGCCCCCAAATTGCTACTGCTACTACTATTACAAACCAAACCAAACCTCTGTGGCATAAACGATAAGTAGTTTTGCTCATGTGCTGGGTCAGCTTGTGGCAAAGGGTCCAGTTGCTTCCTCTGCCACTCTCAGCTGGCCTGATTTTGTGCCTGGATGTCAATGGTTCAGTTGACTGAGTTTGGGATGACTGAGGGAATCTGTCTCCCTTCAACTGTTCTTCATTCTCTAGCATGTTGACTGACAAAAGCCCTTTATCCTTCAAATGGAAGAGATATGACAAAGTCATTCATACTCAAGTTTTGTAAATCTTTGCTTGTATCCCAGTTCAACATTACGAAGCAACTCCTATAACTGAGTTCAGTATCTAAGGATGGGAGGGGCTCTTGACTCATTATGACTTAGAGGTACCACATATGTTTGCTGGAAAGCTATGAGTCCAGGAAGGGGTAAAACACTCGTGCCACATTTTTAATCTTGCCTGCTGGGTCCCAAGAGGCGCCTTCATTGGAAGGCTCCAAATAGAAGTTTCCAGATGTGTAGAAATTCTGAACCAACCCAATGGGATAGGAGACTTCTCAGTCTTCAGTTTCTTTATTTGGGCTGATTTGTCAAGTAATTTATGACTTTCTATCTTGGTTGTATGAATTTCTATGTCTTTGTGTCCTTCTAGACTTCGTATTTTCTCTTTGTGCTTCTGCTTTTCCTAGAGAGTGACCTGGAGCTGCCCAAACTTCTAATCCCCTTGTCCTCTTTACCTGCTTCCATTTGTCTACTTTACCTTGTACCAGTCACAACTAAATCCCAGCTATATGGAATCTACAGTAATTCACAAAAGCCTTTCCTCTGTCTGAGTAAGCAAGGGTTTTACTATGTGCCTCCATTTACTTTAACAGGTACCACTGCTAGGGATGCTTCAGGGGGACCATCAGTGCCAGGGATCAAGCTCGGGACCTTTCACGTGCCAGCCTGTGTTGTGTCACTCGAGCTAGCTCCTGGGCTCTTAGTCTATTTCTTTCAACGCCTACACCAATGCGGGGAGATATTGTTACTGCTCATTATTCCCAGTGACTCCAAATAGGGCAGTAAAGAACAGAGAATTCAGTTTTCTTTTTATTATGTAATATTGTTGTGAGGGAATCGCTATGAATTATGGTAAGTGTGTGGATGAAGACGCCGGAGTAGATAAAACTTAGCCTAGAATAAAAATGGCCTACATGAAATTGCCTATTGTTACTATTGTGGTATATCTCTGAGTGAGAATAATGGGCGAATTGAAAAAATTCTCCAACACAGTGGACAGAAACTAGGAGTCAGAGAAGCTAAATGAACTGCTTTCGGTGCCACAGATAAATATAGCAAAACCATGACTGTAGCCCAGGTCTGCTGATTCCTGGTTTAATGCTCTGGTGAGGCCACACCACAACATGACCTCAGGGCCCAGCTGTCTTTTGTTCGATTGTTGGCCTCCAAGTAGCATTGGCAGTTTGGTCTGGTTTTGCAAAAAGCGCTTTTGTTTTCTGTGGGCTCATAAGGAAATAAAGAACTTTTTTTTTTTATAAAACAAAGCAAAACAAAACAAAGCATCTGAGTCTTTTAAGCCAGCTATGCAAATATGGTGGGCACATTCATTTCCAATCTGGATGCATAAATTACCAGGACTTCAAAATTTGACGAATGATTCAGAGAGTTTTGTCTATAAAATCACATTAAAGCTCTTGTGTGGCTCTCTTCTGAGTGCTGGACCTATAATTTATTATAGGTATCACATGGATTGAATTAGTTAGCATATAACATGGTAAGTTCTGTTTTTGGATGTATTTAGAATAGAATCAGATTTGCTTTTTTGGGATAGACTGATAAAATTTCTTGCCTTGGGCCAACAGGGTGTGTCGCTGTGGCCCTGTCTATCTGCGGAGCTTTCAGCACTAGGGTGATTTGGAACAACTGGGCTTGTTGAGAAGCCTTAGGGAGGCCTTTGTCCCTGGAAAGGATAGGTGGTTCTTAGAAATGAACATTTTGTTTGTTTCCTGCTTGTTTTTGGTCATATTTCCCTTTTATTGAACTAAGTTCCTAGAATATTAAAAGAAACAGGAGATTTTAGAACTTCAGGAGAGGAGGGAGTTAGATCAAACAATACTGTGATAGCAGAAGCATTTTGAAGAGCTCTGGACTTGGATAAAACCAAATAGGTGGTGTAATCTCCATACAAAATTGGTTTGTGCCAAGTCAGAAGTTAAATGGAGGCATTGGGGTCTGGAAATCTGTGGCTGTTACTAAATTAGTTCCTTTAACCCCATAGTATTATCTGTGAGCCTTCCTAGATCATAGTGGAAACACAGAAATGGACAGTCAGTGCGGACAGAAACTGGGATCTGTGGCTGCTTCCACAATAGGGAGGATCCAAGGGCCTAAAATAGAGGCATCTAGAGGCTCTATTTGTTTGTTTAGGCCACACCTTACAGTTCTCAGGGCTAACTTCTGGCTCTAAGTGCTCTGGATCACTCCTGGTAAGACTCAGGGAACCCTGTGGGGTGCTGAGGATCAAACTGGTTGAGCATGTGAGAGACAAGAGCCCTATCCTCTGTGCTATCACTTCATCACCCGGTTCTATTTCCCTAATGTGTCCCTGATATTTATATTTGCTTTGAATAATATGGTTTGCAGACATGTTTCCCTTGAAACTGTTCTTTTTATGAAGTTCAAGGGAGAATTGGGAGCTTGTTCTAGAACACGGATGGAGACTTTCTGCCAGTCAGGAAGGGTATAGGATTTAGATGTTGTGTGCCTGGGTGAAGTCTAAGAACCCCTGCCGGATTCTAGTAGGATTAAGGCTGAGTACAATGATCACTATCAGACCACAAAGACATGTGTGTACATGCTCTCTTGACACACACATATGTACCTGGGCTCTATATACTTATTCAAGAGTGTCTGGGATGCAGATAACATTAGCTGTCTCTTAACAACAGAGTGCTGAGTAGAACTCATTTAAACAAGTATTTCATTAGAACCAGATAGATTTTGATAATACTTGTTTAATTAATATCTCTCTTCACAATAGTCAGTCATGTCAGTGGCCCCATCATGTCGTGAAGAGAATCTGTGCTCCTATTCTCTCAGTTCTTGGGAGAAAAATGTTAATGAAGTAGACACAAGAACATGAATGCTCACTTAGTTGTTCATTTTATTTAGTGTCATGACTGCAGTTGATGTCTTTACCTGCAGCTCTGGCTGGGAAATAACCAGCCAAGGGCATGAAAAGTGACAGCACATACTTGTCCAAAGTTCTTCAGAGCCATCCCAGAGAATGTAAAGGAATCTACATCTCTAAGGATGATTGGGTGGATGAAGTGAATTAACACGAAGAAAACTGTGGTCTGTGGTCTTTGCTGTTGTTGCTGTTGCTTTATTGAACAGTCACACCCATGTTGGACTGGAAGGTGTGTTTTAGATGAGTGTGGAGTGTTGACTATATCCCTTTAGTTTCTGGGTTACTCATGCATAGACGAAACAAAAGCTTTTGTGTGCTGTGCTGTGTGAACAGGTGGGCAGCTGTGGAAGAGAAGCCTGAGTTCTGGGGCTCTTCTTTTGGGTGAGCACCTGCTTATGACTAACCTCAGTTTATCTTTCTCCCTTTGTGATCCCATGCTCATTTGTAAATATGGACTTATTTCCCCTCAACACATTTATAGCACATTGGATAAAGCATCTGCCATGCATGTACCCACTGCCCCTGGTTTTGCTCCCTGGTGTCCCATATAGTCAGCTGAGTTCACCAGGAGCAACCCTTGAGCACAGAGTCAGAGGTAAGCCTTGAGTACAGTTGGATGTTGCCCAAATCCAAAATTAAAACCAAAAAGTGATCTAAACAAATCTATCTCCAATCCATTTGTGAACTGCCTTCAGTGGAATAACCACCTCGTATAGCCTCTCCTTCTCTCCCTAACCACTGACTGGGGGCTCAGTGTTCTGCACACATGGGAAGCTATTCCCAATTTGGAGCAGGACAGGAATCATTCACCCATGGGTTCTCCTTGGCACCTAGCACAGACCCACGGGAAGTGTGATTGTGGGGAATGAATCTCAAATATTCTTTAGGTGTATTCTTCCATGAATACCGCCTGCTTTATATAGGTCTTATTCTGGGAGGTTTAATTACTTTTTTGAAAGAAAACAGATGTCCTGCTTTTTGGATTTTTATTTCTTCTTGGGGCAGGGTAGCTGATCTCTGTATAAGAATGCTCACATTATTTTACTTCCCGAAAAGAAACTTCCACTTATCCTAACTTACTACCATGCCATGCTCTACGTACCATCCTAATGGCCATGGGCCAATGTCTACTCTGTGCCAGAGTAGACATACCACTTATCTACCCATAAAGTAGATGTATTATGTCAGTTTTTCATTAGATCCTATGGATTATGTTTGCAGTTGAAGAAAATGTGGCTTAGAGAACAGGTGACCACAATCTTAATCTTACTATATGGTATACACTACTGATGTAATACTAACTTGAACTCCTCCTTTACGTGCTTATAAGATACTTTTCAAAGTTATGTTCAGATGAATTTAAATTCCTTTACCTGCCTAAGCATATATCTCTCTCTTTGGATATAGGACATTTTTATTTATTTTAATAATGAAGGTCTTTCCCAGGCAATTCTCAGGGTTCTTTGGGGCCAATCCTGGGAATACTTAATCCAGTTGAGCCATAGGGAACATGCTGGGGAGAGGGAATATAATTTAGTTCTGTGGGAGCAATTCCAGTCCTTGTACTTGTAAGGCATGCACCCCTGACTTCTGAGCTAACTCCCCATCTTGAAACAGGACACTTATATCAACAGTCCTTCCTCAACTTAGCCTTCCTGAAGACCTCAACATTGTAATAGAGTCCATAGGACTGGCATTGGTGAGGAGAAAACTTGGGCAATAAATTTGCTTTAAAATTTAAAGCAAAATTTCTTTTGCTTTAAATTTTAATATAATTATAATAAGACTTATATTTAATGAAGAAATCCCAACAGTTTTCAAAAATAAAGCCACCAATTCTGAAATTGAATCCTCAGCTCTCAATGTATTAAATGTTTTTATTGGTTATGAACAGATGCAACATAACATTGCCATTATAAGAAATCCCAAGGGTGGGGCGGGAGCAATAGCCCAGCGGTAGGGCGTTTGCCTTGCACGTGGTTGGCCTGTGCTGGCCGGGTTCGATCCCGGCATCCCATATCGTCCCCCGAGCACCGCCAGGAGTAATTCCTGAGTGCAGAGCCAGGAGTAAACCCTGAGCGCCACTGGGTATGACCCAAAAATCAATAAAAAAAGAAATTCCAAGGGATAACCAACATTGATTCATTGTTTTCTAACTGACTTCCATTGTGCACAGTATAGGGAATAAGTCTGCAGAAACCCAAAAGGGAACGGAGTGGGTCTGGGCATCTCAGCAGGGAATTACTGAGTACCTTGAAAATTCTCTTGGATGCAGGTGCTCATGGTGACTTACAGGATCCCCCTGATGCATTTAAAGCTGTGTGTGGCTGTCAGGCTCTCCTTGCCCACTTGTGGCAGTGGTTTCCCTCTTATGGGTTATTGGATCTCAGGAAGTTACTGCAGGTGACTCAGCCAAGAGCACATCACCTACCCATGCTTTACAGTGGCCACTGATTGAACATGTGCTGTGTGAGGCACCGTTCTAGGAATTTCATTCATTTACTCCTTTCAAACCAGCAACCATGAGTCTGATAGCATTTCAATCTCCTTCAAGGGGTAAAGTAAGCCCTCAAGGGCCTGTCCACTATTAGACAGTGAGCTCATGTTTATAATAAAAACCACCAGACTCCAGAACTGTCCTGTTAATCATTAAGCCATGTTTTATTTTTCCCCAGGGAAGCAGACCATGTTTCATGTATGTAAGTTTTGGGTCTGTTATCATGTACATGTAATACCCCTCATGTTTGTAGATGCTATTGAAAGACATCAACATTTTTTCTCATAAAAGCTATGCCATGTTTAATTAATCAATTAATGAATGAATTGATCTATTTATTTATTTGTTTGTTTATTTTTATTTTTGACTTTTTGGGGTCACAGCCAGCCATACTCATGGGTTACTCCTGGTTCTGTACTCAGGAATTACTCCTAGTTGTACTCAGGTGACCATATGAGATGCTGGGGATCAAACCCAGGCGGGCTGTACATAAAGCAAACACTAACCGCTGCCACTCTCACCAGGCTCCTATGCCATGTTTTTCACATACACTTTTTTGTCATTGGGATAGTGTCTGCCTGTGGGTCTCAGTATGCACTCTCCACTCTCCTCTGCTGTGAAGTGTTGTGCTCAGGATTCACTCCTGATCATGCAATGCAAGCAACTGCACCCCTTCCAAAATTTCTGATGTTTTGGAATAATTGTCCAAATGGTTGGAAAGGTCATTCTAGGGGAACTAGGGGGCTTGAGCGCACACAGCGCACACACACACACACACACACACACACACACACACACACACACACACACACCCCTGACTTGCTCTCAACCATTGCTCTCTAGCTTTGCTAGTCTCCCTTAGTCTCATTTAGGACTAACGACACATGTCTCATTCTTTGTCTTGTGAACAGGCTCTGATGAAATAACTTGATCAGCTCTGGTGTCATCTGGTGAGACACCCAAAGAATTGCTAGCATAGCCTCCTTCTCTCTGGACACATTCCCTAGAGGGCACTTGTGTTTTTTCTATTCTGAGCTGACCAGATATCCCTTCCATCAGCCGGATCATGTCTGGCACTAACTCATCCACAATCTGCCACTTTAGAGCAAGTGTCTTTAGCTCTTCCATCAGTAATTGCCCAGCCCATTTGCGACTGTGAGTGTGGAATTAAGTGAAATGACAATCTTTTGTGTTTTGTTTAGTATGTTCATTTTACAGAATGATGAATTCTCAGCCATAGAAAACATGGCTCTAATGATAAAGGTTCCAGTAGTGAGTCAAACAGACCAAATCCCAGACTTTACAGCCTTGATATTCCTTTGGGGCAAGATGGACAAAAGGAAATAACGCAATATTTGATCAGGTGCCTGTACATTTCTCTTGCATGTGTCCTATAGAAAATAAGAAAGGGTAAGAGCACTTAGGAAGAGGTGACTCATTTATGGAGCACTTTTAGAAAAGTCTCATGTGACAGTTTTGAACAAATGCATTACTGATTTGGAGCTCATTCCTGAGAGTATCTGAGAGTGAGCCAGAAGAATGATAGAGGAGATAGTTTCAGCTGTGCAAAAGCCAATGAGAGACCTAGGTGGTGTGTCCTTGGTAAGTCAAAGACTTAGGGAAGGACTGTGTGTCTGGGAGAGAGGGAGAAAGGTGAGATCAGAGCTGTAAAGGGGCCACCCCAGGGATCTGAGAATAAGACAGAGTCATGGAGGGATTTCAATAAAGCTGTTTTTATTCCTGCCTCATACTTGAAGAGACTTATCACTCTTACTGCATGTAGAGAATAGACAGTAGAGGATGGAGTGGGGGGGAGGAGGAAGATTTGTTAGGAAATTATTGCCACAGTCCAGGGAGTGATGAAAGTGGTTCGAATTTAAGTGTCAGTGGTGGGAGAAAAGATGATTCTGGGTGTACTTTGTAGGTAGCCTGGCAGGAATTGTAGAGAGAAGGGACAAGCTGACATCCAGCACACTGTTGGTGTTTTGGATTTGAGACCTGGGATGATGAGTTGTCATCTACTGAGATTGGAAAAAATGAGAGAGAAGCAATTTGGGGTGGTTGTGGGGAGAGCTGAAATTAGGGCTTCAGATTAAGTCTTGTTGAGTTGAACTGTCCAGGAGCTACCCAATAGAGACAGGAAATACACAGTGGTACATGTGACCAGAAACTTTAAGAAATTGAATATACTATACTTTATACTAATTATGGGAGACATATTATGGATTATAAACATATAAGATAAAAATTCCAGGTTACTGAGAGCAAAAAAAAGACTCACATATTCCGATAAAAAATTAAGTAGGAGTTAAGGGTAAAGTCTGGGTTGGTCTAAGAAGTTGAGAATCCTTTTATTACATAATTTACTTGAGGAACCAAGACTATTGTGGGGAGCAGAGATTTTAGTAGGTGCTAAGATAGTATTGTTTAGAGCACAGATTATCAAGCATTGTCCACTTGTGATCCAAGAAAAATTTGTATATAACCTTGGGTCTACAAATGAAATGCTGATAATGCATCATCATTGATTTTACTTATTTTTACTTATTGAGTTTTTTGGCTGTGCCCACTGTTGCGAGGGCTTCCTCATGACTCTGTGCGCCAAGATCAATCCTGGCAGTGCTCTGGAGACCATATAAATACATCCCTTTTAATACTGTTTCATATGGCCTTTGGCCATCCTTTGTTCATTGCTCATGTCAGCTTTGGAGATGCTACATGATTTGAACAATTGTGTCAAAGACTTACCACCTAATAAAAACAGTTCAGTCTGTGGCATATGTGCCAGGCAAGATTTGTGCCCCAGGTTTAGGGATCAGGGATATGAGAGTGTCTAGCCAAGGTGAGTGAGAAGGAATCATAGGAGAGGAGGGTGGGATCCTGAGAGACCCGCACTATGACTGGCAGTGGAAAGGTTTTAATAAACAGCACTAAAATACAGGAGTCTGGGAAGTTTCTTGCCCTCTGACTACAGCAAGTTGAGTCTTATTGTGAAGTTCAAGTGGGATGATACAACAAAAACACTCAAGCATTTCCTGTAAGCATTGACTTCCACTCACTTCACCTCTCGGCCTCTCTGCAGTGCTCTTCTAGTATGAGTTTCAGGGTGTTTGGGTGGCTGCCTACACATCCTTGAGTCAGCCCTGTGCCCTATGTGAAGAGCCCAGAAGAACTCAAAAGGTGACAAGAGAGTTGGGGAGGGGGGCAACAGGGGTGTGCGGCTAAACAGGCTGAGTATTTCCCTGTCCCCAGAGGTCCCCTGGAGGAGAATTCTGACCCTCAGCATTTGCTTTCACCTTCTGTCTCTGACAAGCAGTGTCTCCTGAAAGCTTGTACACAAACGGTAAATCCATCTTTATGAGATTATCAGTGTCAATACAGCCGTGTATCAGGATTTGATCGTTCCTGCAGGGGTGGCTGGTAGTACTTGTCTAAGGAATTATAATGGAGAGGGTTTTGATCCCCCCCCCACACACCCATAAGCACAGGATATTCAACCCCCAGAAAGAGTCCTGGAGAAGATTGAAGAGGAATTGAGACCCTACAGGGACCCTCTAAAGATCTTGGCCCTAAAACTAGGAGAGGAGGAAAAAGAGCTCAGGGCCATGAATGGCTGAGGTGACCAGCATGGCACCATCATCCTTGGTCTTTTCTGGGGAAGAATCATGGTGCTCAAGAGGTATGCACCTATGAAAGGGTCAGGAAAGAGAATTTGGCCTCTCCCTCTCATCTTCAATCTTCTCCAGGACTCTTTCTGGGGGGTTGAATATCCTGTGCTTCTGGGGTGTGTGATGTGTGTGTGTGTGTGTGTGTGTGTGTGTGTGTGTTTGGAGTTGGGAAAGGTGATGCCTCTCATCTTCTTTTTCCCAAGAATTGCTTTAGCTATCCATGGCAGTTTATTATTCCATACAAATTTCAGAAGTGTTTGGTCGATTTCTTTGAAGAATGTCATGGGTATCCTCATAGGGATGGCATTGAATTTGTATAAACTCTAGGGAGTATTACCATTTTGACAACGTTGATTCTCCCGATCCATGAGCAGGGAATGAGTTTCCACTTCCTTGTGTCCTCTTTTATTTCTTGAAGTAATGTTTTGTAGTTCATTTTGTAGAGGTCCTTTTACATTCTTCGTTAAACTGATTCCTAGGTATTTAATTTTCTGTGGCACAATTGTGAACCGGACCGTGTTCTTAATATCCCTTTCCTCTCTTTCATTATTTGTATATAGGAAAGCCACTGACTTTTGGGTATTGATTTTGTACCCGCCACCTACTATAAGTGTCTATTGTTTCTAGGAGTTTTTTGGTAGAGAGTTTAGGGTTTTCTAGGTATAATATCATGTCATCTGCGAATAGTGATAGCTTGACTTCTTCCTTGCCTATCTGGATGCCCTTAATCAGACTTTAAGTCTTTAAACAGCCTTATAGTTGTTTGTGATGCTTTCCTTCTTTGAGCATTAGCCATTACTGTAAATACATATGATCTGAATTTCATCACGCTTTATTTTTTTATCACTGTGTCACTGTATCACTGTCTTCCCATTGTTCATCGATTTGCTGGAGCGGGAACCAGTAACATCTCCATACATCCTGTCACAAGCAAGTGTAGCCCAAAGGGTACCTGCTTGCTCCAGGGACAGGGAAGAGCCTTTAAAAAATTTTTTAATTGATTTTTCTTAAACAGGGAAAAGTAATCAAGAGGCTAATTCAAGTATACAAAGCAAGGGGCTGAGTGATAGTATAGCAGGTAGAGTTTTTGCCTTGCACAAGACTGACATGGGTTCAATCCCCAGCTTCCCACATGGTCCTCTGAGTTCCTCTAGGAGTAATTCCTTGAGTTCAGTGCCAGGAGTAACTGAGAAAATAAGTAAAAAAATATGAGAGTAAATAACTAAATGAGTAACTCTTTTTACAGCTTTACTTATAATCAACTTTTGTTGGATTAGACCTTGGTTCTTCCATGCCTTACCTTGTACTTCTGATAATGTTCCAAGTCATTGTTGTCTTGAAAAAATGGGCAATTTTGTTCCAGACTCATGACTCAGTTTTCCTAGACATTCTCTCTCCATCACGTCACACTTTTCTATTTTTTTGGTTCTCTTTCTTTCTTGTTACCAATATCATTCATAACTTAGCACCCATTCACAACAAGTCTTAAAGTTCTTTGGCATCAAATGTAACCAGGAAATGTGAGTTTTTCCCTGCTTCATTCCTCGTTGTGTTGTTCTCGCTCCTTTGGTTGCAGTCCAGTTTGTGTGGGACACAGGGTTGAGATGAGAAGCCTCTGGATCCTAGACTACATGCTACCACCAAGAGTTTGTAATTAAGCAAATCTCATGGCTTCTATGGGCTCTGAGGTTGTAATCACAGATGACAATGCCAGCTTCCCCTCCCTTCCTCTATAGCAAGAATGTAAATGATGAATGGTGCAAGTGGAATCACTGCACACTACACACCTGTAAGACATTTGTGTGAAGGTGCAACACTGCCTTTTGTCTCTTCGAGGGGCTTCTTCTTTATCCTCTCCCCATTGCCTTGGCTCAGAGATGCTGGAACGGTGCTGGTTTTGATGTCCTGCCTCTGAGCATGCCCAGTCGACACAAATATAAAATCAAGCAGCACGGAACAAGTTGATATCCATCATGGAAAATGCTGGAGGAAAAGACACAAACACTCAGCTACTCCACAGACAGCCTCTATTATGGCTGGAGAAGCACAGTCGTGTGTGAAACACGGTGTTTTGGCCGTTCTTTCTTCTTAGAAATCTGGTGCATTCTGAGAAGGGCTGCTTGTGCCAAGTGTTCAGACAACCGCCTGCTTGGGGCCTGCAGGCTCCTGGAACGGACCAGTCTCTAGGTGTAAACTTGCTGGTCAGGACTCTGCGGTGCAGGGGGTGCATTGTCACTGGTGAGCAGGAGGCCCAGGGGGCCCTAAGAAGCTCACCTATCCTTGAGGACTAAAGGGACCCGGTCTCCTAAGCAGACAATTCACTACCCTTTTTGTTTGCCTTCCTCCCTCCCAGTCCTTGCCTGTCCCTTCTATCCTGAGCGATACTTGGGAAGAGCTCATTCATGTCTACAGTCCTGCAGGAGACTTTCGGAACGGCTAACCCAGCTCATTTTCCTCCTTTTCCCAACTCTAACCCAACTCATTCTTCATTCAGTTGAAGTCGGTTCTTTCCCAGGGAATCACCTGGCAGCACTTATTGCCTGAGGGTCACCTGCACTCCAGTTAGGTAGATTTATTAAGGTGGCATCATTTCCTACAAGGCATTGGAGAGCCTTGCAAATTCTCATGAATACAGCTTCCGCTCTTGGGCCTGGGCCTGTGTAGTACCACGTTTTCCACACCTGGGCCAAGGAATTTTGTCTTTGGGGCTGTGCTGTTTGCAGCGGAAGTTTGGTCCAGGGCAGCCAAAAGGCAGTGGAACTAGAGGCAAGAATTGAATGACCTTAAGGCCTGACATTTAGTGCTGAGCTTCCCTGCCCTGGGAGGAAGTTGAAACCTGGAATCAGTTAGATGTCAGAGTATGCTCTGGATTGAGCCCTGGAATGCTGTGCTATGTGAGAAGGTATCTTTGCTGTTGCATTGTCCTTTTGCTCAGAAAAAGGTAATTTCTTTTTTTTCCCTCTGGTTTTTGTTTTGTTGGACCACACCAGGTGTTGTCAGGGCTTACTTGTGGTTCTGTGCTCAGATCACCCTATGTAGTGCAAAGATAAAAACCCATCAGCTGTGCGCAAGGCAATGCCTTACCTACCATACTGTCTCTCCAGTCCCCAAAGGTCATTTCTTTGGAATGATCTTCCGTATGTGCCTTTCCAACGTGGTTTGCTCCCAGGAGCAGTCTGTGGAAGCACTGCAGTCTATGGAAATACTTTGCTCACGTCTGGTCCAAGTTCCCAGTGTCCCAACCTCCTTCCCTGTGAAATGCAGCCTCAGGACTTCCTCCTTCTTGCACCTTGGTCCTAGCAAATGAGTTGAGGGAATTGGGAGCATAACAGTTTCTTACAAAGAGATGCTCCAAGCAGTGCCTTTAAAGACATTATGGATATAGAAACATTTTCTTTCTGTAGCAATAGAGACTCAGGGACCCAGAGCAAGGCTATTTCTTAAGGTTGTCTTTCTCAGGACTGAAAAATCTACATTTAAGAACAGATGAGAAGGCTTGGCAGGGTTTGGGGCGTGAGAACGGACAGCTCCTTCATGCATGGAGACTGCAATGGATTAAAATCTAGGACTGGAACAAAATGGAGGCTAGTGACAGTCAGCAGAGATGGAAGCTTCTGTATCCAAGATGGGTGGCGAGGGAGAGTGACGTGCTGGATGCTGGCTTTAATTAGCTGAGGCCGACGCGGTATTGGGGATCTGCTTATCCGTAGGAAAAGGATTGTTTTCAGAGGGGCTGAACGGTATCTCCTGCCTTCCTTCCATGCAGCAGTGCAGGAGAACTGGGGGTTGGGGGCGAGAAGCAGCGGTCAGTTGCCATGGTGAGTGGAGGCTTCCCGCGAGGAGTTGTCCCTCTCTGTCCCCGGGGATGGTGCAGCGTCTGGGCATGCAGCTCCAGGGTGCACACGGGTCATCTCGAGAGCCTGTGGATGGGCACAGGGCGATGTTTCCAGCAGCGTCCACATGCTGCTGTTCTGGAATCACGGTTGGATGCACAAGGTGGGAGTGGGCAGTGGAGGGTTGAGTTGCGGCACACTGGCGGGGGGCCCGAGCGAGTCAGTGATGGAGACGCCAGTGCAGTGCTATGGAGCATTCCCTAGAGAATCCGGGCCTCTGCTGCTCTGCCTTAGAGGATTTCACAGGCCCTGGCATCTTGCTCATGGGGATTTGCTGGTTTGATTCACTGTGGGGTGATAGGCCAGCGCTGCCCAAGACTCCTCTTTGTTACAATTTTGAAAGAAAAGATTCAGTGACCCCTAGTCCATCCTATTTCCTCTGCTTGAGAAGTGGCTTTTCCTTCCCTCCTAACTCCACCTTTATTCCTGCCTCACCTCTAGACTCCTGCAGCTGTCCTGGTCCGGGAGGCTCCCTGGGCCATCCTGAAGGCAGAGTTGCTCCTCAGGCTTCTGTGTTCAGGTTTCCGAGGAGAGGTGTCCGGTTTGTTCCACGATGACAATAGCTGCCAGGCCTATTACAGTTATGTAATAGATTTCTTTTTTTAACCAGGCCTTGAAAATGTGTGCATTATCCTTTAGGTAATAACATGAAATAAAAAGGCTGAAAATAAATCAGCTTTGCCAAAGAAGGGCTGACGCTTCTCTACTAACCATACCATTTTTTTTCTCCTTCCCTGCCCCCCCATTTTTTGCATTACCTTTTCAGGTGATTTCTTTTTAAACCATTTAAAGGACCCACTTGATTTTGTCACTAATAGTTAATGAGACTATTTAGCTTGATGCAAAAGAATTTCCCAGGTGGGGACTCTGAGCTCGTTGGGTGAAGCCAAAATGTTACGGGCAGCCGACACACGGGCCCTTCTGCTCCCAAGGCTCTTCCCCTGCCTGGTTGCTTCTTCAAAGGATCACTTTTGGTGGTGCTAAAGGAAACCATAGCTTCCTGCTTAGGTTTATCCACAGCGGGCTGCAAGGTGAGAGATGAGTTTAGTGGGTGAAGCAAGACCCCAGGGCTGTTTTCCCTTCCATCTCTTCAGTTGATTGCCATAATGCCTGGATCAGGTCTGATGCCAAAAGCTCCCAAGTTGGGCCTGGTTGGTACCCTGGATTGGGGGCTTTCTAGACCTCCTGCTGTTTGCATGATCTCTTTGCCTCCTAGACCGCCATCTCTTTGCAGTAATCTTTCCTTGGTGGGCAAGTTGCATTAGGGATTCTGCACCTTGCTTTGGGCTGTGCAGGGCCATTGTTCGGCTCTTTCTGATGGGTGGTTCTCTGAGGCCCCTCTCCTGAGCCTGCGGTGTGACAACCGGAACTAGACTGGACAAGGTAATGTCTGAAGTGTGGTCCCTTGACCTAGAGAGGGCTAGCAGAGTTTGTCCAGTTAGCAGACACGGGCAGCCTGGGAACTGCTGGCAGAGATACCCTCTTGCCTTGCAGGGGAAGAAGAAAACTTTCCCCCAAAGACAGAGGATTGCCCTGGGTAGTGCGTGATCCCTTGTCCCTTCTTGATGTCTATAGATGCTGAATGCAGGGAGATTTTGAATCCCTGGATTTCTCTCCTCATTAGTATTTCTCCTCTGTGTTCGGAACCACACTCCCTGCCTTGGTGCAGGGAAAGCTGTTAACAATAAACGCACGTGGCCCGTCTGTGGAGCCATTATTGCTGCCGGATAGCTGTGTTTGTGTAAAATATTGAACACCCTGCAAAGATTTATAATGGTTCCTGCTTAGTTCCAACTGCCTCCCCCTTTTCTCTATTTAAAGATATATTAACATCTCTGGGTCTATCTGGAGGGGAAAGGAACCATTGAAGTGAGACCACATGAAGATAAAATGCCCTTCTCTGAGCACCTCTCTGAATGCGCGCGGAAGCTGTATAAGAAACTGGAGGGTGGTTTTGTCTCTGTTCTTTGTCTTTAGTTTAGAGGCCGGAGGCTGCCATACAGTCCTGGGGGCCAGTGACCCAGGTCTTGAGGCAGGTGGTGGGGAAAATGTCCTTGTTGCCCACTCACAGAGGGCAGCAGGCTGCCTTAAAGGCTTTCATAGACCCACTGTTTCACTCAGTATTGAGGGATTGGAACTGAGCTGCCTCTAACCTGCTGAATCTCATCACTTTGCTCAGCTTCTCTCTGCTCCTGTTCCCAACTGAAAGGGGCCCCAACACACAGAGCCTAATCCCCTTCCTGTGATACTGACCTCATGGGTCATAGATGAGCATAAGGCTGTGGGTGCACTGGCTCCAGTGGCCTCTGTCCTCTGATGTCCACCCTGGCCCTGCACAGACCCTGGGCTTGCAGTGGGCATCAAGAGCACAGAGTGATAGAAAATAACGTCTGTGGAGAAAGGGGTATGTGTGCCAAGCCCATGGTTGTGGTGAGGTCATGCACGAGGACTCCATGTGGCAGTAGCATCTGGGATGTGCCTCCTCAGTACACAAGGTCTGGGGTGGTGGGTTGGCTCCCAGGGATGGATCAATGTTGTCATCACAGCTTCCTCCTCACCCCACGGCAGAACAGGTTGGCAGGTCTGACTTCTGCTCTTCCATGGGCCTCTGTTAGTGGGAAAGACAATGGAGCATGGAGCTGGGGTGCCCTGGCCATGGAGGAAGAGAGGTCACCAGGCTGTAGAGGAATAGGGTGGTTTCTAGGGTCACCGGTGGTTCATGCCTTTAAGGATGTTTCCTTTGCAGCCAAGTCCTAGGTTTGTAACTGGGCTAGGAGGCCACACACAGCCTCCCTGTTCCAGTCCCCTTCATGCTTCTTAAAGTCAGTGGCCATTTTTAGCCTTGGACAATTGAGGAATTCAAGAGGAAGCTGTTAGATCCTCCCCTCTTTCTTTTCTCTTTAATAAGACACTTCTTCAAGGGCAAGGCTGGCTTCTTAAGAAAGGTCTCTAAGGCTTAAGCACTTCTAAGAACCTTAGTTGGCATGCAGCATGGACTTCAGCTCAATAAAATAAATAATAATTGAGTACCCACTGTCCACCGATGTTAAGGGTCAGGGGATTTTAATGACATGGGCTCACCTTTGAGGAGGTTATTCATCATTTATTCAACAAATATTCTCGAGTGTTTATTACAGGTTTGACAACTATTGTAAGCATTTGGTCTATGAAAGTGAGTGAAGCAAAGTCATTGGTCTCATGAAACTAACAGATTGGAGGGTGTTAAGAACCATACCCGGCAGTACTAAGGCTTCCATCTGGCTCTGCTCTCAGGGATCACTCATTACTGTCAGTGCTCAGAGGATGTTGTATGGTGCTAAAGCACAAACCTGGGTCAGTCAAGTGCAAGACAAACTCCTTTTTCACTGTACTGTCTCTCCAGTCCCTCATGAAACTAACAGTTTATTTTTTTTATTTTTTGAAACTAACATTTTATTTGTTTTATTTATTTTAATTTTTTATTAAACCACCATAAGATGCACAGTTACAAAAGTTTTCAAATTTGGGTTTCAGTCATACCATCCCTCCAGCACCCATCCCTCCACCAGTGCCCATTTCCTTCCACCAATGTCCCATAATTTCCCCCTTCTCCCAGCCTGCATCTGTGACAAGCACTTATTTTTACTTCTCTCTCTCTTTTTCTCTCTCTTCTCTAACACATTGTGGCTTGCAATACATACTGTTAGAGGTTATCATGTATATCCTTTTACCTACTTCCAATGCTCAGTTCTACACTGGTATTATCATTTACACACTTGATCACTTGAATCCCGTTATTCATTGATTTGCTCGAGCGGGCGCCAGTAACATTTCCATTGGACCCTATTATGTGTCAATGTAGCCCAATGGCATCTGGTTGATTCAGAAATATGAAGAGCCTCAAACTGTTTCTTCAGGGTCTTTACAAGGAAGTATGACCATCTTGTAGGTGGGCGGCCACATGATCTTTTGACATCCCGTGGGTAACGGCTCTAGTCCAGCGGTTGTCTCCAAATCGCATTACATGTCCAGCCCATCTGATTTCCGATGCCTTGGCAAACGAGACAGTGTCCCTGATTCTGGAATAGCGACAGAGGTCAGAACTCCGATTCCTTCTCTCACTTGAGTGAGGCGTGATATTCCAAGCATAGCTCTTTCCATTTCTCTCTGGGAGACCTGAATAGCATTCTCACCCTGCTTTCGTAGGGCCCAGGTCTCTGAGGCGTATGTTAACGCAGGGATAATGGGTGGAGTCAGAGAGATGTGCCCGGAGCCGGAGATTCTTTGTCCTTTTAGCTATTTCTTCGATGCCTTTGAAGGCATTCCATGCTGCTCTCTTCCTCCGGCGCAGCTCAGGTTTTAGGTCGTTCATCATGTTGACTTCTCGACCTAGGTACACATAACTGCTGCATTCAGAGATGTTTGTTCCATTGAGAGTGAATGGGGCCTCTGGAACTAGTTTATTTTTTTCATGAACATGGTTTTCTTCAGATTCAGCTGTAGACCTATCTTTCCACATTCGCGGTTGAAGTCAGCCAGCATTTGTTCCACTTGGCTAATGTTTGGTGTTATTAGAATGATGTCATCAGCGAAGCGGAGGTGGTGTAGTTGCCGACCATCAATCTTCACTCCCATTCCTTCTCATTCTAATTGTTGCATGATGTTCTCGAGGGTGGCGCTGAAGAGTTTTGGTTGTCGAACCCCTCTTTTGACATCAATGATCACTTCTTTGTAGAATGGTGAGATCCTGGTGGTGAATCCGTAATACAGGTCATGAAGGAACTTGATGTATTGGGTTTGAACACCCTGTTTGGCTAGGGCTTCGATGACTGCTTCAGCCTCCAAAGAATCAAAGCCTTTCTGTAAATCAATGAACGTGAGACAGAGCGGCATCTCGTACTCCCTACAAACCTCAATGAGCTTGGTTACTGTGTGGATATGGTCGATTGTGCTGAATCCTTTCCGGAAACCTGCTTACTTGCATGGTTGTCCTTCATCTAGTGTTCTGCCAATCCTGTTCAGGATGACTTGTGTAAACAGCTTGTAGATGACGGACAACAGGCAGATGGGGCGATAGTTGCCGATGTTGTGAATGTCTCCCTTCTTGAACAGTAGAACTGTCCTGCTAGTTTTCCATTGGGAGGGTACCTTGCATTCAGACAGGTAGCGTGTGAAGTGCCGAGCTAGTGTATTGATGATTACCGAACGCAGATTCTTCAGGTGTTCGGGTCTGACTTTGTCTGGGCCTGGTGCTGTTCCCTTCTTTACTGACGAGATGGCATGTCGGATTTCAGAAGGGAGAACATTGGGAATGACATCTTGTGGAATTTGGTATGTGGGCATGTGGATGTGGCTATCAAAGAGATTTGAGTAGAAGTCCTGGATAATCTTCTCCATTGCCTTTCTGGAAGATGTGATAGATCCATCAGGGCATCGGAGGGCAGTCATCTTGGTCTTATAGTTGGCGAAGGACAGGCAGGCATTGCGAATGTACACTGTTGCTTTCTCTGTATTGCCTAATACAGTACACTGTTGTTACAAAGCAACAGTACACTGTTGTTACAAAGCAACAGTATACTGTTGCTTTCTCTGTATTGCCTAACCTCTGACTCCCACACATTTGCAGTAGGCTCTACCCACTGTCAAGGCCTTCTGATCCATGTTTTGTCTTGCCTTGGATATTGGTATCGTGCTATTTTTTTTATATCCTGCAAATAAATGCAGTCATTCTATATCGGTCCTTTTCCCTCTGGCTAATTTCACTCAACATGATTCTCTCCATGCCCATCCATTTATAGGCAAATTTCTTAACTTTGTTTTTCCTAACAGCTGCATAGTATTCCATTTTGTAGGTGTAACACAGTTTCTTTTATACAGTCATCAGTTCTCGGGCACTCTGGTTGTTTCCATATTCTGGCTATTGTGAATAGTGCCGCTATAAAAATAACCGTTTCAGATGGTGAAACTAACATTTTTTAAAGAAGATACAGCCCTAAATCAATAGAACTAAGAGGAGAATGAGGGAAGGTAATTGGCAGTTGTGGCTCCATTTTTTGTGTCAGTGATGGTCTCTGCCAAATGACGGCTTTATATCAAGGACTCAAGGGAGCAAAGGAAAGAGTCATCAGTAGCTCTTGGGGCGACTGTTCTCTATAGGGAGATAGTGAGTTAATAGACCGGAGTCAGAGCAAATTTGGGGTTTTTAGGAACAGAAAGATCCACCAAGAGGAAGGCACAATGCAGTGAGGGTACTAAAAGGACATCAAACAATCTTGTAAGATCCTTTGGCCACAGAAAGTCATGGAAATTCAACTTTAGAGGCAGCTCATAGAATGGAATGTTCAAATAGAAAGTTTCTGCAAGTTAATGATATTGCTCTGTCACCCTAGAAGAGCATGTTCTGGGTTTTGTGTAGTCATAGCAATGTCAAGCCTCCTCACCCCCACACTTTTGATTTTTTAGGATGCCAAGTGACAGCCCACTGTGGGCGGGAAAATGGGAAGGTAGCTGGAGCAGACTCCTCCTGAAACCCTTTTTATCATTAGTTATCTACCATTTACCCAAATCTTTTTTCCCAAAGGAATCGTGGGACTGTCTTCTTAGATGCTTTTGATCTAGCCCCTTGCTCCTCCTCTTTTTAACCCTCATGAGTGGCGATATACATCATATGTATGTTTATATGTGTATTCACATATATATTTTTAACAAGTGAGAATGAAGAAATGTTGATCCAGAAAGAGATAAAAACAGGCTTCAAACTCTTAATAAAAGAGATGGGCTTGTAGGCAATTTTGTTTGAGAAACACCAGAAACACTTCTGGGGGCTGGAATGAAGTGGGGGTGGGGAGAAGAGGAACAGAGAGAAGGGAGGGAGGGGAGAAAGAAAAAGGGAGGAAAAGAGAGAGGAACATGGAGAAGGGAGAGAGAGAACAGAGAGAGAAAAGAGAGAGGGAGAGAGAGAGAAAGAGAGTGAGTCACAATATTATGGGTTCATTCAAGAGTGTCTTGTGCCCCAGAGGAACAGTAAGCAGTAACTGGGGTGTTTCTACATGTCACATAGGGAGGTGGTAGGGATTGCTACTGACATCTAGCGGCAGAGCCCAGGCATGCTTTGATGCACGGTGCTGTTCCCACAACAAAGGGTCATCTGTCTGGTGCCAAGTGCCAGTAGTCCTGAGGTTGAGAGATTGTGGGTTGAGGTCCTCATGGTTGACTCTCTCCCTAGTCTTACTTAACTTCCATTTGGGGTACGTCCTCTCTGTCTGTAACTCCAGATACAGACCTAACCTCACAGTGGAAATCTGATATACCTTTAGGATGTAGCCTTTTCCCTGTTGTCTTTGACATTTTTAGCTGTTATTAAAGATGGGAAAGGAAGAGCGCCCCCAGAGGGACTATATGGTATTGCAACAGCCCTGTGGCCTGAGAGGCATTTAACACTGTGTTAACACTTTGCATCTGTAAAACAGAGCTGTTTATAACTTCTACAGGTTCACCTTGAGAATTCCATGAGGGAATAAAAAGGAAACACTTTTATGAAAGCACTGTATAAATATGTTTTAACCACTCTTCATACCAAGAATAAATTGCAAACATTATTATTCTGTCCCTGACAACAATCGGTTTGCAGAAAGAAGCACTACAATTCGGTACTTTATAGCTTTATGGTCTTAAAGAGCCAGAGAGTTGTAAGGGATCTCTAAAGGTCACTTGCTGAAAACAGTTACTGAAATGACTGGGGTTTCTTCAATTGAGGTGGGAGACACAGAGTTCCTCATTTAGTCACTCTCAATTCCTGACTATACTCTCTTACGTCATCATAATCTTGTGAAGTTATGTTGAAACTTCTTTTAATAAAACTGCTGCCCTTCTCCCATCTCTGTCAGGGCTCCGGGGTGTAGTAAACTGGGTAATTAATAAATGACAATGCAAAGAAAATAGCCCAACTAACGACGCCAAAGATTGGATAGAAAGAAAGGAGTTATAAGCATTTTTACTGCTGTTTGGTTTTGGGAAATGCAAAGGACACTGGGAAACCCCAGGGTTCTGGGTCAGCAGGAAGAACAGCTTGAGTCCGTCCTCTCACTCTTTGCCAACATCCTAAAGGATATAGAAGACATCACGAGTCAAGTCTAGATCACCTTCTGCTACAGAACAGTCAGCACATTGCTGGACTAGATTGTGTGAGGGAGGGAGCAGACTTGAATGATGTAATTAATATATTTAGGATCAGTCTGATGGGAGGGCCTGAGAAAATCGGTGGTTTGGTGAGCTGACTTCCAAAATGCGTAGATATGGGAATGCTGATTGGTCTAGCCTTTTTTAGAAATTGAACTCTCATTTGACCCATAAATACCACTTCTCAGAATATACCCTGAGACCCCCCCAAAACACACAGCAGCAACATCATTTGCACTTCGTTTATTGGAGCACCATTCACAATAGCCCAAATCTGGAAGCAACCTGAGTGCCTGAGAACAGACTGGATGAATAAACTAGGGTACGTCTACACTATGGAATACTATGCAGCTGTTAGGGAAAATGGAGTCATGGAATTTGCATATAAATGGATGGATATGGAGAGTATCAAGCTGAGTGAAATGAGTCAGAAGGCAAGGGACAGATATAGAATGACTGCGCTCATTTGTGGGATGTTAAAAAAAAGTAATATGAGTCTAATATCCAAGGCCAGGGAAACCAGGGGCCAGGAAAACTGGTCAATGGGTGGAAGCTTGCCACAAGTGTGTGGGAGGCAAAGGACAGTAGGATAGAGAAGGAACCAGTATGACATCACTAGTTAGAAATAACCACTGGATAAGAACTGAGTGTTGAAAGTAGGTAAAGGGATGGATATACATGATATTTCAGGATCTGTACTTCAAACCATAATGCTCTTAGGGAAAGAAAAAGAGAGAGAAAGAGTGAATGAGAAAGAGAAAAAGAGGAAGAGGCATTTGCCAGAGGCAGGTGGGGAGTGGGAGGGAAGCTGTGGACACTGATGGTATAAAATGCACATTGGTGAAGGGATAGGTGTGGGGACATTGTGTGACTGCAACCCTACCACGAACAACCTGGTAACTGTGGATCTCACTGTGATTCAATACAAAAAAAAGATATGTAGATAAGGCTCCTATATATAAATGCACCTCCGGCTGTTCACTAACATCTGAAATATCTCGAGGAGGAGATAAATCTTTTTTCTATAATTAAAGATACGAGTCTATTTCTTCCAGGCAGAGAGCAGTAATATTGTCTTAAATGTATCCTAAAGAACTCATGTGATTACGAGGCTTAAGACATCCTTTCCCTAATGCCAGTGTCTGAGTACACTAAGGAAAGCCGGCTTGGCTTTGCCTGAGTTTTGTTTAATTCTTAAAACCCAAACTTCTCCTGATGTTAGTATATTGCTCGTGATCGCTTTGTCCTTTTTCCTTGGCATCTAAACCTGGCTGTATAAGAAACCTTGGGTCTTTCATCCCCATTCCCTAAACTCTTCTCACTCACGTCTCCCAAATATCCCCATGTGGGGACTTCACAGAAGCAAAGCAAAAAATCCCCCCAAAGCTTGGTGAACCCAGGAGTGAATTTGGCTTTGTCATTAAATAGTTTAACCCTGCAGGGGTCGCAAACTCTGACTAGGTCTTAGTTTTTCTGTCTGTGAAGAATCAGGACTGGATGTGATAACTCCAGGAATTTCCAAACTGTAGTCTGTTTGAGGATGGCTCAGCTGCTTTCAATCCCCTCCCCCACTCACACACAATTCTTTTCTTCATCACCCTATTCGCCAACCAAACTCATCTTTTCTCATCAATCTGAGTCCATTATAAAGACTATGGAGGGTGCTTATGTTTTATTGAGGTGAAAAGGCTATCAGTGATCAAGGAGAGGTGGACTGTCGTCTTGGCTCTGAGGGATTCACAGGTCCATCATCCGGGGTTTGTATGGATGTCCGTAGTTCAAGATGAGACAACAGTGTCGAAGTGGAAGAACATAAAAGCGGAGCCCATGGTTGATCCCAGTGGGCGGTTGTTGCTATCTCAGAAGGACCTAGATGGTGGGTTACTAATGCTGGCTTCAGTGAAGGCTTTATAAAAATGTATCCTTGAACACACAGAACTGAAGAGGTCACTGGTTCACAAATACTGGCCAACTTGAATATCATGCGTATAAAGTAGATCTTAGATATCCTTACAGAGCAGTAGAATTCCTCCTTTTAATGGCTAATTACCTTAGCCTTCAATTTTAAGAAGATGGCCGTGAGTCTGGGTACGAATTGCTCTTTCAGGCAGTGATGGAACCAGAGACCATGAAGAGCATGTGCCTCTGTTGCCCTCTAGTGGCCAGAATAGAGTAGCAGCCCAATTCCCTGCATATTTGGATTTCTGTTGACTTTGGGAAGGTCTCCGGAGCTAAAGACAGAAACCGGGCTTCATAGCGACGCTTTGGAACAGAGACCATCAAGGGGACTCATGGATGCCTTTCAACCCTCTGACCTGTATCATGCCGATTTCCAGGGTTCATATCTGTGACACGGAAAGGTTTCCGCCACAGGTTGTGAAAGCCCCGGAGCTGGGCTGCGAGGTAAAGTGTCTGTCTGGGTCTGGGGCTTGTTGAGCGCTTGCGCTTCAGGGCTGTGACCACACGTTTGCCCTGTCACGTCCACCTCAGTTACATGTGGTCTCCTTATGCTTCTTCCAGTTTACACTCCCTGATGGGCAAAGAGACTTCCGAACCTTTGGCTTTGGAGAGAGGGTTACGTGATGCAGGAGGAGCAGCAGGCAGAGGTTTGCAGTGGAGCAGGACAGTCTGGGGAGCACCGGCCACTGCAGGGACGTAGATTGTGCGGACTATCCTCTCTGGGGTTAGGTTTAAATACAAATTTCAGGTCAAGTGGGAAGGGGGTGGGAGCGGAGGTGACTGCGGTGATGTGGAAACCTGGGCTTCAGTTGTTACAAATGAAATGTCTTGCTGGAGGTTTGTGGGATCTTTGACGTTGACTTAGGCTGTGTTCTTAGCGGATTTTCTCCTTCAAGCTTTTGCTCTTTGTAACAGTTAGTAAAACAGTTAAGCCAGTGCATCTGTTTGTGAGGAGGTAGAGGAGAGAGATGAGGAGTCACTTTCTGCCCTTGGACATTGTACTTGAATGTTTCTTACGCAGGGAGACTGAGCTCTTGAGGGTTTGTTCCCTTTTAGAACAGTTGTTCTTCATTTACAACCCCCCCCCAAGTTTGTTTGAAACTAGTCTATGTCCTACATATGGCAGACTGTGAGCCCCGTGACGCCAGCTTCAGTGCACTTGTCTTTAAAAATAAAGACGAGTTTGAATTACCACTTAGAGCTTCCTAACCAAGGGGTAGAGATGTAGTACAGCAGGTAGGACACTTGCTTTGTATGTGGCCAACCTGTGTTCAATCCGCAGCATCCCGTATGGCCGTCAGAGCACCACCAGGAGTGATTCCTGAGAGCAGAGCCAGGAGTCACCCCTGAGCATCACTGGATATGGCCCCTAAACCAACAAAAATCAAAAGCAAACTTCATAACTGAAATCAACTCTGGCTTTTCACTTCCTACTCTCCTGGGGGTAGTTAATGCCTTATTGTCCACTAATTGGACCTTCTATTGGTGTCGCATCCGCTGGCAGGCTTTTTACAGAGTGTTCTACCTCAGGGTTCTGTGAGGGGAGTTTGTCCTGGGTGATGGTAAAAGGTTTGGTGTCCCCAGTTATGACTACTGTCTGGGTCAGGCTGTGGGCAGCATGTGGTGACTAAAGCATTTCTGGAATCCCTCTGAAAGTTTTGCCATGACTTCTTAGCTCACAGACTTAGATATGAGCTGAAACTAGATGCATTCCTCTGTACTTTCGGGAAGAGGGAATGCCATGGAGGGAAGAGGGATGGGGGCTGCCGAGGACACAATTTCTCATTCCCATCTTTCTCCTGGTGTTGAGTCCCCGATGGTGCAAGCGCTAGTGTTGGCCGCCCTTTTCCCTCTTTCACCTGGTGGCCACACAGCAGCACAACGAGGTTTATGATGGCTGGGATTCATGGGGGAGGCGGCTCTGACAGCTGGCGCTAAAGGGGTCCCAGCTTACAGATATTTATGTTTTCACTCTTGACAAAGTCCCTTTGTCACACACCAGGTCGTAAAGTCTTTAGTATATAATGACCCTTCTTTTATAATGTATAATGTAGTCTCTTACCTATCCTGAGGAACTCATCAATGACTTCCATTTCCCCTTCTGGTTCCATAGAGGAGATGCCTTGGAGCCCTTTCCCCTGACAGCCACAGCTACCTGCGCTTCCTCTGAGCCTCAAGGCCATCTGATAGGCCACTCTAGGCTCCTTCAGAACTTCGCTTCCTGGGTATGCTTCCAAAGTGCTGGTCTTGAAGGTTCTGTCCTCATTTTTCCTCCCTTTCTTCTCCTGCACAGTTTTGGTCATCACCTTTATGCTAATGAGCCACAAATTCACATAGTCTGCCCTGAGGGCTGTCCTAGGCTCTTGGCCCGAGTTTTCAGGTTTTTAATCCACTTCCATCTATTTGTCTCATGCGCCTCTCCTATCCGGCACTAGAATACGTCTATTTCTTCCATCACTTGGTGATGACCTTTGCTCACTCCATCTGCCCCTTTGATACTCTGGGGGAGGAATTGATGTTCCCTGCTGAGCTGGGTGGGGCAACGCTATCCCCATTGATGTTGGGTGTGTGGCATCATGCCATGCCGGGGCCCTGTAAAGGCAAGGCAGGCACCTTTCTCCTGGAGCTACGTGCTGGCTCTGCTGCCCCTTCCTTTCTAAAAACATTTTTATTTCAGGCACTGTGACTTAAAATACTGATAATGGCAAGTTTCATGCATAAAACATTCCAACACTCCACCAGTGTCAGCTTCGCTCAACCATTAGTCCCAGGGTCCATTCTACCAACTGATGTAGGTTAGCTGGTAAAAAATATTTACACTGTATGCGCTCCTTCTCTTCTGACTGCCTCAGTTTTCAATTCTTATATCTTTCCTTGAGTTTCTTCGTGAAGACTACAGTCCTATCGGAAAGCTGGTTTAAGTGCCAACAGTTAAAATGGAGACCTTTGCTACTTGGGAGGAACACCATGCTCATATTTTCCCTGAGTCACGATAACATTGCTGGGATGTGCTGTTTGGGAGAAATTGCGAGGCCTTTGGTCCTTCTCTTTTCAAACACTCATGGTAATTAATTCATTGAATCATGCCTGGGGCTATCAGAAAGCAATCTTCTCTTTTGAATACCTATAGGATATAAGACTTCTTCCCGGACGAAGTTATATATATATATATATATATATATATATATATATATATATATATATATATATTTTAAATATTAACAACTAAAAAATTCTAGGGAGATCTAACTCCCATGCCACAAAGAATCCACTTTCTTAAATTCACTGTTGTTGCTTTTGGGCAACACCAGGCGACAGGGATTACTCCTCTCTCTCTGCTCTCAGGAATCATTCCTGGCAATGCTGGGAAGCGTGTGTGATGTCAGGGATAGAACCTGAGTCAATTGCTTTCAAGGCAGTTGACTACCTACCTGCTGTACTCTCAGTCCAGCCCCAAAGAATTCTTTTAAGTGACCCAGGCTATGGATTTCAAAATCCGACTCATCATGTTGCTATTTTGCTGTCCTTGACTTAGATCACGTGGGTTTTTTTTCTTCTTCCTGATGGTTAGCAGGGACAAATGCCCTGAGTATGCAGGGGATGATGACACAGCAAAGAAAGCAAACAGGGACTTTCTGTCTTCACGGCTGATGTGTTGGCTGGCCAGGGTAGCTTTGGCTGGAAGGAGGGTTGGGGGTAAGCAATCCCGGAGTCTGAGTCTGCTGATGACTTTGATATCTCTAGTCCCCGGGAGATCTTTTCTGGTCTGAGGCCCCGTTAGCAGAGGACATGCAATTATGTGCTGACTCCAGTTTCTCTTTATACTTGAGTCCCTGGTATGGGCTCTGAGTGGTGATTGGAATCCCAAATCAGCCCAGAGTCAGTGGGGTTTTTGATGAAAGATAACTAGGAGCCAGTGATGTCTCCTAAACCTGATATAAAGTGCAAATGGCCTTAGCCCAGGAAGGAGTTAAATATCTTTTTGCCGCCTTCCATGACCTTTCAGTGCGGACTGGTAGCATGGGGATTTCACAGTGCCATCAGCATGCACGAGTCTGCACCCAGCATGGATTCAAGGGTACATGTGGACACCCCTAAAACTGTCTGATTTCAAACTACACCATCACTCCCCAGGCAGTGCTTATTGGTGGGGAGAAAGTGGTCAATGGAATGAAAATAAAATATTAAAACACTAACTCCTGGGGCCGGAGCGATAGCACAGTGGATAGGGCGTTTGCCTTGTGTGAGGCTGACCCGGGTTCCATCCCCATCATTCCATATGGTCCCCCATGCAGTGCCAGGAGTAATGCCTGAGTGCAGAGCCAGGAGGAACCCCTGAGCATCCCTGGGTGAAACCCAAAAAAAGCAAAAAAAAAAAAAAAATTAAATAAATAAATTTTTAAAAAAGCGCTAACTCCTTCCTGCCCTCCCTGCAAATTTTGTTTGTTGGTTTGTACTGGCAGTACTCAAGGCTTAGTTCTGGCTCTGCACTCAGGGATCACTTCTGGCAGGCTCAGAGGACCATGTGCGGTGCTGGGGATTGAACCCAGTTGGCCATCTATGTGCAAAGAAGCTCCTGTCCTCTGTATATCACTCTAACAATTTCAACACATTCCCTACTCAGCTTTGAAATTTCTTCATACCTTTTCTCTCTGCCTAGGGCACCAAAAGAGTCCCATTGCCCCGTTGCTCTCCTGTCTGCCCGGTTTTCCTTTTATGTTGTTCAAGGCCCCGCCTATTTACTTCACAAGGGCCCTTCTTTCTTTATCCACCATGTTTTGAGTTTTCTTTCAGTCTTGAGGTTTGACATTAAGGGCCCTTTCACTGGTCCTAAGATGCCTGCCGCAGCGGTGGGGGTCCCAGTCAAGCTTCCTGTCCTCTGATGAATTAAGTTTCCTTTGACAAGCGCCACTTCTGAAAGAAATGGAGCAAGGGCTGAGGATCTTACAGATCATTCAGGAAGTGAGAAATTATGTTGGAGTGTGGTAGGGGAGGCCACAGGACGAATTGATACTTTTTTGCTTTATCACTTGGCATGTTAAACTTAATTATATTCCTTGAGAGACCTCTAAACAGTCATAATTAGGAATTATGATAATCACCACTGTTGCCTTACACATGTTCGTTTTACTGCCTGCCTCATTGTGACTGTGGACGGTGATTCATACCAATCAGCATTGCTAGGACACGTCCTCTCCCTGTCTGCTGGGCATGTTTTAACTTTAGAAGGTCGGCACTGAGGGTCGCGGTATCTAGAATGAGCCCCAGGAGCTCAAACGAGTCATCTTCCTAACTAAAGTCATAGAAAGTGAATTTTGTTGGCAGTGTCAGTTTTGGTTATGAGAACAAAGATTTGGTTGCCAAGTTTTCTAGCCCCTCTTCTTGCCTTTTGTCATTGTGTGCGTGCCCACACACACACACACACACACACACACACACACACTTGTAAACATCATTCATCTATTTATTTCTGTGCAGAGGAGGAAGAAGGTCACGGGAATTTCGTGTACATGTATAATGTCCTACAGAGAAATACTCCTCAGGTACATATAAAGGAAACCCCTTCACTAAGTCTGAGTACCCAGAGCTATGATAGAAAAGTTAGTTTTTAAGTTAAACTAAAAATCATCTAATTTTTTTTGGAAAAAATATTGATTGGGATTCTGCGGTTTATAATACTGTTAATAATGGTTTCTAATTCCATCACTAACATTTCTGAGATGTAGTCTCCTTTAGAATGTAAAAGGAGGAGACTTGAGAACTACTTTAGTTCTGACAGACCTACTTGTTGACATTGAACACTGTGTGAGAGAGCCTCTTATTCTCTTTATTTTATGGGACATAGAACTGAGTCCAGAGGAATTGAGGCTTTCACTGAGCAAAGAAGTATAGTTCCTCATGTTAAGACCTACAACTGGCCATCTCCATGTGGAAGTCTTTAAAAGGAATTTCTTATTCACCTTTTTTGGCTGTTTAATCTCAGACAAGAATATCTTTTATAGCTTTTGTGGCTATTGTTTCCTTAATTAAAAATATATATATATATATATATATTGTATCACCATAGCATACAGTTCCAGAGCTGTTTATGATCAGGTTTAAGTCATACAACTGGTCCCTTCACCAGTGTCTATTTCCCACCACCATTTTGTTCTTACCAGGCGCTGGCGGAGGGAGGAACGGACTGTCCTGTGCAGTTGCTTTGTTTTGTAAACTCAAGAATTGAAGCTGGGGCCTCATGCATGTGTGACTTGAGTCTCCCCACTGTAGTACATCCATGATCTCATGTTGTGATTTGATGAACAAAAGTGACCCGTGTTCAAAGGTAGCACTCTTTTCCAGTAGCATCCTTCTAATATGGGCATCATATTAGAGCAGCATCTGACTACTTTGTGCTACTTTATGAGATGATCTCACGATCTCAGGGAAGAATTAAGGGCAGACTCAGGAAATAGATGGTTGTAAGCTTAGGGCATTACATTCAAAGAGACTCTGACTGTTTTTCTAAATGTCTGGTTGTAAAGTGATGTATCCTTTGGCAAAGGACATAGGGTGTCCCTCTCCCCTTGGCCTCCACCCCACGTCAACGGCAGATGTCTCTGATTCTTTTGAGTCTTCATCTTTCTAGGCTCCAGAGGAAGTCTGCTGTGTTCTAATGAAATGAGTCACCTCTCATGCGGCAGTCCTTACTCTGAGAAAACGAGCCACTGGTATCTTGACATCTAATTGTATGAGTGATAGCTCTTCCAGAGAGCTCAGAGGGCAGAACTGAACTCCAGCACACGATTCTCCTGGAGACAACCATGCCCTATGAAAGGGGTGAGGGAACTTTGATTCGAGTGAAACCTCTGGAATGTTAAAAAGAAATTTTTAACAGGAAAGATTCAAGTGAAGAGTTTATATTGGTTTTATGTCCCTTAACTTGGCGTTCAGGTCAGATCAAAACTTACCCTGAGAGACCTTAGAATTTAGTGTCACCTATAAGTGCCCCTGGGTGAGGTGCTTTCCTATGACCGTCATGGAAAATGTGGGAGGTGCCATCTCTGGTATTTTTCTAACAGATCTTTACTCATTTCTCTTTTTTTTTTTTTTTTTGGGGTCACACCCGAGCGCCAGGGTTTCTCCTGGCTCTGCACTCGGAACACTCCCCGGCTGGACCTATGGGATGCCGAACCAACCCTGGCCGGCAGCGGCCGCCGCAAGGCACCCCACCCGCTGAGCTTCGCCCCCCCGATCTTTACTTCTTTATGATCTTGAGCCCAAAATGCTATATTTAAAATCTGCATTTGTTGGGATTTCTTAAAAAAAATAAATAAAACAAACATTAGGATCACATTTCACACACGTTTAGTGGTGTAATAGTAAGCCATATTTCACAAGTTAGGAAAGGTTTTCATTTGCATTTGGTGTATGCAGTGTCTGTGTGTTAATATTGGAACCGCTTTTCAGGTGAAGAGGTACAACACTCAGCTGTTTATAGATGATAAGCACACCGTTTGGCATATGGAGTCTTCATATGAATCTAGGTGTGTTTGTGTGTGTGAGTGTGTGTGCATCTTCCTTAGGATTGGCAAAATGACAAAATGTGCGAAGGAAGATAGAAGACTGCTATTTTAAGCAGTACAGGAATATGAAGAGGAGGCGGAGAATGAAAAGGAGAGAGAGAGAGAGAAAAAATGTCCAAGCAGGAAAAGGGACACATGGTATAAGACTGTAAGAAAAACGAATTGCTTTAAACTCTTGAAATCAAAGGAATGTTTTCCCTTCAGGGCAATAACCACGGTTTCCTAGAGCTTTACACATTAACACCTACAAAATAGATTTGTGCTCTAAATACAAGCTGTCTTTAATGCATGTTTCTGAAATTACTCTCCTCTATGATTTCTTTGTGTTCTATGACAAGGACACACCTTCATCTGGCATTTTTTTATTAGGAAACAGTAACCTACGTTTTCTTTTTTATTTTTAATTTAATTTTTTAAAACAATTTTATTATACCACCTTGAGATATACAGTTACTAATGTGTTCATATTTGGGTTCCAGCACCCATCCCTCCACCAGTGCCCATTCCCTCTACCAATGTCCCATGATTTCCCCCCTCCCCAGCCTGCATCTATGGCAGGCAATTTCACCTCTCTCTTCCCTCTCTCTCTCTCTCCCCCTCTCTTCCTTTTTTTATACACTGTGGCTTGCAATACATACAGTTAGAGGTTATCATGTATATCCTTTTGCCTACTTTTGATGCTCAGTTCTACGCTGGTATTATTATTTACAATAATTATTAGTGGACTGTTCCTTTCTCTGTATTGTTAACCTAAGTTTTCTTTGATCCTGCTGTTTCTGACCTGAATATTCTTTATTCCTTTTATTCTCCAACTTGCTACCCACTCCACAAACTTTTACTCATTTTTCTAGACTGAGTTGTTTTAACAGCTAGAACGCCTTTCCTTTCTTTGTCCCGTACCTTGATCCTGATACATTTGTTTGTCTTTGTACTCTGATCAAAAGTTATATTTTAACAAGTTTTTTATTTGTTTTTGAGTCACACCTAGCAATATTCAGGGCTTCTTCCTAGCTCTGCACTTAGGGATCACTCCTGGTGAGCCTCAGGGCACTCTATTTGGTTCCAGGTATTGATCTCGGGTCATCTCCATGCAAAACAAGTATCCTGCCTGCTGTACTAGCTCTCCAATCCAGTAAATTATATTTAACTAAACAGTTACTATCTCTTAAGTTAGAATTTTGGAATCCCTGCTTATTCCTATCCATGTTCAATGTGTCTAACTCGCTGTCTTAGGTGCTCAGCTAATACTCTTAAAAATTCAAAGAGACTACCAACTCACTGAAAGTGAAGCCAGGACTCTCTTCCAGAGGAGAGAATCAGTGCAGAGGCATTAATTGTTTAGCACTGACGGCAGGTGTGTAAACATTGTACACTATGTAGCAAAGACAAGGTATGACTTTGCCACCCCCTCATCCCCACACAAATGGAATAAGTCTTGATATTCCTATTGAGCAATTATTTTTATAGGGGGAAATGTTTCCCTTACCTTCCATGGCTTACTTATTCTTTATCATTCCCTGTTTCTCATCCTCTTGGGATAAATTTCCCAGGTTGGGATGTCAGGAATTCTTGAGATAATTACCATGTTGTCTATTGGGTCTCAGGCTGTCTGGCGCTGTTGTGAAGAGCCTTTGAGGAGCTTTTAAAGGGATGATGGGGAGAGCTCCATATCCACTTTGGGATTTTTTATACCCCTTGAATAGATAGTGGTACCTCTGTCATTTGTCAGTGATTACCTAAATTGTAGTATTCACACTTGGGGTATAGTAATAAGAAGATAATGGATTTGAAGATTCACACATTGATCCTGTAGCAGTATTTCTTTCCTCCTAAGTTTCGAGGGGAAGCTCCTGCTTTCTTTGACCAACTCTATGAGCTAAGCAACATTATTATTGTTTTTTTTTTTTGGGTCATACCCGGCAATGCTCAGGGGTTACTCCTGGCTCTGCATTCAGGAATTATGCCTGGCGGTGCTTGGCTGACCATATGGGATGCCGGGATCAAACTCAGGTTGGCCGCATGAAAGGCAAACACCCTACCCTCTGTGCTATCTCTCTGGCCCCAAGCTAAGCAAGCATTATTAATCTCAAAGGACCATGGTCTTAGAAATCAGACTGGGCCACTGTTGCTTTCGGATCACCTGGGGCTCAGCTCCGCATTGTCAGGCCATGGTCCCACTTCTTTGGTGCATTTATCATCATTTTCACAGCCATGGAAAATATGGAAGTTTTTCTAACTCTACCACTCTCTCTGGTGGTGCACCTGCTCATTGTCTAGCATTGGGTTGAGCTGTGCTGAGGATACAAGTGTATAGTTGGTCATAATATTTGCTTAATAACCTTACCCTGGAGTTTTCCAGTCAAAATTATTCATGTCAATCTTATATGGGTGCCACTGAATAGTCCCATTCTGATAAATAATGGCTGGCTCAGGTATGTGACGTCACTTGGCCAATGGAAGATCTACTTTGTGCTGAGGTTCTATAAATGCAGCTCTGTGTTTCAGGGAATGCCAGTTTATCATTTCTACTAACTGCATCAAATTGTCACAGAACCCTCTGCCTTTAGGGATCTTTCAAAATATATTTTATTTTAAATTTATTTTCTAGAGGACATTTTGGGACCCAAGATTTTCAGGTGCAGGAGCAAAAGAATTGGGTTGAAAATAGCGCCCACAGCTTTTCTGAGCACCATGATGTGAGCAGGGTTATGGCTGTAGCCCAAGGGTTGAGCAGTTAACTAGTGTGGAAGTAATAAGGGAAAAGTTCTGTTTCAAATCTTTGAAATAAAAGCCAGAGGGCTACAAGTACATCAGGGAAGGCATTTGCCTTACATTTGACTGATACATTTTGAATCTTCCTGAGCACTAACAGGTAATCTTTTAGCAGAGTCAGGAGTAATCCCTGAGAAGACCCAAGTGTAGCCCCCACACAAAAGATTTTTTAAAAAAAGATGCAGGAGGGAAATCATCCTCTTGATGTTTTGATAACAGAAAAATGTTGAGGAGTAAAAAGAGTTATTGACATAAAACAGAAGTTTTATAAGGATGTTAGTGTAAATGGGGATGGTGTTTATCTGCATGTCTGGAATAGAAGTCTGTCTTCTGTTCTGTGTTGCCATCTGAGAACACTCTCGAATGGGACATGAAGCAGCAAAATTTCTCAACCAGTTGTGTGGATGGGAACTCTCTAACCTAGAATACAAATTCAGTCCAGAGGCATTGATGGGTGTTCACAGATTCTGAGGGATGTGGGGTGTACTGTGGAAAATGTAACCTAGTTCTATTGTAGAGGATATAGGAAAATAAAGTACTTGCATGGCCGCACTAGCGGCCGCGCAGTTTTGAGTTTCGGGGTGTGAAACCTAGGATAGAGCAGCCTGGAGCAAAGCAGTGGCAATCAGAGGGCTGGCGTGGGAGGGGGTAGGTCCTGGTCTGCAGAAGTTCGCACTCCAGCCTTCAAGCTTCAGGTGTCCCGCCTGCCAGTCCAGAGGCATTGACTACCATTATAGTCACTCAAAGCCTCACTATATTACCAATATAGTCCTTATATCACTGTGTATTAAACAATACAAGCAGTTCCTTTACTGTTTTAAAATAAATATACCTGTGCATTTATACATGAAAATATATACATGCATTCATAGCAGACAGGCAGTGCAAAATCAATAGATAAAGCATTGAAAATGGTGATATTCTAAAAAACACTCTGGTGGAAAATCCAGAGCAAGGTATAGAATGGCAAAGGAAGGATGTCTGTATGAATTTAGAAACCTATTTCTTTGTCCACCAGGAATGGTTAGTTATTCAATAATCACTTCATGATAAAACACTGAATGCAGAGATAAGTGACCCAGCTAAGTTCCTTATCCTCAAAGAAGGTTAGCTGTTGGTAATTGGTATTGTGGAAACATCCAAGGTAATGATATTCAGGGAATGAGATATTTGTCTTAGACATGAGGATCACAAAGTTGGCATGGAGATAAATTGGAATTGATCCGAAGGATGAGAAGGACCCAGATGGACAGGGGGACTAGGGAGGGCATTTCAGAAAAAGGACTTGGCATGTTGCAGGCATGTAGTAACTTTCAGTATCTGGGAAGTTGTGGGTCTGTGAATATAGTGAGCAGTAATGTTGCTCTGGGTAATATGAGTGGGGACAAGGCAGTACCACCAGTCATAGCACAAAAGAAATTTTGAGCCGCTCAGAGTAGAGATTTATCCTTGAGTCATTGATTGGAGACTTTGGTTGACCTAAGGGAGGAGATGGGCATGATCAACTCTAAACTCGCAATTCTCCCTTTTCCTTTTTCAATTGCAACACTTTCATGTGGCCTTAGCAAAGGCCAGCTTTCTCTGAAGCGGGTGGAGATTGAGGCATTTTTCTATGTGAAATGTTGAAGCTTTACAAGTTCCATTTCTAATTTAATTCTACACACAGAGACTAAAACATGGTAAAAGGGAAAATGCAAAATAATTAAGAAAAGAGGAGTAATCAAGTTGTCTCATGCAGATGTGCTCTTTAACTAAATTCACTATGCCTATTGGAAAGCAAATGAAAGACAACGATCCTAATAAATTAACAGATTGCCAGAAACAGGCTAAAGAACCTCATTCTGTTTAGTGGGGGGAGAAAACAAGACACGACAAAAGCAAAATAGAAAACTCTATTCCTTGTCACAACTTGGAAAGGGAAATGATTGGAGGCAGATGGAGATACGGACTTGTCAATAGATCATTTCTAAGTGAAGAGGTGAGTCTGCGCATGCCAAAGTAAACTGAGGCATGGATTTAATGACAATGATCCTTAACCTTATTGATTATGAGGGTGGTGCGTGTGGATAAAAGAAACCAGTAGCCACATTACCTTCAATTTTGTTGCCAAGAAGGAAATGAATAGGATATTACAAAAAGGCTCCAGGGGCTGGAGTGATAGTACAGTGGGTAAGGTGTTTGCTTTATACACAGCAGACCCTGAGTTCAAACCCTGGCATCCTCTGTGGTCCTCTGATTACTGCCAAGAGTGACACCTGAGCTCAGGGCCAGAAGTAGTCCTTGAGCACCTCTGACTATGACCCAAACTTTCCTCCCTCACCAAAACAATTCCCCCAAACAAAAAGTTGAAACAGCATTCAAAATTTGGAGATCTTGGGTTGAAGAGATAGTACAGCAGGTAAGGTGCTTGCCTTGCATGCAGCCAACCATGGTTTGATTCCTCAGCAACCCATAAGGTCCCCTGAGTATTGCAAGATGTCATCTGAGCACAGAACCAGGAGTAAGCCCTGAACACTGCCAGGTGTGGTCCAAAAAACCCAAAAACAACAAAACTATCAAAACTTGGAGAATTTACCTGTAAATAAAAACATCTGGATTCTATTAGAGACACAGACTATCTGGCCATCCAGGTCATAGTTTCCCATTCTTTTAAGTATGCCTAGGCACCTATCTCTCTTGGCTAAGGAAGTGATTTTCTGTGTCCTAAGGTCCATCTCACAGGGTCTGTGCAAATCACAAGGGGCGCCTCACTCTCTTGAGTGGAACCTGAGTGTCAGTTTCGTATTCAGTTTTGTGATAGGGGGCACTTGGTAGTTTTGAAAGCTCTAGAAAAACTCAAAATTCTTAATGCTGTGACAAAACTAAGAACCCACTAGACACAAATGGACTGAGCAGAGCCCAGTCTGGATATCACTGTATCACTGTCTTCCCATTCATCATCGATTTGCTCAAGTGGTCACCAGTAACATGTTCATATGTCCTGTCTCATGCTAGTAGAGCCCAAGGGCATCTGCTTGCTCCAGGAACATAAAGAGCCTCAAACCATTCCATCAGGTGATGGGAATGAGGTCTGTAATTGGTACTGATGTTTGGCATATCAAATATGACATGGGTAGCTTGCGCTTGCCAGGCTCTGCCGTGTGGGCGGCATACTCTTGTAGTCACCTCTAAATCCAGCATTTATGATGAACCACGGGGCCAGAAGGGCTGTGATAGGCTCTTCTGCTGGGTGGAGTTCTGACGAGAGGGTGAGTGCGGATGTGAAAAATGGCAGCCTTCATGGAGTGTGGGGGGGTCGTCTGGCTTGTTGCGAGGCTCTGCTGGGGTGGCCAGCCAGGGGCTGGAACCCGCCGTCCCTCCCGTGCCTCGTGAGCGGCTGGGCACAGGGAGAGCTGGTAGCAGCTCTGCCCCGTGTGTGAGTCTTTCAGTCTGGATATAGCTGATGAAAATTCTTTTCTGTTCTGAGTGCTGAGTAGTCAGCCATGCAAATCCATTCTAGAAGGTGGAGGCCAGAGGCTAGATGAAGCCAGAGGTAGACGGTGAAGAAGTGGGTGGCTTCAAAAGGAGGAAACACTGATTATACCAGAGCCCCAGTCGACTGAGCTCCTAAAGAATTGGAGTTGAGAGGCAACAGCGAGGAGGAAGGGCAGTAGAAGGCCCCTGGAATATAGATGGTGTTTGCGAAATGGCTGATTTATCAGGTGTAAGCAAAAGCGTGACAAAACAGCTCCACGCTGTTCTTTCTTCTATCATGTGCCCCTGCCCCTGGCCTTCCTCTCTGCTGACCCCGACACCCAGCCCCTTGCAGCATTTGCTCCCTCCACCTGAAGCACCCCTGCCCCCCTTGCTTTTCTGGCAGGCTCACCAAGAAACAACCAGGTCTCCATGGCAACGTGGAGACAGCTGAAAAATGGTAGCTAAATGCAGCTGCCCCTCATTTAATATCGACTCTGGCACTGACAGAACAGATAATGGGCAATAACACACCATTATGTTGTGGGAAAATGAAATGCTTCAGCAGACGGCTGTCATGCTGCGGGATTTATTTGTTACTGTACCCGCACCACTTTCCCTTTACTCTCCGGCCTTTCTTTTGATTCCTTCTTTTTCACGGCACAGTTTCTCCCGCTCTCTTTGCTTCATTTTGTTTACATTTTTCCTTCTATAGTTTTGGATGGTATGTTTCTTCTTCCCACCCTTCTTTCGTTTCTTCCTTTCCACTATTAGGTGTCTATGATAGCAGATACTATCGTTGCAATTATCTGCATAAAATCTTGCCCGCATTTTCCAATACAATTTCCCTGTTTTTGTTCTGATGATGTGGCCATCATGTGCGATGAGTTCGGCCTGCAGGCTGATGTTTATTTTGTGGATTTTAAAAGGGGCCCAAAGGATTGAATAAATTGAGTAAGGTCTGGTAAGCAAGTGTCTGGATCTTCACTGCAACCTAGATTTCCTGGTCTTTAAGTAGAACTCTTTCTAGATAAATAATTTACTGCCCCAGACAAGTTCCCCAGACTTTTTGGGACTGTGAAGAAGAAGCTCTTTAGTCTTAACAAACAGCCTTGAGTTGTTGATCACTGTATCACTGTCTTCCCGTTCATCGTCGATTTGCTCGAGCGGGCACCAGTAACATCTCCATATGTCCTGTCTCATGCAAGTAGAGCCCAAGGGCACCTGCTTGCTCCAGGAACATAAAGAGCCTCAAACCATTCCATCAGGTCATGGGAATGAGGTCTATAAATTGTTACTGGTATCTGGCATATCAAATATGACACGGGTAGCTTGCCAGGCTTTGCCGTGTGGTTAGCATACTCTTGTAGTCATCTCAAAATCCATCAGGCCGTGTGAGCTGGGCTGTGATAAGCTGGTCTGCTGGGTGGAGTTCTGACGAGGGGGGAAGTCCGGATGTGGAAAATGGATGTCCTCATGGAGTGGGGGGGTCGTCTGGCTTGTTGTGAGGCTCTGCTGGGGTGGCGGGCCAGGGCTAGGACCTGCCATCCCTCCTGGGCACCTCATGAGCGGCTGGGCACAGTGAGAGCCAGTAGCAGCTCTGTCCCATGTATGTTGTTGATAAGCATAGATTTTTTTTTTCTTTTCAGGTCTATCTGCTCATTACCTCCCCTTGTATCATTATGTAACTATGCAGTCTTGGAAGCAGAGGCTTATAATGTGCTCTCTGACTTCAAAGCCAGGCATTTTGGTGGATGTCAGCTTTTGTCCAAACAATAAAACAATACACAGTGGATTGAAAACCAGGAGCTGTTTTTAAGGAGCCTGCAGCTCAACTATAAAATGTTACTTAAGTGGCCAGAGAGATAGTACAGCAGGGAAGGCACTTGCTTTGCATGTGGTTGACCCAGGTTACGTTTGTGGCATTACATATGGTCCCCTGAGCACTGCCAGGAGTGATTCCTGAGCACAGAGGCAGGATTTATCACCCAAGTACAGCCAAGGGTGGCCTGTCTCCTCTCCCCCAACCAGAAATATAATAAAATATTAAGATTTCGTTCTGAAAATTTATTTTCTACGAATCATATCCCTTGTAATGATATTTAGTGGATTCTGAGTTTTAGGAAAATATGGGATCAAGTTCCCCAGTTCGTTAGATTTGGAGGGATTTGTAAAATGTAATAAAAATGAGTGCTCCAAATACGGAATGGCTGATGAGGACAGAAATGAATAATATAAAATGTATATGGCGATTTAAATGTAGTATGAGCAAAATATAGTAGTTATTAGAAAGAATGATGTATGCTGACTAGGAAAGATATCCTTATATTTTATGGTTTATTTTAGGGTTTATAGATTTGGGATCTCTGAAAACCCATGCAAAACTTTTGTATAAACAAGGCATTACAGTATAGTAGTGCAAATTACTTTCTTTATTATGGTCAGGGTATTTAGCTCTGTTTGTCAAGGCCTGTAGCTTTGGTAAATTTACTTAAGATTTTGAGTGATTCAAGTTTTCTGTGCGCCATACTAAGGTTATCATGTCATAGTTTTTTTCTCTTACACTTATGATTCTTTTTTTTGTCCTAATTCTTATAAACTAAATAGTTGGTATTCCTCTTTAGCAGGCATCCCCAGAGAGGAAGTACTCTGTTGATTTGTGGGTACTCAAATCAAATTTTGGCAATGTGTTGACCTGGTGGCAAGGAAACTAAGGAAATCAGGTGGCTGGAATTATAAACAGTCCCTGGAAGCTGTTGGTTGATTTCAGTCCCTCTGTACTTACTTATCTCTTGTGGATAGTTCCTTAAATTAGAATGAGCCCTTATTTTTTTTTAACATAACCTGCAATCATGGACTATTAGAACTGTCAGGACATGCAACTTATTTCATTTCTGCGATCTTTCAAAAGCATTTTTTTTGCTACATGAAAGGCAGCGCCAGATATTGGACTCTGTGCCTTATGCACACCAGGGATGTTCTTTAGACAACATCAAACTTACAGGTACTCAAAGTGTGTCCTAAAGATCAGAGCTGTTCTAGAACAGTTTTGTTACTCAAACATGAGGCTGGATATATGTTATCTGTGAGTAACTATCTAAACACTGTGAAAGCATTTTTCTTTATGGGGATATCCATTGGACTGTCTTGTTGAGAGGTTCAGTTCCTTCATACTTACCTGATACGTTACAGGTGGTATCAGCTTCAAGTTCTGCACTGTAGGACCTTATAGTGACCTGGATTGGTTCTCTACCACTAAGCCTTTGTGAACTCCTGATATCATTTAAAAAGCACTGTTTCATGTATGAGAGATGAGTTATTCAAGGAAATCTTGAATAGTGTTGGAAGAACCACAGTGATATTTTACTAACCTATTTTTTTTAACTTAAGAAAATCATGTTCATCATTATTTTTTTGTAGGGAAAACATACAATGACTTTTAGAGATACTTCCTTTAAAATATAAGTAACCTGAAATCTTTGAACTCTAAATATGATAATCATTTCTCTAAACTCCACATTTTTTTTTCTTTTTGGGTCACACCGGCAATGCTCAGGGTTTATTCCTGGCTCTGCACTCAGGAATTACTCCTGGCGGTGCTCGGGGACCATATGGGATGCTGGGGATCGACCCGGGCCGGCATGGGCCGGCCATGTGCAAGGCAAATGCCCTACCCACTGGACTATCTCTCCGGCCCCACTAAACACCACATATATATGTATGTATACACATAGCTGAAGCTGAATTGATAATCAGTTATAAAAATGATAATTGTCTCTGTAAGGATTCCACATTTCAAAAGTGGTCTTGATATCTATCTATCTATCTATTACCCTACCTATCTATCTATATCTATCTATCTATCTATCTATCTATCTATCTATCTATCTATCTATCTATCTATCTATCTATCTATCTATCTATCTATCTATCTATCTATCTGTCTGTCTGTCTATCTATCTATCTATCTATCTATCTGTCTATGTACCTACCTACCTATCTATCTATCTCTATCTTCTATCTATCTATCTATCTTCTCTCTATCTATCTATCTTCTTCTATCTATCTGTCTGTCTGTCTGTCTGTCTGTCTGTCTGTCTGTCTGTCTGTCTGTCTGTCTGTCTGTCTGTATATCTACACACAGCTGAATTATCCCACAGAAAGCATGTTCTTTCACTGTGCTCATCTCTTTAGGCATTATTTTTTTCTGGGAATTCTTAAAAAAAATATCGGATCATCTAGATGACAACTTACTGTGTCAATTTTACCCAAGACACACTGTAACAGTAACAGTGAATTAGATAATCAAGGAACTCTCCTGGGTTCTGATGACACAATTTAGGGAGCTATTGTGTTAATAAATGAGATAGGGAGCTCAGAGACTAGTGGGTGACTAAGTTTTCTTCAATGCCCAGTATACTGTATAAATAGTATACTATTATTTAATGATAAGGAGCCCAAGTGAATGGGTTCTAGTTATGCTCCGTGACACCCATGCACTCAAGTCCCATCAGGATCAGATTTGAAATGTATAGAGATACTTGTTTTGCTGCCCTGCTTGGGCTGGACTGGTTATCTTTAATGACTTGAGATTTTAAGCCAGCTGGAAGTAGATTTTATCTTAATACACAGTATCTTAATACACAATATCTTATTATTATCTGAAAAGACAATGATAATAACAACATTTCACTTGCTTAGCATAAACATTTCATCTAAAAATATCATCTCATTCATTGGGTCCCTGCCATTACCTTCCACAACTGGTGAAGCATATATTACTAGACCTTTTGTTATAGGTAAGAAGAAAATTAAATAAAAGAAATTGAGTTGATACTCAGGTGAAAAGTCCATCAACCCACAGGTATCTATGTCCCTTGTTGCTATCCAATTCCATGCCACCATCATCCATTATCAGGATGGTTATCAAATTCTAACAGCAGTTCTATTCACACTCAACCTCTCCAGCTAATTACTTAGGTAATCATCAAAATGATCTTTTTTTTGAATGTTAAAGAGCACCATGAATTTAAAATCATGCCATGTCAGGGCCAGAGAGATAGTACAGTGTGTAGGGGCTTGTCTTGTACACAATTGACTAGACTTTGATTCTCAGCACCACGTATGGTCTCCTGAACCCTGTGCACAGAGCCAATTGGAAGGACTGAGCACCACTAGATGTTGCCCCAAAACAAACAGAGAAAAAAATCTTGCCATGTCATTGTAAATCAATGTATAAATCTCAGAATCAATTTCTAACATCCCAGGATGGCTGAGTACTTGAGTGTCTCCCTGTAGCCTCTTACACTGCTTTCTCCCCACTCTGGTTCCATCACAATCTTCACTCTCTTCAAGCTCTTTTCTTCCCTTGCCAATCTGTCCTCTCCCACTCTCCCAAGGATAACAAGTGCCCGTTGAATGTTTTCATTATTCCTTTTCAAGGGGACTTATCTAATCTGTCTTCATAAGCCCCCTCTACCCCTTTTGTTCATTTTCTTTCATACATTACGATCAGAGTTGACTTCCCAGATTGTCACACAGAAATCAGTGATGCCCACCTGAGCCTCTTTGCTCATCTCCCTCACTGGCCTGTAAGATCGACGAGGACAAGATGCATGACAACGCTGTTTGCCAAAGACTATTCAGCATTTAGCTCCCTGCCTTCCTCACAGCTGGACCGCCATAAATATTTGTTAAATAGAAAATAAGAGGATGTATGTGGAGGAAGGCACAGCTGGGCAAGGGTGACATGAGGTGATGCTGCTCTGCCTCTAAAATAATGACCAATTCCCTTTGGTTGTGTTTTTATTTAAAACACAACTAAGGGTTCCTGGGAAAACATGCAGTCAGCCCATAGTGGTACCTTAAACCTCACCTGAATAAATGGACAAATGCATGCTGAAAGGATGAACAGAAATTCCACGGCTGGACTCTGTGTTTTTATGCTGTTGGAATAGTCATGGTCTCCCCAGTCCTACTACCTTCCTCCCGGCTTTCACTGGGCTCATTACTTTCCCTCCTCCACCAGCCTACTACTGTATTTGAACTAAATAGCCTCTGACCTAGCATTTTTTCCTTTTCCTTGCCATTCACGTCTGTTCTGAGTGAGGAAGCAGCTCAGTTAAAAAACAAAGGCCCTGATAGATTTTTTTTCCCCCTGAAGAATACCGTCAGGAGGAAGGCTATGATTAATATGCATAATGGAAACAAATGGCAGCTAACTGCAGAAAGCCATCTCCCAGCTGTTGGAGGAAGGAAATTGCTGACAGCCGGTCCCTATTGAGTGTCTACCAAAAAAGAGTGAATCTTATAGGAGCTGCAGAGAATACATATGAGCACCCCACATCGCTCCAGGCTTGGTTTAGGCTAGAGAAGTCAGGGCTCTGTCCAGCGTGCTGGCTTGCTACAGAATTGTGTCATCAGTTTTCAGTACTGGGACTTAAAGCTGTGGTTGTGTGTGGGCCTGGATCTGTCTCTACAGAAAGGGCTTTTGGAATCCTTAGGGCCCAAACAACGTTACTGCCAAGCTTAGGTTGAATGTTTATGCAGAGACTGTGTGTTTCTTGGTCTATTTATGATTTTGCCCTCAGTTTTCCTTTGTCCATCTGTGTGGTGTCAGTGGGATTGGAGCATGGTGAGGAGGAAGATCTGGGATTCTGTTCTGTATTTGCTTTGTTATCTGAGCAGATCCTTCACCTTCCCTGGGTCTCAGTGTATAACATGGGGCATAATATTTGAAGATATCTTAGCTCTCAACTTAGGTTGCAAGAATTCACATAGCAAAAAAGGAAATGTACAAATTGTGAGCAATTGTGAATAAAACTGAATGTCCACTTTCTTCTCCATCTTTTGTTTTATACCTGGAACCCAAAATATTATTGGCCATCTTGTCAGAGTGAATACATGCCTTGCTCAAGTGCAGGACTTAGCATGCAAGCTGGAAAACAAAAACCCTGAAGCTCTGTACACTCTGTGCATGCCAGCTTCCTGAGAATTCCTGACAGGCTTATGCAGAATCTTTGGCTTTGCCTTTGTTTGGCCAAACACAGTATCTCAGATACCTAACAATAGAGAAGCAGAATCTTCCATTAACTTGTGCTTTGATGCCTGCTGAAGCTTTCTTTTGAACCTATCTATCATTGGAAAGAATTTTGCCAAGAGAAACCCAGTCAATGAAAGCCCTACTTAACACTTACTTAGAGTGTGACTATAGAACTCAGTTGTGCTGGGTATTTTGCTGGAGGACAAGGTTAGCATCCCCGTTCTGGAACTAAATGTACTACAGAGTCTGTTCCCTTGGAAAACTGCATGTCAAGTGCTGACTGAGGATGTGCACGCTTTGAACATCAGGGTCTAGGAAATGACGAGGGAGATAATGTTCTCCCAGAAGATCTCACTTTAGGAAGGAAGCTTCCTAGAAGGAAGCTTACCTTGATGTACATTTTTGTTGCTTCATTTTATCCTCAAACAGTCCCAGAAGCTCTTTTCTCTACATGAACAAGGAAAATGAGAATCAGAGCAGTGAATTTCTTTTTCATTCGGTTTCATGCAAAGATCAGTAGTGACAGTTTTCAGAACTTTGGTGCAAGAGAAGAGAAAGCAATTTCTTTATCCAAGTATAAGAGGACTTTTCTAGGGAGGAGATCAGGTAAAGGGGATGATTAGCACTTTAGGAAAATTCTCTTTGCTCTCGAATAATTCCTATAACTTAACGTGTTAACTTTCCTAATGCATTGGTTATGATTTTGGTACTTTACTGAAATTGACCTTCAAATCCATCACTGTAGTACTAACATCATCTCTTTAAGAAGTTCATCAGGAGGAAGAACATAATCCAGAGTCCCAGGATGTCAGAGCCATAGAACACCAGGGAAGGTTGAGGAACTTGGTCACCTGGACATCATCATCACCTTCTCAAATGCCTTCTAAACTAAAGTCATATTTTTCAGTTTAGTCTCACATGGAGTAGAATATTGGTATCTATCTAAGTATCTGTCTAACCGGATTATAGATTGAAGCCCTAATACCTAATGAGATTGTATTTGAGAATGAGGTCTTTTGGAGGTGATTAGGCTTAGCTCATGAAAGTGATAAGATTAGTACCTTAAAGGAAGAGGAGACCACAGCCCCCTCCTTCCATTGTCAATATCATCAAACTAAGATGAGGGACTTAGCAGGCACCAAATAATCTACTGGCACCTCAATCTTGTCCTGCCCCTCGAGGTGTTGCAGGTGTGGCTGTGGTGCTCAGGCTGCATCGGCAAGTTGCAGACAGGAGACAGGTTTGTCTACACCCAGGGCTCTGCTCTATGGACCCGATGGTGGATGGTCTGACATAGAAAAGACTGGGCCCCCTAGGATGAACCCAGAGCCATGGCAGAGCCTGGCAAGCTACCCGTGGTGTATTCAATATGCCAAAAACAGTAACAATAATGAACCTCATTCCCAATGAATGGAGGCATTACTGGTGCCTGCTCCAGCAAATCAATGAACAATAGGAAGACAAATGATACAAGTGATACCTCAATCTTGTATTTCTCAGACTTCTGTACTGAGAAGTACATGTTTGATTTTGAAATCTTATGTCTCCCCCACCCCCCCAGCACGCATTCCTCTTTATTTTCTCTCTTTCTTTCTCTGTCTCTTATTAGCAGACTGAGCTAAGGCATCTGCCTTGTAAGTGAAACAAGGTGAGGAGCTGTCTCACAGCATGGAGCTCTATATTTTTATTTCTTTGGGAGTCAACTAGTGGTTGGTATGCTGCTGATAGGGCCCAAAGAAAGGAGAGCAACACCCAGTGCATTTGAAACAGTTCCAATTCTGAGACACTTCTTATCATTTCAGACAAATGTAGAATGTTTACTAAGGTGTCGCCCTGGCCCCTTACATAATATTTGGATAGCACACTCCTAAGCTGCATGCAGAGAATGTGTTAGGCGGCTAGAAAAATAACCTGCTTGAACTGTTTCTGATTTATGCCCCCTCCATGTCCTGTCTCTGTTCCCAGTAAACACATCAATATACGGCAGCCAGCAGCTACAACATTTATCAGAGGAATAGGTGAAATCTGATAGATGCAACTGGATCTCTGAACAGAAGATATGGCAGAAGGGCAATCCCTGAGAAAGCAGGGCAGCCCTCTCCTAGAGTGGAAGGGTTTTCGTTAGGTCTGGAAAGAAGATATGCAGGGGCACGAGTAACATTTTAGCTGATAGTGCTGGAAATTACATTGAAAGTCATGTAAAATGACAGAGTAATGATAAGTCACTGAATGCCAGGCTCTGCTCTAAATACTCCCTGTGATTCCTCCCACCTTCCCGACCACTGTACCCTGATTACAACTCAGATGATACCAAATATTAATGTAATGTTACTCATTTTATAGGTGAGGAGGTGGAGGCTTAGAGAATAGAAAGAACTTCTCAAGCCCTCATAGGATAAACCATTAAAGTCAGGAAAATACTGTTTATCAAATCTTCAGGAATATCAAACAAGTTAAAGAAGTGAGAGAATGGCTAAGCCATGTGTGCTTTGTATGCAGGTTTCATCCCCAGCAGTTCAAACGTTGTATGTTGGCATTACTGGGAGAAACCCTTGAGTGTTGTACTTAGGGTTATCCCCAGCCACCATCAGCTATACCCCCAAGTACAGAAAGAAAAAGAAATAAAGACAGGAGAAAGAGAGAAAGAAAAAGAGAGAATCCTAAATAACTCACTAGAAATTTAGAAGATACCATGATTCTGGATTGCTCCTAATTTGTGAAGGACTTGCCACCATTCTTCAGGACATTGATTGAAAATTTAAAAAATCCCATAGTTCCTATGGGTTTGAGCTCTTGAGATAAGGAGGAATATAGTCCTGATGAAAGTCAAATTTGAGTCATATTCAATTTAGAACTAGAAGCTTTGTCTTAGAACTTCAGGATTGGGGGACGCTCTGTTAGCTCTTAGGTTGTATGAACTACCCCAGTTGTATGAACTACCTAGAAAAAATTTATCTTCTGAAGAAAACACTTAAAAAAATACAATGACATTTTTTCCTCAATAAAATTCCTTTCATGTTGACTTCACTATTTATTTTCCTAATTTATTTATGTTAAGCTAAAATTTACCTTGGCACAGTGGGAATTGGAACAAAAACTTATAAAACAAAAAATGAAAGTGGCTACTCTGTTCTGTGGGGTCAGTTCAGCAAAATCATACCAATTTGCTACACTTCAGGACAATTGTTTGTATTCAAATAACAAATGCACTAATTGCAAAAGTATATTCATTAAAATCTCTTGTAACGCTCCCACACACATATAGCAGCGTTCTTTCTTCCTGTATATTCTTTTGAAATAATCAATCAGTATTTCTCTTGAAAATCATTTGTTAGCTTTTAAACGTAATCACACTGTGTTTTTTTTCCAATTAGGTGAAATTAGTGAGAGTTTCGTCTCTTAAGGCATATATAGGCACAATTGTCTTTGCCTCAGTGATTAGTTTTCACCTCTGTGCCCTCTGTTGTAGTTCATGCATTTGAAAATTTATACCTTTTATTTGGTGCCACTTAAAAAATTCCCCTTTGAGCAAGATGAATTGATGATTTGAAGCAAATTTTGACACTTGTGAGAGTGGGGTTAGGACTATCCAGAGGGGAAATATTTTAGTTCTAATACTTTGGTTATGGTGTGTGGAGGCAGCCGGACCAGGGCTCCCCACAAGGAAGTCCACCGCTCTCTCCTGCATTAACATACGCCTCAGAGACCTGGGCCCTACGAAAGCAGGATGAGAATGCTATTCGGGTCTTCCAGAGAGGAATCGAAAGAGCTATGCTTGGAATATTACGCCTCGCTCAAGTGAGAGAAGGAATCCAGAGTTCTGACCTCCGTCGCTATTCCAGAATCAGGGACGCTGTCTCGTTTGCCAAGGCATCGAAAATCAGATGGGCTGGACATGTAATGCGATTTGGAGACGACCACTGGACTAGAGCCGGTACCGACTGGATCCCACAAGATGTCAAAAGATCACATGGCCGCCCACCTACAAGATGGTCAGACTTCCTTGTCAAGACCCTGGAAGGAACGGTTTGAGGCTCTTCATATTCCTGAATCAACCAGATGCCATTGGGCTACATTGGCATGTGATAGGGTCCAATTGTAATGTTACTGGCACCTGCCTCGAGCAAATTGATGAATAACGGGATTCAAGTGATCAAGTGATCAAGTGACTTTGGTTATCAGATGTTATCAGATTTGGTAAATTAAAAGTTTACTGACTTTTCTGTTTGGTAACAGAAGTAGTAATTTCCCTAATGTTAAGTTAAAAAAAAACTTTCAAATTAAGATTCTGTGATTTACAGTCTGGTTCCCTGCACCCATAATTCCGATACCACACTCATTGCCAAGGAAGCCACTTTCCTGCCACAAGGATTCATTGTCCTAAGGACTCATTTAGCCTTTCTTGAAAAATCAAACAAACTGCAGTTTTGTGGCTCATTTCTCTTATTCTGTTCCTTTGATCCTTTGTTGCTAACTTGCTATGTATCTGGGGTTTTTTTTTGGGGGTGTGTCACATCTAGCAATGCTTAGGAGCTACTCCTGGCTCTGCACTTAGCAATCCCTCCTGGTGGTACACCCACCAGGGACCATATCAGATGCCAGGTATTGAGCATGCATTGGTCGTGTACAAGACAAATGCCTTCGCTGCTGTACTGTTGCTCTGTGTCTTGGCTATGTATAAGTCCCACATGTGAGAAAGATCATTTTGTAATTTTTTTTAACTTCACTCAGCATCATGTCCTCTAGTTCCATCACATTGCTGCAGGTTGCCTGCTTTCATTCCTTTTAGGGCTGCATAGACTTCTGTTGTATATTTATACTACAACTTCTGGATTCATTTTTCCATGGTCTGCATTTAAATTGGTTCCATATCTTGGCTATTAAGCTGGGCACTGTAATGAACATTTGTGTGCTTATAAACTTTTTTTTTTGCTTTTTTGGGTCACACCCGGCGATGCTCAGGGGTCACTCCTGGCTCTTCACTCAGGAATTACTCCTGGCAGTGCTTGGGGGACCATATGGGATGTCGGGGATTGAACCCTGGCTGGCAGGGGCCGGCCGCATGCAAGGCAAATGCCCAACCCGCTGGGCTATTGCTCTGGCCCCAACCTTTTGAATTAATGATTTTTCCCCATGATGTAAAGTTAAGGGTGGAGTGGGGAAGGAGCTGGGTCACTCTATTGCCCTGTGCACAAAGCAATTACAAAGAAATGTTCATTCCCCAGTGGTCCCAGCTCAAATAACCTTTTTTTTTAATTCAATCACTGTGAGATACAGTTACAAGGCTGTTCAGATTGATTGGGGTTCAGTCATACAATGTTCCAATACCCAGGGGCCAGAGCGATAGCACAGCAGGTAGGGCATTTGCCTTGCATGCAGCTGACCTGGTTTGATCCCCAGCATCCCATATGATCCCCTGAGCAATGCCAGGAGTAATTCCTGAGTGCAGAGCCAGGAGAAACCCCTGAGCATTGCTGGGTATGACCAGAAAACCAAAAAAACGTCCCAATACCCAGCTCTATCAGTGTTCATTTCCCACCTCCAATGTCTCCAGTTTCTCTCCTGCCATCACCAGTGCACCCTATCCCCAGCCCCAGCCTGGCTCTATGGCAGGCATTTGCTTCTTTCTCGCTCTTTATATCCCTTTGGGCATTATGGTCTGCAATGCCCTCATTGTTTTAAACAGCATCCTATCATCAATTTTCACCCAAGACAAATTGCTTGTTTCACTTCAGACTACAAGCCCATGTATAGCAAAATTGGAGTTATTGGAAGTGTAGAAAAATGCCCTTTTGATGCACCTTCTTGTCGGGTGGAACTGCAGTAGACAGACTTCAAAACCCCAGACTTCAGGTCTGTAAGTCAGTCACTGGCAGTATTCTTGCCTCTTAGAGATGTGATTGTCCCATGAGATCACCAGACCAGGAATGAGCCTGGTACGTGGTTCATGGCCAGCGAGTCTTGGAACTGTAGCTGTCATGATAATCAGAGCAACCCTCTGGTCAGTGGAAAGCAGCCTCTAGGGGAACACACCATTTGGAATGGCCAAGTCTGGGAACCTCTGAGAGAAGGGAATGACCTATAGTAACATTCAATTCTTCCTAGATGAGTAGAGCTTTCATGTGCCTCTAAAGTCATGGGGGAGCCAGAATATTTTTGGAAAACTCCTAACATCTATGTAGTTCAAGTCCTTCTCAAGCTAGGTACATAAATGAAGCGAAACTTTCAAAGATCTTCACAGTCATCCCAGGAGTTTCCCAATCTGTTCTGAGAGTTCAAGGGATAAATATTTTTCCCTTCAAAATAAATACCAAGACTGGAAAAATAAAGAGTTCTCTTTTGCCTGTAGACATCTATTTATGTTGATATTCTATTGCAAAATAATGAGAATGCTCTGACATGCTTGTGGATGGATGTATCTGTCTCCCCAAAGCAGGTCTCTGTGACCAGCAAGCAAGTCAGTTGTGTTTTTCAGAGAGGGGAGCAAAACAGAGCAGTGCACCAAGGTGGCGGGGTGGGGCATAAAACAATGTGCTTGCAACCTCTCCCGTGGCCTTTCCCTGCCTATGGAGGACCTTTTAGGAGGAGGAAGGAGGCAGATGCCAGGTGCTTGTTGCACGTGTGTTCCTGAGAAGAGAAGCTCCTCTTTCACGCAGCACCTGAGCACAGGAGCATCAGTACCTCTTGGAATGCCTGCCAGAGCGCCCAGAGAGTGGAGAGGCATTTTACATACCACACACCACTGCATGCCACAGCTGCTTGCTCTGTTCTCGTTCTCCTTACACTTCCATTGCAGCATGATTCTCAGATTTAACAGCATTTTCATGTCTTATAAAGCCACAAGGAAGAGAAACAAAGAGAACTGGGAGAATCCAGTCGTCCTATGCTTGTCCCTCTTTGCTTTGTGGGTTTGTCTTTATTTCCTCCTTAATTTTTTTGTGTGTTTGTGTGTAAGGGGGCATGGATGTGGGAGATCAGAGAGGCAGTGCAGCAGGTAGGGACTTAGCTTGTCTGTGACTAACCAGACTTCATCCCAGGCACCTCATATGGTTTCCTAAGCCCCACCAGCAGTGTTCCCTGAGTACAGAGCTAGGAGTAGTCCCTGAGCACTGCTGGGTGTATGCCCAAAAACATGAAAAAATGGCGGGGGGGGGGCACTCAGCTGTTCTCAGGGTTTATGATTGGTTACTCCTGGCAGGGCTCTGGGATCATATGTGGCACGAGGGATTGAACCAGTGTCACTTGCATGCAAGGCAAGTGCCTGAATCTCTATATTATCCTCTCTCCAGCCCCCTTATTCCTTTTTTAAAAACACTCTAACTGCTTCGCATTAGACTGGAGGTTCTTTTCCTTGGTCATTTCTTCTGACTTTTCACTCCCTTAAATACTGCTTTTAATTGTTTTGGTGCTTTTGTTTTTCCCTGGACTTGAGCGCAGTGGGAAAGGTCAAGTGTCAGAAAAAAGGCTGCACCTTGCTGATAAAGCCTTCAAGAGATTTCAGTGGAGTCATTAAGCAGCATTTCTTGTTTGAAGTCAGTCTGCATTGCTTCCGGGGAGGGGGAAGTGCAGCTCCAACAGTAGAACAGATCCCGCATGAAAGGGTTGAATCATTGGAGGGTTGAGCAGTAGGTTTAGCTGCCTAGTAACCCTCTCAAGGACCACATGCTGCCCAGTACCACTGCTGGTAAGTTCAGGAACGTTGGTGTAAATGTGCCTCTGGATAAGACACAACAAACAGGAAGGAGACTTCTGGAGAAAGGACTCAGCTGGGAACTAGGTATTCAGCACCCTGGAAGGCAAACTTTAGTATCTGGGTTTATGTATTTAATACTATTTTGCAACTGATTAGCTTATATTAAAATCAGAAAGCCTGAAATGGCTCTATTGCTAATTTCTTTGGATAACACTGGTATGTGCTAGATTTGTTGAAATCAAAAGAAAATGAGATGGAGCATGCGCTGCCTGAGCCGAGGTGCCGCTTTGCCCATGCGGCCAAGCACATGTGGCACCCAAGCAAATGTGTTGCCCGCATCTCCCCTCTTGAGATGTGCACTTTTATGCTATGTTATTTAATGCTGGGATGCATGTGCTGGGGGCTGTCTGACTTTGGAGAAGCCTGCGTTCTCTCTTGAGCATGTTACTCTCTCTCTCTCTCTCCCTTCTTTCCCTTCCTCATAAAACCTCCAAAAAATAAAATCTATTTTTATTTCAAAAAAAGGGGAAAATAAGACATTTTAAAGGGTATTAGATATTACTAATAACTAGATTTTACCTTATTCTCTTTACTTGAAAATTAGAAAGAACATCTACTGTGTAAAGACCAGTTCATTCCTTTTCCAGAGTGTATTTAGGTAAACCCAACATAGTATTCATTTATGTTGTTTGTTCATCAGACACAGACACATGGGGCAGAGCTGCTACTGGCTCTCCATGTGCTCAGCTGACCATGAGGCATCTGGGAGGGAAGGTGGGTTCTAGCCCTGGTTCGCCATCCCAATAGAGCCTCACAAGAAGCCAGAGGAACCCCCCACACCATGAGGGCCGCCATCTTCAACATCCAGACTCCACAGCTCGTCATAGCTCCACCCAAGAGAAAACCAATCTCTCCCCATTGCTGGTTCATCAGTAAATGCACGAACTGAGAGCTTTCTACTGAGAGTATACCACCCACACAGCAGAGCCTGGCAAGCTACCCATGTTGTATTTGATATGCCAAATACCAGTAACAATTATAGACCTCATTCCCATGACCTGAGTGAATGATTTGAGGCTCTTCGTGATCCTGGAGTGAGCAGATGCCCTTGGACTACACTAGCATGCGATAGGACGATAGAGATGTTACTGGTGCCTGCTCAAGAAAATTGATGAATAGCGGGAAGACAAGTGATACAAGTTCATCAGAAAGTTTATGATATTACTGGAGAGTTCTTATAGAAATGACAGATATATGGATGATATATGGATATATGGATATGGATGATAGTCATAGAGTTGCAAAATCACTTATGTGTTTTTAAAGCCAAATTTCATTATTACCTTGTTTAATGATACTCCCTACCTTTGAGTGCAGCAAGTTAAATTGTGATTAGACTCCTCTGTTTTCATTGCCAACCTGCTCTCTCACAGATTATTTCCAACTAGTTGATAATTCCAAAGTCTTCAAATAATACCTAGTCGATATGTTTATTTGGTTTACACTGGTACCACACACAGCAATGATTGGAAATAATGAGGAACTTGGATAGATACTGGCCAGCCATGTAATCAGATTAAATTGGAGCTCTACTATCTTACCATAATGAGGAAATGAAAGAGATAATAACAAGAGTGGAACTAACCTAAACAAAGTCATGGTTCCTGTTCAAACTAGCAGTCACAGAGCCCCTTCAAAAATCACATTGGTCTACGGACTCCTGATTTTCAGGCAGGGCCTTCATTATAAAACCTAACTTTTATAGTAGTCAGATGACCAATGGGATTGAAGCCAGGTCAGGTATAGCTTTCTTTTTTTAAATTCTATCATTGTCAAGTATTGTCATTCTAATTGTATAGTTTGAACCTTTTAAATCTTAGGCTCTTCCTTTGAAAGCTTTTAGGAACACTAATTCCTAAATAGGTAGTTGTAAAGATGAACTGAAGTATTATCACATAATATCAAAGCCAGAGTTGTAGCTCTTGATATATAGCAAATTTAAAAACAATCGGCATTTTCTGGTATATACCCAGTCATAATAATGATTACTCTTTAAAGTCATTGACCTTAAGTATACAGACAATATAATACACTAATAAATATATTACATAAGGTCATAGTTATTGTTGTTACTTTGGTTTTGTGTTACAGCCCATGCTGCTCAGGGCTTACTCCTGGCTCTGTGCTCAGGAATCACTCCTGCTGGGGATCTGAGGATTTTATAAGGAGTCAATCTGGTTTGGTCATAGGCAAGGCTAGTGCCTTACCTGTTGTACTCTCTTCAGTCACTGAAGACAGTGTTTTTTAAAAAAATGATTTAAATGCAGAAAAAATTCACAAGCATTGATTCTAGAATTAAAATCCATTGGATAGCAAAGCTGCAGTATTAAAATCAATAGGTATAAAGACATCACTTTATATGAAAATGGTTATATTTGATAACAGTGTTGTTAAGTCCCTGTCTAAGAATTTAGTAAGCTATTTAAATTATCTTTTTTTGTGTGTGTGTGTGTGTGTGGGGGGCCCAGCTCAGTGCTAAAGGTCATTCCTGGTGGTTTTCAAGAGACTATATAACGCTCAGAATTTAGCCCTAGTTTCTCAGATATAAAGATGCAAGCTAGCCCTTTGAGCTATCTCTCCAGTACAGAAATTTGTTGTTGTCAATTTTTTGGGGGGCAAAATTTTAAAAATCAAGCCTATTTTGTTCCTTTCATTTTCTTAAAAAATTATTCATCGAGATCTCAAAGTTTGAAGAATGAAATGAGTCATCAGAGATTCATTGCTTTTTGCACTGTCAAGCAGGGACTGGCAAAAATAAGCTTTCCAGAAAGAATAACCAATCATCCCAATGTTCCCAGGACTGAAAAGTTTTCCAAGATATGAACTTCCAGTGCTAGGCACAATCCCTGTACACCCATGTTTGTGAGTCAGTCTATACAGAACACATGTCAGAAAATAAAGCACAAAACTGAAAAAATTCTAAAATTCAATCATATGTTAACATTAAGGGAATAATGGTGTCTTTGTTAGCTATGAGTTTCTAACCATTTTAATATGATATTTTAGTGGTTGAAGAACAAATGATCACATTAACAGTATAAGTAATATATCCATCAGTGTGTTGTATTATATTTTATGAACTATATATTTACATCACACTATGATCAACTTTGGCAGAGCCTGGCAAGCTACCCTTGTTGTATTTGATATGCCAAAAACAGTAACAATTATAGACCTCATTCCCATGACCTGAACAAATGGTTTGAGACTCTTCATGTTCCTGGACGAGCAGATGCTCTTGGGCTACCCTAGCATGCAACAGAATGTATGGGGTGTTACTGGTGCTCGCTCGAGCAAATGGATGAACAATGGGAAGACAAGTGATACAAGACAAGTGAAGCTCAACTTGGATTCCCTTGGAGGTATCAGAAGACCCTAAGATTACATGGCACATCGATGCTAGGGTGGCACCTAGAAGCCACCCTAGCTCCTCAGCAAACATCATTCCACATAGTCGCACGTAAATAACTTTTGCTTTTCAGTTGTTTGAATTTAAAATCATGAGTGTCTTCCATATTATACAAGTATTGATGCTATATGGAATGATTCATGAAAAAAAGTAGTGTTCCCTAGGGAATTACTAAAAATACCTTCAGGAACAAGCAGACATTTTTAAAAAAAAGCTTAGAACTCTAGTGTTATTTTGCTTTATTTTTTTTTCAGAATCGGGTTGAATAACCTGTCCCAAGCACCAGACTATTATTTTATAAAGAACAGGGAATTCCAAAAACAGAAAAGTAGACATGTAGAAGAATAATATATTTCTATTTCCATTGCCTACCACTATACCTGGAATAGAGCAAATCCCACATCAATATATAGTACATGATTGAATATTGCATTGATTTGATTTTTATTTAAAAGCATACTCTATCATTCTTATTTTCCCACTGGTATGATGGATTGGGTGAAAATTTTGAGAACATTGTTTAGAATATAATTTTTTTCACTTGGTGGTGCCGAGTCTAGAGAACTTTTTAATGGTAGTTTTTCATTGTACACTATGATAATGGCACTCTGCTGTTCATCTTCTGGAGAATATTTTTTGTTTGGAATTTTTACACAGACAGTTTTTTTTAACCTTAGTCTCTGGGAATTTTTTTTTAGTGATGCCAAGTCTGTGGGGGATTTTTTTAAGTGGTAATTTTTATTATAAGCTATAATAATGGCACTTTTCTATTTACCTTAGTCCTAGGTTTCTTCTAGCTGTTATTGTAGATCTCTGCTGATATAATCACTCTTGGAGAGAGATAAGAGGAAGTTTTTAGGCCCTTTAATCAAGGAATGAGACTCAGTCAGCTTTCTCTCAGACATCAATGTCTCTGCTGAGATGCATATTGTTGCTATCTAATGGGCATCTCACCACATCTGACAGGAATGAGTCACATTCTTTTTTTCTTGTCAAAGAATGCATGATGTTTTTGTGTACTCTACATTTCCTTGCTTTCCTTTGTTCTGAGTGGTTTTTCTACCAAGTATAGTTAGCAACCTTGACAAAGCTGGTGATATGGGAAAATATTATAAATGTTACTGATTAATCTGACCTAGTATTTTGGAAGTTAGTATTTGGCTTGATGAACAGCCTCGGAACCTTTACTGACCATGATCTGTGACTGTATTCGCTATGAAATTAATCCAGGCTGAGTTTGTTTTTTCACAGTCTAATGTGATATTTTTTGTTCACAGACAAACTTTTTTCTCCTCTATTAACCTGAACTTACTTCTGAGAATATGGTTTTGGTGCCATAATCCAGAGACTAGATGCTTGATCCTGAGACCTTAGATAGGACCGAGGAGCATCTGTGAATGGTTCCTGAACCACTGGCTGAGACAGGAAGTTGCCATTTTAGAATCTATTAGTCAAAAGTGGTTTCCTTCTTTAGGCTCCTATTGTTGGGTCTTTTTCAGCACTTCTCTATGTCCAGTGTTGCAGATATACAGAATTTTCACAATTTTCACTATTAGTCATATGATTTATACACATATCACAAAGGACACAGGAAGCACCTAAATGCTTGCTAGACATTTCACCTTATTGATAGATCGTGGTTCTGCTAAAAGTGGCAGAGGATGCTTTACAAAATCAGATCATGTATATGAATGTGTTTTGAAAAATGTGATATGTGTGTATGTTCTCTTGATAGTGGTCTTTCACAAAAATGTCAATCTTTATTCACTTGATCACTTGATCACTTGACATTCCGTTATTCATCGACTTGCTCGAGTGGGCACCAGTAATATTAAGAGGAGGCATTTTATTTGAATCTGCTTCTTGCTTGCTATGGTGTATTTCAGATAGTTTGTCATCTGTAAAGTGTGGTAAAACTTCATTTAATAGGGCTTTTGTGACAGTTGATTACTGGTTTTGGCATATTGAATATGCATCAGACAGCTTGCCAGGCTCTGCCGTGCAATGTTCTCCCTGCATTAACATACACCTCAGAGACCTGAGCCCTAAAAAAGCAGGATGAGAATGCTATTCGGTCTCCCCAGAGTGGAATCGAAAGAGCTATGCTTGGAATATCACATTTCACTAAAGTGAGAGAAGGAATCCGGAGTTCTGACCTCCATCGCTGTTCCAGAGTCAAGGATGCTGTCTTGTTTGCCAAGGCATCGAAAATCAGATGGGCTGGACATGTAATGTGATTTGGAGACTACCGCTGGACTAGAGCCATTACCGACTGGATCCCACAGGATGTCAAAAGATCACATGGCCACCCACCTACAAGATGGTCAGACTTCTTCATTAGGACCATGAACGAAGGGTTTGAGGCTCTTAGTATTCCTGAGGCAACCAGATGCCATTGGGCTACACCAGCACGCAATAGGGTCAAATGGAAATGTTACTGGCAACCTCTCAAGGAAATCGATGAACAACGGGATGTCTAGTGATCTAGTGACAGTTAAATAAAAGTCCCTTCAGAGGGCATCTGAATGCCCTCTGAAATACATTGTAATATAGTAACAGATACTACACTTGATCTTAGCCAAAAGATCACAGCCAACCTCGCACAGCCACAAGTGGCTTATCAATAGAAGCTACTTTATCCATAAATGCTCGAGTTTTGAATGATTACAAGATTATCCCACCCTCACTGCAGAGCCTGGCAAGCTACCCGTGTTGTATTTGACATGCCAAATACCAGTAACAATTATAGACCTCATTCCCATGACTTCGTCGAATGGTTTGAGGCTCTTTATGTTCCTGGAGCGGGCAGTACCCTTGGGTTATCTCACCTGTGACAGGACATATTGAGATGTTACTGGTGCCCACTAGAGTAATCGATGATCTATGGGAAGTCAAGTGATCAAGTGATAGTAACAGATACATTGCTCTCTGTTACTAATTCTTTGGTACCAGAGGTAAGTCTTTCAGTCTTTATAACTTCCATCACCAGTACAGGTCTTGATTCCTGCCAAATACTTTGTATTTGTTTGTGTGTTTGCTTTATTGGGACCCTCTCCATGTAAAAGCCTGGCACATGACACCAGTTCAATAGCTACGTGCGAAAGTTTCAGAAAATGTGAAATGCTATTCAAATATGTGTTTCATTGTTTGTCTCACTATGGCATAAACAAAACAAGAGCAAAAAAAGCCAACACATAAAACCTGCCAAGAAAATACTCTGCTCATATTCTTGACATGATGAAAATGGAATAAACATTTTATTTTAGCTTTATGTGTGCTATTAGTACGATAATTGAATTTTGCAATCACGAAAGATTTTCTTCTTTATTTAGGCTTCTTAAATCAGGTCACTGAGTTTTAAGCCTGCCTCTACCGGGGAACGCTCTCCCTCCCGTCCACCTTTCAACATCTACCATCCACCACTGGGTTCAGTTTCTTTTGTTTAATTATGTTAGGCCCTTGACATCATTAGTTGCTCCTTGAGAGCCCTAGAATGGGGCGGTTTTAATTTTTATCAGTACCAGTCCCTGTCTCTTCACTGCTGGTGTTTTTCCCTTGGGAGGAAAAGGCAGTGTGTACCTCTATTAAAAAAAGACATAGCCCTGGTTTCTAGGCTTTGTACCTCCCAGTTGGCAATGCTCCCTGGTTTGTGTTCCTGAACAGGGTTTTAATCACCCTGGCTCAAGTGTTTAGCACTGAAAGCTTTAAGAGTCCTGCAGAAATGGCAGATTAGCTGCATTTAACAAAATAGAAAGTTTTCATTGTGTCATCAAAAGCTTTATTGATCTTGTCCAGGCATTGACTCCAAGACCTTTTAGCAAGCCACTCTGTCTAGACTTGCAGGCTAGAGCCCACAGCGCTAACAAAAGAGGAAGTGAACAGCCTGCTCTGTGGGAGGCCAAAAAGGATGGGCTGGAGTCAGGTTCTTAGTGGACAGCTTCTTAAGGAACTGGAGTGATTTTGTTTTGTCGCAGAGAAAATGGGTCAGCAAGCTCATTGCAGATGTATGAGTGACATAGCCAGTGCTAACAGGCTTTCTGCTGCGTTCTTGGGAGGCCAGACTGAACTCTGTGATGCCAAGAGCCAGAGCTGTGGGTTTCCAGAAGAAATAGGGAAGGCAATGGGGGTAGGCAGGAAACTGGTCACCTTAAGAGTCCCTGTGTTCAACTCAAACTGGGTTTTAATTCTAAGGCTGTTATGGGATACACTCTGGGTCATTTGGGAGATTTTATAAAGGTGTGGAACTGACTGCTGGCATTATCCATGAGATTGAGGCATTAATATCAAAATGTATAAACTACCCCTTAAATGTATTCAAGATTTGCTGGGTGGCTAGATGTTTCATCAGAAAAATATACAAAGATTTAAAAATTTTAAGTGTTGAGGTTAGGGACTGGAGTGATAGTACAGCAGGTAGGGCATTTGCCGTGCATGTGGCTGATTAGTAACCCCTGGTTGTGTTCATAGGACCTTACGTGGTACCAGGATTTGTACCAGGGACAGTTAGATACATGATAACTACCTTAACTTTTGTACTTCTCTTTTGGTCCAATGACTTTTATGTTTCTTTCCGAACAATACATGTGACTATAAAGATTTTCCATTTTTGGGTGACAGGGCTATTGTATGTGACACTGTAAAAATATTTCAGACAACCTGTCCTCTGCTTCAGAATAAATGTGGATATTTTCATTATTATTTTTTGTAGTAAAATTGCACTACCCTGTCATTCTGGTAGTTTTTATTCACATTTGCTAGAATATAGAATATAATTGCTTTAGTTGCTATCACTTGATCACTTGACATCCCATTATTTGTTAATTTTGCTCAAGTGGATGCCAGTAACGTTTCCAATTGACCCTATCATGTGCCAGTGTAGCCCAGTGGCATTTGCTTGCTCGGGAATACAAAGAGCTTTAAACTGTTCATTCTGGGTCTTCTGAAGAAGTCTGACCACCTTGTAGGTGGGTGGTCATGTGATCTTTTGACATCCCGTGGGATCTAGTCGATAACGGCTCTAGTCGAGCTGTCGTCTCCAAATCGCGTTACATGTCCAGCCCATTTGAATTTTGACACCTTGACAAACGAGACAGCATCCCTGACTCTTGATCATCAACAGAGTTTGGAACTCCAGATTCCTTTTCTCACTTGACTAAGGCATGATATTCCAAGCACAGCTCTTTCGATTCCTTTTTGGGAGACCCAGATAGTGTTCTCATCCTGATAGGGCTTCAATGACTGCTTAGGTCTCAACAGAATCAAAGGCTTTCTTTAAATCAATGAACATTAGACAGAGAGGCATCTTGAAATCCCTACAAACCTCAATGAGCTTGGTTACCATGTAGATATGGTCGATTGTGCTGAATCCTTTCGGAAGCCAGCTTGCTCGCATGGTTGTTCTTCATCTAATGTTCTGCCAGTCCTGTTCAGGATGACTTGAGTGAACAGCTTGTAGATGATGGACAACAGGCAGATGGGGTGTTAGTTGCCAATGTTGTGGATGTCTCCCTTCTTGAACAGTAGAACTGTCCTGCTGGTTTTCCAATGGGAGTGCACCTTGCATTCAGACAGGTAATGTTTGAAGAGCCGAGCAGTGTATTGATGAGTGCTGACGGCAGATTCTTCAGGTGTTCCTGCCTGACTTTGCCTGAGCCGGGTGCTGTTCCCTTCTTTTACCAACAATATGGCATGTCGGATTTCAGAATGGAGAATGTTGGGAATGACATATCCATCCTGCAGAATTTGGTATGTGGGCAGGTGGACATGGCTATCAAAGAGATGCAATTAGAAGTCATGGATAATCTTCTCCATTGCCTTTCTGGAAGATGTGATAGATCCATCAGGATGTCGGAGGGCAGTCATCTTGGTCTTATAGTTGGCGAAGGACAGGTGGGCATTACTAATGCTTTTCCTGGCTTATGCTTCATTGGCCAGTATTGCTGCTCTTCTCTGTTTGAGGTCTTCCTTTATTGCTTCTCTGCACTGCTTGGTGAGATTGGATGTTAGCTTATGTTTGCCAAAGGGTCATGCCTTGCCACTTTGGTGAATGAGCCTCGAGAGTTTTTGAAGATAGGCATCCTTTTGTGTCTTCTCTCTCTCGGTGTTCTTCACATAATAATGGAGGTGCTGAACCAGTCAGTTGTATTCTTCATTGATGCTGTCAATGATGGCCTCTTCCCATGTTGCCCCAATGGTGCCAAAAGAGTTCCCAGGTGGTGGTTGTTCTTAGTTTTCTTAAACTTTGCAGCCTTTTCTCCCCATTCTGTGAAGTATAATTTTGCATGAAGGAGATGGTGGTCTGATCCTGTTTGGAATTTTGGGATGACAGTGAAATCGGTCAGGCAAAACCGTCTATTGAATATGATGTGGTCAATTTTTATTGGGGAACTGTCCACTAGGAGATTCCCATGTCCAACGTTTTGATTCAGCCTTCTGGAATTGGGAGTTCCCATGAATGGTCTTGGTGGACTATGAACTCAGATAGTCTCTCACCCTGTTCATTCCATTCTAGACCATGGGTCCTGATGTGGAGTTCTTCGGCTGATTTTCTAGATCCTATCTTGGCATTAAAATCACCGACTATGATCTTGTAGAAAGTGTGAACTTTATAGAACTCCTCCAGTTCCATGTAGAATTTCTCAATTTCTTCCTTGTTTGTGGATGTTGGTGCATAGAGAACAAAGATAGAAACTGCCAGCAGTGAGCCACATCTCTTCAAGTGTAATCATCCTATCCAGTTTGTTAGGCACTCAAATCAATCAATGCTCACGGCCAGGCTTTGTGTTGTCAAGTGACACCAACACCTCTTTCGTCACATGTTCCAAGGAACAGTTCTTCTCTGGTGTCAGTGATGGCATGATGCAATTGATACCTTCTCATCTCGGTCAGACCAATGATGTTGTACTTGATCTTTTGCACTTACACCATCAGGTCCTTGATATATGCTTCAGATGCCAGCATTCGTGCATTGAAAGTACAGACAGTCATTTTAGTCCTTCTTTTTTTGGCAGTCTAGTTTGGCCCTGAGATTTTATCAGCCTCTCCTTGCTCATCCTTCTTAGTGCTGCCATATTTAGGTCTCTTTCAGGGTCAGGGGAATAAACATTGTTGTTTTTACTGGTTTGGCATATTGAATATGCGTCCAGCCAGCTTTGCCAGGCTCTGCTCTGCAGGCGATATACTTTTAGTAGCTTGCCAGGCTCTCTGAGAGGAGTGGGTAGAATATTCTTGGTAATTTACAGATGAATCTGCAATGGATAGAACTGGTAGCAGCTCTGTCTGGTGTATCTGTGTCTGTGGTTCAAGCACACTGGGATTGAAATACTTTCCTCTGTAGGGTGGGGACTCTGACAAGCTGGGCTTGAGATTTGCTTACTCTCTTGGGTGGAGCTCTGAGGAACTGGGAGTCTGGCTGATGAAAAATGCTGCCAGCATAGTGTGGGCGTTCCTCTGTGTTCTTCTGAGGCTCTATTGGGATGGTGGACTTGGGCCAGAAGTTACTCTCTGTCCCTGACACCTCGTCATCAGTGGATTACAGGGAGTGCAACAGGGAGAGCTGGTAGCAGCTCTGCCTGGTGTATCTGCATCATTTACTATATAACATAAAAAAGAGGTACTTTGAAACTAACGAGCATATAGATGTTTCTCTTGAATTGGACCAAAGGTAAAAGGATACAGAGATTTGGGGTTATTTGTATTTTCTGAACTTTGTTTTGGCTTTTTGGGTCACACCCGGCAATGCTCAGGGGTTACTCCTGGCTCTGCACTCAGGAATTACTCCTGGAAGTGCTTAGGGGACTATATGGAATGCTAGGAATTGAACCCAGGTTGGCTGCTTGCAAGGCAAATGCCTTTCCTGCTGTGCTATTGCTCCAGCCCCCTGAATTTTTTTTTATTAGACCACTTTAAAACTCAATCTAAAAGTTATTTCCAGGAAGGTGAACATTATTAAATAAGCTACCATTCTAATCACACATATTTTTGGTTTAACTTTTGAGACATATTTATTAGTAACCACAGTAGCCCAGCGCTGACTTTCATATTATTAATATGATTGGTACATTTGCATACCATTGACCATATATAGTTCGAGATGTATCTAATACCTTATAATCAGAGGAAAAAATCCAAAGTCTGACTGAGGTAATAACTAAAAATACTTAAATCAAATAAGTAACAGACACAGGAGTCAAAATTATGATCAGCTCAAGAGTCCAAACATTAGGGACTGGAGCAATAGCACAGCAGGTAGGGTGTTTGCCTTGCACATGGCTGACCTGGGTTCGATCCCTGGCATCCCATATGGTTCCCAAGCTTCTCCTGAAGTAATTCGTGAGTGCAGAGCCAAGAGTAACCCTTGAGTGTTGCCGGTGTGACCCAAAAAAGAAAAAAAAAAAGCAAACAATAAGACAAACATCAGCTTGTTGCTGATAGAACTCGGTTTAGAATGTAACTTTGGTATGTATTTAATTGAGCTTCCTTTGATTTCTTCTAGTTGCTGCCCCATGAATTAAACTCAATGTTGTGGTTATAGACAAAGGAATGCAATAAACCACATATATTCTACAGAAGCAGTCTGTCCTAATAGATTTAGTGCACGGGAAAGCTTAGAGAGAAAGCACAGTCTTTGTAGGAAGGGCAGATATCAAGGAGGGTAAGGGAGGGAGCAAGAAGGAAATGGAAAAGAGAGTAGAGAGAGACAAAGAGTGGATGGGAGCGAGAGAGTGAGAGAGATATTACACGAGAATAATGATCTCCCAATTAAGCAACGTGGGTTGGTGTCTGACTTTTTCTCTGTCACCAGTAATCACTTGTGTCATTAGAAGTCACTAAGTCAGGAGGGTCTAGATCAATAGTACAGTGGATGGGGCTTTCACCTTGCATGTGGGAGACCGAGGTATGACCCCTGGCATCCCATATGGTTCCCTGAGCATCACCAGGAGTGATTCCTCAGTGCAGAACCAGGAATAAGCTCTGAGAAGCACCAGGTGTGGACTGAAAACAAAATGGTTATTAAGTAAGGAAAAAAGAAAAGTGTTATTTCAAAACAATGCCCTGTGGGAGAATGGGGAGGAAGTTTTCTTGGAGACCTGGGGCCAGGGAATGGAATTTCCTTTCTGAAATAGAGCACACTGTTTGTGTTCCATGCTTGTTTGATTGACAGATCCGCTATTCAAGCGAGGAAAAGAAGCATGATTACAGTTTGACTCATATGGATCTGGTGGTTAAGGGAAAATCAAAAGTACATTCATTATTATAAGTGGGTAAGGCAGGATTGCAGCACAATTTTTTTTTCAGCCCATAATTCCTCCGCAATATTCATTTTTACCATGGAAAGGCCTCCCATATTCCACTGTAGCCACTTGTTAGGAGGTTCTAACCTACTGAACCTCCTTCCCCGATACAACACAGGTATAATTGTGTGCTCACAAGCTGAAGTTTTTCTTTGCTGCTTTTTCTTACCCAGTCTTTCAGAATTATGGCAGCATGGGCCCTAGAATGCATTTTGAGCCGGAATATATTCGATGTGCCTAATATTCTCTGGGCACACTGAATACTCTGCTTTTATAATACTGAATGGAGAATAGGCTGTTTCCTCTAATTACAAGTAGAAGAAACCCCATTTGTATAATGAACTGTTATTTACAGCTCAAGATACAGCTAAAGTTTGACCTTCTAGATGAACCTTTCCTAACTCCCAGAGCTTTACTTTCATGTTTGACTGCTAACCCACTAAATATTTTCTGCATGGAATTATAATGATTGGTTCCCATGTACTTTAACAGTGGTGACAATATTAAGAACTGGGGGCAACAATATATCCATAGCTGGGCATCACTGTATCACTGTCTTTCTATATTTCATCGATTTTCTTGAGTAGGCACCTGTAACATCTCATTATGTCCTGTCACATGCAAGATAGCCCAAGGGCATCATCCCGCTCCAGGAACATAAAGAGCATCAGGTCATGGGAATGAGGTCTATAATTGTTATTGGTATTTGGCATGTCAAATACGACACAGGTAGCTTGCCAGGCTCTGCCATGTGGGTGGGATACTCTAGTAGTGACCTCAAAACTTGAGCAATTATTGATGAGCCGGGCGGTGATCAGCTCTTCTGCTGGGGTGGAGCTCTGAGGAGAGGGAATCCAGATGTGGAAAATGGCGGCCCTCATGGTGTGGGGGTTCCTCTGGCATCTTGCCCATGGTTGGGCATGGGGCCTTGAATTCTACCTGATCCATATCTCATGGCAACTCTGTGATAATATCATACAGTTAGTTTCAGGTTGATGATTAGAATCCATTAGATTAAGAAATTCACTAATAATTAAAGTTTCATGGAATTTGGTAAATTCCAGTAATGATGATCACATGAAGGTTTGCCAGCTCATAGCCATGTTTGATTTCACTCTGGGTCCACCTGTGCCATGGCACTAAAGCATGAAGTGTGTTTAGTGTAATATGGGTTCAACTCAGAATTGGCGGACCACTCAGAAGTGGTGGAGCACATTGGCCACTTAAGAGGCTCAGGATTTCATTCAGTGCTACAATTTCTCCTAAAATATTGACTAATTATTCCTACTCTCAGGTTTGCTGTGCAACCTAAGTGCATTCAGCCCTGGGCATATCACCAGACATCTGCAGATATTTACTTTAAATCTGTAAACAGAGAATTTAACATTTATTGTATTCAATTGAGAGCAAGGCAGTCTTCAGGATGCCATTCACTTTCTAGTGATTTCACTGAAGCACAGTTTCCCAGACCTTTATTTTTCTTCCTGTGGATTGAGGCAGCTTCCCTCACCAGGATGCCGGCTGTTTATTTTCCAAGTGACAACCTGATTTACTATTTTCCTCTCATCACTTCCAAGAAGTATTCTGTAAGCTAGTGAGTGACCCAGGCAGCGTGGCCAAGTCCATTTATTTCTCTGCTGTATCATTCCTACAGCAGAGGAATGAGGATGAGGAATGAGGATGAGGAGCTGGAAATGGCCTCAGGTCAGATTTCCTATGTGTTTTCTTTTGTTATGTGGGATTGCTCTGAGTAATACAATATGCTGTCTGCTAGTATACAATGGTTTTAAAATTCTGCCTGTTGGGAGGTGGCAGGTAGAGGATCTGTCATTTGTCCTAGGGGGATGACTGCAGTCTGATCCCCGTTGATGCTTTGTTGGGCCATAGAATAGGTTGTAAGTGAAATGACGGGAAATCCAGATGTGCAGTCACTGCTGCTGTCTTTGCTTTTCCAATTGGATCAGTGTGTTCCTCCCCTTCATTCCAGTAGGCAACATTATTAGTAACGTCCATGAGAATCCACTCCAGGGACGTATTTCCACCTTTAGCTTTTTTTTTTTTTTTTTTGCAAATCTGGCCAAACTGGTCAACCCAATAACTAATTTGGATGTCTGCCTGCAGTCCATGAGAGAGGCCTCTGGAGGTGGGAGTTCTAAAGGTTGTTTTTTTGTTAAGAATCCTTCTGGTTCCATGAAAAACAGTCATACCAGTTTGCATTTATCTTAGTCTGCGTTGTTGCTAAGAAAAGGCCCAAATTGCAGCTTTATCCCTTTGAAAAATCAAATGGATATGTAGTCCTGTTAGGAACAGCTGCACAGTTCCCCAAGGGGAACCGTTTGGAATTGTCCACTAATTTGGGCATTCCTATTTTGGGGTTAGTATCTCTATAATTATTTTCTGAGCTTATTTCCCTGAAAGCAGTGGCCAGGAGTTAGTGATATTCATGAATTGAGAACCTGTTACTTCTTAGTCATTGGCTATCTCTGCTGAGTCTGTGCACTGAGGAGGGAGTAAGTAAGTTGACTTGGGACCAAAGACCCCTCTGTTGGTTTGGCGTTAGGACAGTAGTGGGGAATGTGTTTTTGTGTTTTATTAGCTCCAGCCAGAGTTATCTTGTATCAGTGCCACTAAACAACTCATCGTTGCATCAGGGATGTCAATAAAAAATCAGAATATGAGAGCAGTTTTGCTCTGACCTCTAAGGTCCAGGAAACTCCCATTCCCTTTCTGGACTATGGCATGAATCCTACTTGGGGCTACTGCATCCAGCCACTCCAGAGGGGCTAGCATTTTTTCCATTTAAATGAGGTGAAGAATGTGATTTTCTGAGTTTGAGTTTTCCTACCTAGCTGCTAGGGTCGCATTAGTGCCACAACTCTATCTTACCTGCCCTTACCTATCAGGGTCAATGTTCACACCTTTCAACTTTTGCCTTCATGGCGTTGCTTCTTTGGGAATTTGGGTTCCTGGCAAAGTGGTGTGGTATGGTAGTAAGAGCAATGGAATAAAGGGGCTGAAGCCAGGACTGCAGGTAGGAAGCTTCCTTACACTTGGCCAGTCCAGGTTCAACCCTGGCACCTCATCTCATCCCCCTTAGTACTGCCAGAGTGATTCTTGAGTGCAAAGCCAAGAGTAAACTCCGAGCTTTTCCGGGTCCAAGCCTATCCAATGAAATGAGTATCAGGGGTTGAGGTTCTGGATTGATTTAAATACCTCTGAGTGTCTCGGATAACTCACCCAAACTCTTTCTGCTTCCTTGCTCTGGCATATCCCAGCAAAGTTCTCTCTCAAAGTATTGAGATAATGCAAATAATGATTAAGGGGCATTTGGAAATACGCTTTTAAAATCGTGTACATTTGATTGAAAATGGTCCAAAATCCTTTACCCATTTTTTAAAAATCCATGATTTTATTGAGCCTTTTGTGACTATTATTTTGTCCTTGGTCCTCAGTCACAACCTCTAGCCTGTTGCTTTCTTTTAGAGTGTCTGAACTCAGGTCCTCTGAGTTCCTTCCTGAGGTCCCTGTTTTGCTAGTATATTTGCCTCCTCAGTTTCTTAGATTGTGCCTTTTAGATATTTGTTTTTTTGCTTTTTATCTTGCCCAGTAAAATGTACCCATTTGGGCTCCATATCAATAATTCCTATTGAGCAGTCTGAGAATATCATTTATCTGGGGTGGCCAATTCTTCCTTTCAGATTACTCTCAACCCAATGTAAATACTGTTGCATAATCTTTGAAAATACAAATCAAGAAAGCTTCTCTTCCTCTTAGTAAATTATGTAATTGTACTTTATAACCTTCAAATTAAATCTCAATTTCTTTTATATCAAAGCCTAGTTTAGGTTCTGAAGGTAAAAGTTATAAAGACCCATTGACTGAACTATTTATTTTCCATACTTCTCAGATTGCATCACTGTCACTGTCTCACTGTCTTCCCATTCATCATCAGATTTGCCCGAGCAGGCACCAGTAACATCTCCATATGACCTGTCTCATGCAAGTAGAGCCCAAGCACCTGCTTGCTCCAGGAACATAAAGAGCCTCAAATATTCCATCAGGTGATGGGAATGAGGTCTATAATTGTTACTGGTATTTGGCATTTCCTCAATCCGCCCAGGTGAATGTTGGTCCAGAGACTCTCCCATATGGGGCAGAGCTGTTCCTTGCTCTCCCTGTGCACAGCCGCTCATGAGGCAGTCGGAGGCATGGCGGGTTCCAGCCCTGGCCCACCACCTCCGCAGAGCCTCACAACAAGCCAGACCACCCCTCCTCACTCCACGGGCGCCGCCATTTTCCACTTCTGACTTCCCCCTCGTCAGAACTCCACCCAGCAGACCAGCCCATCACAGCCTCGCGTTGCGCTGCGGCCGCTGCGTTCATCAATAAATGCTTTATTTGAGGTGTTTAAAAGAGTTTGCCTCCCCCCACAAGCCTGGCAAGCTTCTCGTGTTGTATATGATATGCCAAATTCTAGTAATACTATATTAGGTCATTCCTATGACCTAATATAATGGTTTGAGGCCTCTTTATGTTCCTGTAGCAGTCGATGCCCCCTGGCTCTACTGGCATGAGACAGGACATATAGAGATATTACTGGTGCCCGCTCTAGCAAATAGATGATCAACGGAAGCATCGTGATCGTGATTTGGCATATCAAATATGACACGGGTAGCTTGCCAGGCTCTGTCGTGTGGGTGGCATACTCTTGTAGTCATCTCTAAATCCATCATTTATTGATGAACTGCGCGGGCCACTTAGGGCCTAGCGCGGAAGCTGTGATAGACTGATCGGCTGGGTAGATTTCTGACAAGAGGAAGTCCAGATGTGGAAAATGGAGGCCCCTCATGGAGTCGGGTCGTCTGGCTTGTTGCGAGCCTCTGCTCGGGTGGCGGGCTAGGGCTAGAACCCGCCATCCCTCCCGGCACCCTGAGTGGCTGGGCTCAGGGAGAGCCAGTAGCAGCTCTGCCCCAAGTCTGTAAGTCTCTGTTCAGTCCTAAAGGGCAGCCACAGTGACAAAGCTGAACCCTATGCGGAGCCACGGGCTCTGGGACCTCCTTCCGATAAGCTTCCTTCCGGCCCAACAGTATCTGAGAGGATGGAATACGGGTACAGACAAAGAAAGACCAGCCAAGGGTCGATAATAGTGGGAGCTGGGCTAAGTACATCCTTTTAGCTTATTTTCTTCCAAAGCTTAGTTTCTCATCCCAGGGACACAAAGCCTGAGGCAAAAATGGAGAGGAAGGCACACTGGTAATCTGTAGTTGCTGTCTTAAAATGTAGATTCCACTTCTTTAAAAGTGCTACAGGAAAAGCCTGTACCTGTAACTTTGCATCCTCTATACCATTTGTTAGTTGATAACTCCACAGAAAGCCTTTAAAAGGGCTTACACAAAATCCCTTACTTTTGACTTAGTCCTCATACCAAGTTCCTCCCGCAAGGGAGTACCTTCCTTTCTCTTTTACTTCCAATAAACTTTTCTACTTTCTCAGATTGCATAGTAAACAAATATTGCAATGAAATAAAGATATATAAATCACAGCTGGATATTTTAGGAAAGAGTGGAAAATATAATTGAGTAAATATTTACTAAGTACATGCTATATATTTGCAGTATATTAGTATTTGGATTAATAAATCATTTGAAATATCAGTACTTTACATATCTTATGTAAGCTTAATTTTAAATCACAAGTTATACATATTTAGATTATATCTAGTGTTTAATCAGTTGGGCACTTTACAAATACTGGTAAATGGTTTGTTGTCATACAGAGTTGAGCTTGATTTTTTATGCAGTCAGAATAACATTTTTATTTTAACATTTATGCCATTGATCGTAAACTGTGGAATGATATAATTTAAATGAATTTAAACAGTCCATTAGCCTTGTCAGTGCCTCCTTCTTGCCAAGCTGTAAGCTTTATGCTAAGCTGCTGTGTGCTGTTACATAATCCCCTGCATTCATTTTTCTACCTATTTAGTTTGAATATGTACAAGGTGACCGCATTGTCTCCAGCTCCATTTCAGGGTAAAACAGCAAGTATAGAGAACAGATTGGGACAGCATTTGTTTCACTAATGGAGACTTGGAGAACCGAATGGGCCTAGAAATGTGTGTCTGCCTGGTTTTGGTTTTGTACCTTTTAGTTACATTCACTGTCACCCAGGTATGATTTTCAAGGTGATGAGAACATGCTAGAACCTTGCACGCTAGGAAGAAAATTAAGACAGATTAGGGGGTCTCAGAAGGTAAAACATTAGTTGAGAGAGTATACGAAGAAAAAAATTCCCTCATAGTTATTGTTTTTGTTTCCAAGTCTGATATTTGCTCTTTTAAAGTTTAGATCACCCAGTACCAATGCCTCTCTTGCCCCTAATAATTTCAAGGAAAATATCTGTGAATTGAAAAATGATATAATTGTGTTTATCTAGAATATGATTCTGAGAACAACTTTCAGATGTCTGTTGTTTGTTGATGTGTTAGGGGTCTTCCCGGCACGGGTGATGCCACACTTGCCCAGGGAGATGTGGCAGAGAAAGTTCCTCATTGAATCGGGGTAGATCATGAGGCTGTGAACTGTTGGAGCAGTCTTCGTTGGGCTATTTGCATAGGAAGGCACTTGGACACATTAAAATCATTGTTGACTTATTTGCATAGCAAATAGCATAACACGCATGTGATTTACATATATTTTCTCACATGGGTTTGATTTCTAGTTTGTTGTGATATTTGGTGCTTTATACCGATGTTGTAATTTCTGTGGCCTTCCACATAAAATAAATTCTGTTCTACACTCTCAGATTCTAGAGAGGAATGGAAAAATCATTTTATTCTGGTGAGCGCATATATAGTTGGGGGAACAAAATTTCTGTCTCCAATTTGTCCAAGATTTGGGATGGTTTCTGGAGTTAGTGCTTTGCTTTATGGAATTATTTTAACCTTTGAGGAGTAGAATAGGAACGTCTGGTATATGAGACTGACGACACACGGAAAAGTAACTGATATTTAGCAAAAGCTCCCTCCAGAGATACTAGAAACCAGGAGTAGCAAAAGCTGTGTGGTCTCATACCTTGCTTACTACTAGTTGTCAGCTTCTTCCTTAAAGGAATAAGAGCATTAAATTGATAATCTTTAACATCCCTTATAGTTCTAAAATTTATTATTTTGACAGATTCCTTGTTGTAATTATATGAAAAATATTAGCCACCATGTATCACATTAAATAACATCCTAGTACTTTGCTGTTCTGTGCCAAGTTTTGCCCCTTTGAAGGGTGACTTCATGATTAATTTAAGTTTCTCTACAGAGGTACCTGTTTCTCTGTTCATTTTATCTCAGTCCAGTGGGCATACAAAGTAACTTAAATGTTTATAGAAGCTACCCATGAATCCATCATGTGGCGTGCCAAGGTCAGGCAGGTTGGATCTGTGCATGCTGAAATCCGTAGGAAAATCGCTCAGTGGTGCTAAACCAAACTGCATTTGGGGGTGCATTTTCCAAACCAGTTCAGGGTCAACTCTAGGTCTATTGAACAAAAGTTTGTTTATTTGTGCTTTCACAAAGCCATTGCTTCTGAAATGATAGCAGAGATCATGACAATAAACAAGAGCCTAGAGAATGAAATTAAGTTCTCAATATAAGCAGTCAAATTTCTGATTTCTGATTTTTTTAATTTGGAGATTATACTTGGCAAAATGCATCTTGCATGGGTTGAATGCTGAGGAGTACTTGCTGCTTATTTATGTGTGACACTGCTGTGGCCGTTTGTAGGTGATAGGTCCCTTTGCTTATATAGTGCTGGTGTGTGAGCAGAAACATGCCAATGAACAGAATTATCAAATCAACATATCCCTTAGAGACCTTCTGAAACACACAGGACAAAGTTAATCTCATCTGAGTCTCTGGAATACAGACCAGATATCTCTCTGTTCCCTTTTCTTCTACCTGGTCACTTACTCAGGTCCACCCTCCTGGTTAATAACCCAGTCACAGTCGACAGGGCTCAGGACTCTAACATGGAAGCCAAAGTCTATTCATAGAAGAACAGAATTCAGAGCCAGGCCTTTCAGGGTAATTGATTTTTAGTTATTGGTCAATAAAATCCACCGAGAGCCAAAGAAACCTTTGTCAGAGCAGTTCATCATCCACTCTGAACCTGCTTTTACTACAAGCGCTTAACTGCCATCATCTAAGCGAGGGCAATGGCGGCATCACTTAACCATTTGGCAGGGTTTCGTCGGATGTTTCCCTTGCAGAAAATGTGACAGAAAGGCTGCTTGCATGCTCCATCTTCCGTCTGGAGCCTAGACACGGACACGATCCGCGCTTGCCTTTCTCTGCTCTTTCTCTGACGCTTCAATACCAATCTCGTGGGGTTCAGTATGGTTCTGGCTACAGCCTCCTGGCACGGTCCATACCCTTGGGGTGTGTTCTTTTTGATATTTGCATAGTTCTGATTTCTGCCAGGGCAGAATTAACAGTGTCCTGTTTCCTTTGTGTTTTCTCTCCAGCCCGAGAGGAGAATGTGGCCACTTTCAGGGGCTCAGAGTACCTGTGCTACGACCTGTCTCAGAACCCGATCCAGAGCAGCAGCGATGAGATCACCCTCTCCTTCAAGACGTGGCAGCGGAACGGCCTTTATCCTGCACACCGGCAAGTCAGCTGACTACGCCAACCTGGCGCTGAAGGATGGTGCAGTCTCCTTGGTCATTAACCTGGGCTCCGGGGCCTTTGAGGCCATTGTGGAGCCTGTGAATGGAAAATTTAACGACAACTCCTGGCACGACGTCAAAGTGACACGCAACCTCCGGCAGGTAATGGCTGAAGCGAGAGGGAGCCAGGAGGCTCAGCTTAGGGGACGCTGGTGCAACAGGCGATGGGTGAGGTGGAGAGGGCCAGAGAGACGGGTTTGGGTCTATGAAAGTCTAACTTTCTCCCAGTCTCTGCAATTTCGCTAGGGCACTTATTAAAATCTGTTTGCTCCTCCAGCTTCACCCTCCATTTGTGCTTGTTACAGAAGTATAAAAATCAGTTGTATAGATAATAATAAAAGTTATGAATACCTGTGCTTCTTTTATCCTGCCCTCCGCTTATTTATTTAATTATTTATCTATTTATTTATTGCGCTCTTCATTATATTTAAGTTTGCTGTTTTATTGTTGAATCCAATTAGGGGCATCATTTTATTTCTGCACCTTGGTAGATTTTACTCATTATTTGACTATATGTCTTTCCCCTTTTTAATTAACTTAGCCATGACCACGAGGTGATAATTTTAATTCCCCTCCAGAAAATGTGTTTCTTTCTTTTTCTCTTATTTACTTTTTATGTTACCACCTCTCCCCCACTTTTATCTTTCCCATTGTTGAATTAACCTCTAGTCTGGGAATGAATTAGCTGGACCTTTCTGAATTCCTCTGTTTTTCTATTTCTGGTGTGGTGCTCCTCCCTTTATTGCCCTGTCTCTACTCCAAGACTCTTCAGTTGACTGGGAGACCTGGCAAGTGGAAGGAGCCAAATTAAAAAGTCAACTTTGGAGCAGCCTTTCCCTGGTTCTGTCCGTGCTTGAGAACTCCCATCACTTGCTGATTCTAAGCAGGCAACTCCGTCAGGTGACAACACGCTCGGAGAGCCTTAGTCAAGGGAAGCTATTTTTATAACTAATAGCAATGATACTATAATAATAACAACAAGAAGAATAGCAACAACAACAATCATCCCATAGAGGGGGAAGTAAAGCATTTTCTCTGCCAGTACGGTGAAGGTCTGGGCTGACACTGCTTTCTTCCTCTTGCTCTCCATGCTAGGGTCTCTACTTGTGAATTTGTCATTAAACCAACTTGGTATATGCACTGACTCCCTAATCAATCAGAAAAACATTGTGTAAATTTCCTGAAAGTGCTTATAAGGTTTTCTTTTGTAGTAGGATAGAGTCCTGTCTTTACATTGAAAAAGGAAAAATATAAGCACAGAGAGGTGTTTTCATGTTTTCTGTGTGATAAAACCTCCCTAGCTCTGCACCCATTTGAAATATATATAGATATTTGGAAATATATGAAACACACTTTTCTACACTTTGTTAAGAAGACACCTGACTGGCAAAGTCTGTCCCATTTATGATGTCATTGCCAGACAACACTGATTCCTTAATCACCTTAGGACACGTTTGAATGTGTGTTCAAGATGTTTTTCCCTCAACGGCCAAACAACTCCATTGACAATCCATTAGCCCTGGTACCTACTTAATCAGAAAAGAACTTTTACTGTCAAGAGAACCCTGATCAGGTTTTCATTTGCTAACATATAAGGATTTGGTATGCTGGAGTTGCAGACACTGGAACAAAATGAGAAATTCCTTTGCCAGTTTTGACTGTCAGATATGTCGTAACATCCCTTAAGGATTAGTCAGTGGAGGAGTGAGTTTTCACATTCTAGGGAGCAGAATCAGGTCACAGTTCTCACCAAACACTCTATGCCTCTCTCACCCACACACTTCCTTGTCATTCTAGAAAGAATCCAATTAGGGTATGAAGAAGCTCATTTTTATTTCCACTAAACACACTTCTTTTAGAAAACATAAATGGGTCCTCAATGAAGTCCTTCAAACTAGAGGGGGATAAAACTAAACTAATGTAGAAGAGGTTGCAGTGTTTTGCCCAGTGGAGGAAAGCAACCAACCCAAAAGGGTTTCTCTTCCAAGTTCTAACTTCCAAATTTCCTCTTTGCCCTTGGACAAAGCCATTTAACCTTTCTGCACCAGAGTTTCCAGTTGTGAAATGGTGCTTATGAATCTCCCCAGCCATGTGTAGTGGGTAAATATGCAAAGCACCTTATGTTCCAGAAAGATTATGAGCTCATCCATGGTCTGGGTGCTAGAATTTCTGTGGACGTGCACACAATTTACAACCAAATTTTCTGTCTCGAAGGTGACCGTGGTCTGTCTGTTGTTAAGCATCGGATCCATTAAAACTCACCATGGGTTTAGGCAGGGCAGCAGAACACCTGTATTAGGGTATCACTTTTGCAGAATATATATTTTCAATAGCTAAAGGTAGACAGGGCAACAAAAGCTCCTGTATTAGGACATTACTTTGCAGAGAGTTTATAAACTAATTGCTAAAGCACACTTAAAATTGGACCCAATGAGATCAAAACTAAATTTTGCATCCAAATATGCTTTATTGGAAGAGGAAGAAATCATAGAAAAGCAGAGTTGACTTTGTAAATGCAGTTCTTTTAGCACTGAATCATCCCAAATGATTATTTCTCTCATTAAAAATGCATTTATAACATCTTTTTGAGTTTCCTAGGATACATTTGAAAGGATGGGAAGCCCTTTGTCTATTTTAGTTAAACTGTAAATAGCTTCATTAATATTTGATAACAAGCTTATGGCAGTCACATTATGTGTGTGAGGGGTACGGTTGTATGGCTTCTGTGGCAATAACTCATCTGAGGAACTTATTTGGAATTTCCTGAGTACTCAATATCAAATGGAGCAGAAGTTTCCCAATTTCCTCCTTCATGGTTGTATATTCATGGTTCTTCCTTTTTTTTTTCTTTTTTGGGTCCACTCAGTGAGGCTCAGGGGTGACTCCTGGCTCTGCACTCAGGAACTACTATTGCCGGTGCTCAGGGACCATATGGGATGCCGGGATTGAACCCGGGTCGGCTGCGCAAGGCAAATGCCTTACCTGCCAGACTATCAGTCCGCCCTCATGGTTCTTCCTTTGAGACTCATCAGGGCAAAGGCCAGATGCTTTGCTGAGTATTAATGGAATGAGCATACGCTTTCTGTTCCAAGTGGAAGTGGGGATTGATGCCAAGGTAATGGGGGCATTTTTGAGTATTTTACTGAGTTGTATCCTTTTGGTTCATCACCTTGCTTTCGAGTTCAAGGTTGTGGCCAAGGCATGAACTTATATGTTTCAATATGCCACTTTTGTTAAGCCACAGAACCAAAGCTGGGGTTACCTGTTTTCTGCACCTCCAACCTTCCAGCTCAGATGTGCTGGCAATTTGCTTTCTGAGAACAGTAATGAGATTAACTGTAAGGATTCTCTAATGCCATCTTACCTGCCAGTTCTCTCAGCTGTCCATGCATGAAATTGCTTAAAAGCTTGAAAAGCGCTCTTGGAGAGGAATGGTTGGAAAAGAGTGTTTCCAGCAGGAAACGTATCTGACCAAGTTATGGTATCATTATCTTATTGGGAATAATGAAGACTCCAGCTATTTTTGAGGCACTCTCGTGTCTCCTCATGTTACTCTAAACTGAGAGGAAAGAGAAGAGGAAAATGGGCCTTTCCATCTGTACAAATGCAACAAAAATCCAGCAGCTCTTGGATCTTTAAACAATCTCTTAAAACCCAGAGTAAACTATACAGTATAGTCTTCTAGACATGAACTGTAAATGGAAATTCTCTGCTTTTGGGGGAGAAAGTCATGATCATCCATGCAGGAATTCAGAGTCAGATGTGAAAAAAAAAAATCCCAGTGTACTGATATTTCAACATATTGGTATGTCAACATGTGGAATGATAACATTTGGGGGTCTTTACTTTCAGAACAAGTGGAATGTGTATGTGCCAGAGGGTGGGGAGGGAAAGAGGGCTGGCACATTTGGAAGAACCCCTGGGAAGTGAGTATGTGGCCCCTTCTCCTTGGGGTAAGATCTAATCTGACTTTCATTTGGATGCGGGAGTTCACATGACAAGATGGATGCCAGCATTTTGCTGGGCCTGAGCGGGCGCCAAAGTTTTCCACCAAGTCCTGGTCTCATTGTCTCCCCACTCTCTCTTTCTGTGTTGGGTACATTTTTTTTCGAAAAACTAACACAAGTTCATTCATGCAATGTGTCATTTTACTAACCGACTAATGTACTAACACCCTAACGACTCATCTTTGTTTTTAGTTTTTTAATTAACAATCGTTCTGTTCACAAGTTTTTAATTTCCTTTCTTCCCCCTTTTCCGCAAAGCACTCAGGCATCGGACACGCTATGGTAAACAAACTACATTGTCTGGTAGATATCATTCTTATTGTCTCTTTTTTTGGGTTTGCCGTGTGTTGCCCCCCTTCTCCTCCCCAACCCCCTCTTTTATCCTCTTTAGATTTATTTCTTCTTTATAAGATTTGTGTTGAATTAAATGCAAGCCTTTCTTTTTCTTAAAAAAAAATAAGGAAGGGGGTGTCCTGGAAATGCTCTTTGGACGAGTTGGGTGGTGATGGTTTCCCTTTACTTTGGTTTGTAAATATTTTTTTTTCCTGAAAAAAAAATCCTATTTTTTAAAAAAGAAAATTTCTTCATTTAGCTAAATTTGTTTGAGTTGATTTTTCTTATTTTGCAACTTCCAAGTTCCAGGCTAGGGATGACAGAAATTTCTATTGAGGACTCTCTTCTCTGGTATCTTCCTGCACCCCTACCCTCACTCCTCTTTCCTTCTCCCCTTGCCTCTAGCCCCTCCTTTTTTCTTTCCCTTTTGTGTGGCTCAAGCTGCCACAGCAGATCTGGGAGGCAAATCCGCCTCCTTTCTGTACACTTCCTGACCCTTCTTCCACTGTACTCCCCCTGGGGGCCAACGGGATCTCTGCCTCTCTGCCAACTGTGTTCTCCCTATAACTGCTGCATGGCATGTTCCTGTCTCGTGCATTCCCCCATTGACATCAGCCTCTGCCCCTCATTGTCCTTCCCGTTACTAACAACCTTCCTCCATCAACCCCGCTCCACTCTCTGTCTCTCTGTCTCTTTAGTTTCCTCCACTCTTCTTACTCTTCTCTCATCCTTCATGTGTTTGGGGGTTGGGTTTGGACTTTTTCTTTTCTTTCTCTTTTTTTCCTTCTTTAGTGAGGGAGATGGTAGCCAAAACATAACACAAAAGTTTGCTTTTATTTTTCCCACTTCCATACCTGTTTTTCAGTTTGTTAAGTGCATGTGAGTGTGTAGTGGATTTTGATTCATTTTTTAGTTCTCCACTCCTTCACTCCTTCCATTCCCTGCCATTTTCTTCTGCCTCTCTTGGCCCTAGACAATTGCGCATGGGTGTGTCAGTGTATGGTGTGTGCACGCCTGAGGTTCCATCTTTTCTCTCTGCCCTTTGCTCCTCTCATGAATGTTGGGTGTATGGGTGCTCTTTTCTTCCCTGTGGGTATTATTATTCTTATTTTGGTTCTTATTCCTCATTCTTCATTTATTTTTGTTATAAATGCCTTTTTCTTTGGTTTGGGTCATTTCTTCTCTTGGTGGTGGTGATGGCAATGAAGGGAGGGTGAGGGGCTGGTGGTCTGGAACAGTCCACAGCATGTATTATCATGACACATCAAAATTGACCCTTTCTTTTCTTCCTCCTCAAATGCATGTTTGTCAGTGTGATGTGAGCCCAAAAAAAAACAAAGAAAAAAAGTAAGAGGAAAAGAAAAGAAAAACATCAAGAACCAAAGACCAACCCCCTAACAAATTCCATCATCCAATGTCGCCTTTACTGTTTTCACTACCACCATAAATAATAATCATTTTTTAAAAAAATGATCATTTTACCGATGAACTGAGACAAGTGATGTCATCTAAGGATAGTTCCATTTTCTTGCCTGACTAAGTGTTGCTGTGGGTAGAGGCAGATGCTCAGCTTGGCCTTTCCAACAAATTCTCCCAGGAGTTGGCAGGAGAATGTTGAACACTTGGGCCACAGGAAAGGCAGACCAGAAAATGGAACTTGGCTGCACATACCAAAATCAGTCTGAATTAGAAAGACTACCTCACCAAAATATGAATGAAAATAACGCCGCAGGTAGGGGAAACCACTAGATTTTAATAGGACTGTAAGGTCATTGTTTGGATTTTTTTTTGTCCCTGTGTCCCTCCACCAGGTGACAATCTCTGTGGATGGCATCCTTACCACAACAGGCTACACTCAAGAGGATTACACCATGCTGGGCTCGGATGACTTCTTCTATGTGGGTGGAAGTCCAAGTACTGCCGACTTACCAGGGTCACCGGTCAGCAACAACTTCATGGGCTGCCTTAAAGAGGTAATGTCTACCCATTCTATTTCACGAGAAGTGATATAACTGGTTCAAAAACTGTTCTCTAGAGCATCTATTCTTTATTCTATCTGACATAAGTCATAGCAGAAAAGGCTATGGACTTCCATCCAAGCAGAGGGTCCTAGGTTTTGCTTCTATTCAAACTGGTTATACAATCTTGGTCTCACCCACTTAAGTGTTCCCTGGTTCTATTCCCATATTTCATTAAAGGAAAACCTTTTTCATGTGTGTCGCTGTGCTGCATAATGTGAGGTAAGAAAGATAGATGAAAGACCTTTGAAATGATAAGGAATCAAATACATGTAAATGTTGACTTAGTATTTTTTGACTTTGCCGGTATGAAAGTCCTAGCTAAAAGTAACTCAGGCTATGGTTGTCTCTTCTCAAAAAACTTAATGTGTATTATCTTACATTTGTCAAGAGTTTGGTGTTCCCATGAGTCTCATTATTTGAGATGAAGGAAAATTCTGTGAATATGACATTAAGGACCCAGAAGACTGTTTTCCTTTATTTTATTTTATGTTTTGCTCCTAAGAGCTGGCATGTCTGAAAAAGCAGCAGGGCTTTGCCATTACTCAGTTATGGCTCTTATAGCTGATGCATTGAGATGTCTGTCTGAGCGAGGGAGTTTCCGTAAAATGTAAGTTTAATCTCAAAGGTCAATTGTTGAAGCTAAAAGAATCAGACTTGATTTGCTAGGAGTTCTTTCAGAACACTGTCATCAGTGTAGGACACTGCACATTTTTTTTGTTTGTTTAATCTATACTAAGCTTGATTGCCTAGCTATCTGATATACCAGTTCATAGGGGGGAAATTTCTTAAGAAGCTAAGAATATTTCTTCTTGTAGACAATGATTTCTTAAAGACCCCCACATGACATATTATTAGCTTGCTCTATGGCTACATGTTTTGTTCTTACTATGCTCACTTGAAATCTGTTAAATACTAGTTGTATATGAGAAGGCATTGTATATGCATTACTCATGACATTCAACTGTGTGTCAAGTCAAGCAAGACAGGAGTTGTGTCTACTATGCCCGGCATATTGGAAATGTGTAAGAATTACTTATTGAATGAATGAATGCATTTATCAAGTAATCAACAAGTGTCCTTTTTTAAAGCTTTATCTAAATTTAATAGTTCTTTATAAGACATAGTTTCTATGCGGAAAGGTTTTCTAATTTATGAAGGGATGCAGATAAATAAGTATTTACTACGCAGACCACCAAGTGCTTGGTACCACAGACTAATTGTTCTAACTGAGTAGAGAAAGCATGTACTTAACTGTTCTGGATTAGAAAACTGGTATTTGAACATTGCCTGGCTGCAATATACCATGCTTGAATTGAGCAGCAGAGTTAGGGGAGAAGATAAAGAAGAAAATCAAATTGCATTTTGTATTGTTCTTGGATTGAGGACATGTACAGAAGAGAACCCAGTAGTATTTTCCTTTCTCATGAGTATTACTGAGGTGCTGGAAACAGGGAGAATTACAGTGGACAGGAACACTTTCTTGTTTGGATTTACTCCCATTTAAATAGAATAAAGCACCAGTGTTTAATGATATCTTGCTCCTAAAGATGTTGAATCACATTAGATTGGAGTTGTAGTCTCATCAGAAACAATTAACAGCTGAGGAGTGAATGATGGGATAAGTTCATGCATTTTGATGGGACAGTAGCTCCGGAGGTTTATTTTTTAGACACAATCTAGGGGTGGTCCCTAAGACTAATTTCCCTCTGTGCACAATTATATTAAGCCATCTTTTAACTAAGCATTTTGAGACAAGCAGTTTACATACCTCAAACTTGGAATAATATCCTTGAGTGTTTTGAACTATGTCTAATAAAACAGAAAGATATATCTGATGACTTCATACAGACCTAAAGTATAAATCATTCTATGACTGTATGTATACTTTCCTGGTAGAGAGTGGAAGCTAAAAAAGTCCATAGAAATTATTATTTAGTAACTTAAAAATTAAGTGCTGTTTTGGAATAGACTGAGTATCAGGAATAGCAGTAATTATTCATAAATATACACACAGCTGGTAGCAGAAATATGCACTTAGTTTTATAATAAGTTAAATAAAGTAAAAAAATGGTAAACAACCACCAAAATTCAAAGTTAGTATTAACTTTCACTCCTTTATTCGGCACTTCTTTAGGATTATGATTCTTCATAAGGGGTTTTGATGTTGTCACATTGTCTGAGTGGTTTCGACAGATACAGTTGAGTCTAATATAGTTCTATGTTGCCCTTTTAAAAAGTTTGCAGTTCACCTTTCTTAACATGTTTATTTAGGTGGTACATTTCTTATTATTGCATAAATATTCTGTTTTAAGATAAAATAAAAACCTGTTTTAAATCAAATCCATAAATATTTCCAGTATTAAGATTGGTTGATAAATCTCATCTTTTTTTATTTAAGGCCCCATTTTCATCTTTTTCTTTGTAATCTCATTTTTGAAACAAAAACCAGCATTGAAGTGGCTTCCACAGTCTGGATTTTTCTTGTTATCGGACCATGTAAATGTTAAGACATTACTAAAGAAATACAGGGCCTGAGAGATAGCATAGCGAGGGACTTGCTTGTCTTGCATGTGACCACCTTGGGTTTGGTCCCTAGCACCACATATGGTTCCCTAGCATGATTCAGAGTAACCGCTGAGTAGAGATCTTGGAGTAAGCCCTCAGCACAGCCAAGTGTGACCTTGAAAGAAACACACAAATTAGAAATAAACTAAGACACAGAAAAATGGAAAGATATCCATGATAAGAGATTGGACAGATGAGAATTATTAAAGTCTTACCTAAAACAATCAACAGATAAATATAATTTCTATCAAAATACCAATGGCAATTTTTGTGGAAATAGAACAGATAAGTAAAGTTTGTATGGAATTCATTTTGAAAGAAGAAAATGCGACATTCACGTCCTAACAGCAAACTGCGTTACAAAGTCAGAAATGAAAAGCAACTTTTCAATGGGCTGGTCTAGGAAATTCAGGAACCATTTTTTGGGGTGGGGGTCACATACCGCAATGCTTAGGGGTTACTCTGGCTCTGCACTAAGTAGGACTTTAAATGATAGTATTCATTCCTGGTGGACTCAGGGAACCATAAGTGTGCTGGGATTGATCACAGGTCTGCTGCATACAGGTGCCTTGCCTACTGTGTCACTCAGGCCCAAACAACAGATTTTTAAGGTAGGCTGAAATTTAACTCTTTGGGGCTGGAGCGATAGTCCAGTGGGTAGGGCGTTTGCCTTGCATGCAGCCGACCTGGGTTCCATTCCTGGCATCCCATATGGTCCCCGAGCACTGCCAGGAGTAAGGAGTAACCCATGAGCATTGCTGGGTGTGACCCCATGGAGTAAAAAAAATTTTACTCCTTGAGAAAAAATCCCATTTTCCACTTTATTAGTTTTCCATTATTTTATAATTTCTCTTTCAAATTTTATAATTTGTTCATCCCTTTATGTTTTCTCTTCCCGGTAGTGATTCCAAGTTGCATTAAGCTAATCTGGGTGCCTTTGTGTATCTCTTCCTTCAAAGTGGGGACATGGTAAAGGGGCCAGGAGATTGCTATGCCAGATCATAGATTCTGTGTGTGAGAGATAAAACAGGTTTCATCCATGGAATGACAGTTTACCAACACCTGAAAGCTGAGGCTCGACTCCATTATGTTATGATTCCAAGTGCGGGTTTTGCTTGTGTGCACTCCTACTAACTTGACAACACTGTGAAAACTACCAAAAAAGACCTTTCTTGGCCCATCCCCATATCTTATTAAGTGCTGAAATCTTGTGTTGCTTGATTTGGTCTTTTTATACCATTGTGCTCTCTCCTCAGTCTGTTATTTCTCAGAAACCGTGGTTTCCTTCTGGCTTCTCTTGTGCCCCAGAAGATGCTGCTGAGACTTCTGCACTATCTATTTCCCCCTCCCTGCTTTTTTTGGGGAGGGTGGGCTCACCCAGTGATGAAGAAGCTCAGGGCTCACTCCTAGCCTTACGCTCAGGCAATAATCTCAATGGTGTTTTGGGGGACTATCTTGGAATTAGAACCAGAGTAGGGTAGGTATAAAGGCAAAAACCTATCTCTGAGCTACAGCCTGGTCTGTCTTGCCTCTATTCTCAGTCATCTCTGATTGGGAGGAAGGAGCAGCATAAGTGGGGAATGGAACGCATATTTAAGGGGGAAGGATTGGGCAGAATATTATTGTGCGTTACGCTCCACCTCCCTTTGTGATTATTAGTCATTTAAAATGAAATGGGATTTTTCAGCCAGTGATAGTCTCTGAACAGATGATTAATGGTTTAATCTGTAATAACTCTACATTTTATGGAATCCTGATAGGAGTCCACATCTGGTGAGCCAAGCTATTTAAGGCTGTGTTAATTCTCTTAATTGCTATACGCTTATTCAAATTGCTGGCACCTGCGGGCTTTAGGATAATGTGTTTGTTGTTACTTTTTAAAAAAATATACTCCTTTCTACCATTTCTTACTGTCTTTGCTGCTGCTGCCTCTTTTTGCTATCATTTGATTTCTTTAGGTTTTTCCTTTTGCTTTTTTTTACTTTAATCTTATACTTAGGACATTTTTATTTTGTTCTCATCATTCCTACCTCTTTGCTTCTAAAGCCTTTCTTTGGTATCTGTCCTGATTTAATATAACTGTCCAGAATCAATGCATTTACAACATGAAAATAAGACTTATGCATCCCATTTCCCCCTAGAATAGAGAGTAAAATGCTGTCCCAGGATCAAAGATAAACAGGGTTTAGAGAAGGTGCTTTAAAATCCTTTGACTTAGGCACCATGCTTAAGACGTGGTTAGACTCATTCATACCAGATCCAAGACTCTGAGCCCAGTGCTCTCATCAGATAATATGTTCTTAAGTGTTCTGGTTTGGGAGAAAATAGGATAAAAATGTAGGTGCTTTGGGGGCTAGAGCTGTAGCACAGAGGAGGGCTGTGTTTGCCTTGCATGCAGCCAATCCGGGTTCGAACCCTGGCATCCCATATGGTCCCTTGAGTACCACCAAGAGAAACCTATGAATACAGAGCCAGGAGTAACCCCTGAGCATTGCCAGGTGTGACACAAAACAAAAGAATTAGGTACTTTATAAATGATAAAGTATTCTATAAATATTAATGATATTGCTAAGGTTTTTAAATAAGGGTGAAGTGAGTTATATATGATCAAGAAACCACTTACTGTTCTTTGCTATTTTTTTACATTTGAAATTCTGTTTAAGAGCGTCCAGTGTGGTTTAATTAAAAAAATCAAGTGAAAATCAGTGCAGATGCTAATTAGAAAAGCATACAACTCTGGGTCCAGAACAGTAGCATAGCGGATAGGACATTTGCTGTGGACGCCGCCAATGCAGGTTTGATTCCCAGCAGGTTTTCCCACATGGTCCCCGGAGCACCGCCAGGAGTAATTCCTGAGCAAAGAGCCAAGAGGCACCCCTGAGCATCACTGGGTGTGACCCCAAAAAAGGAAGAAAAGCATACAACTCTTTGATACACATCTATCATTCTACAAAGTATAGTTTTCACTCACCACAAAACAAAATATGCTACTGTGGAAAACTTTTAATGTGTAAACACAAGCTCCTTCTCACTAAATTTTTGATAACAAGGTAAGATTTGCTATTATCCATGTGAGTTTAGAGGAATAAATATCTTCACAGAATGCAAGAACTAATACAAAATGGTTACCAAGAGGGATGAGGTCCCAACAGTGTAGAAAGGAGGAAAACTTGGACAAGAGGCTGGGCAATGGAAGCATGTCAGAGAGAAAAGAACAAGTGAACTAGATTTTAGGATTTGCCTATTAGTTCAACCATAAAAATTACCATTTTTATGGTCAAGTTAATAAAAAAGATAATATATCAGAAATCATCTAAGAATACATTTTTTTAATAAAGAGGGTAAATTAAGCCTTCTAGAAACGAGATTAATTTCTGGATTATAAGAAAATAATGCTACCCGCACGGCAGAGCCTGTCAAGCTACCTGTGTCGATTTGATATCAAATACCAGTAACAATTTTAGACCTCATTCCCATGACCTGATGGAATGGTTTGAGGCTCTTTATGTTCCTGGAGCGAGCAGGTGCCCTTGGGCTCTACTAACATGAGACAGGATATATGGAGATGTTATTGGTGCCCACTCGAGCAAATCGATAATGAACGGGAAGACAGTGATACCGTAATACAGTGAAGAAAATAACATGAAAAGACAGAATAACACTTTTGGATTACAGGAGAAAATCAAACATAAACTTGATTTACCAGGGATAGGTGTTAAATTATGGAGGGGCAAGGTTGTAGCTCTTGATGGCTAAAAACAAAGAGCCATGTGCCCCAGAACATATTCAGGAAAATGGCAGTCTCATGAATATTTAGTATTACAGTGCTACCACACACACACACACATACACACGGGGAGAGAGAGAGAGAGAGAGAGAGAGAGAGAGAGAGAGAGAGAACACTCAAAGTTAATTCCAGAATTGAATCAGCAGATGGTGATGGGCTGCTTGTAGTTGACAGCCTATTGATGCAGTAGATTTGGAAAATAATTTGGCTATAACTTAATACAATTTGCTTTTCCCCTGACAAATGTTTCTTGATATTTTTATTTATCATCATTCTAAATCTCATAATTCTGTGACACTATTTCCATTTCTGGCTCCTTGGAGAGTGTGTGAACTCAAATTTGGAGACTTCTGCTCCTCAGGCTGTGGCTGTTTGGTTCAAGAGTAGACAGCTCACTGAATTTCCATCAATAATCTAGAGGCTTGGGGCATTGTTCCTATGTTGTAGGAATGCAGCTCTCCTTCCATTGAGGAAAGCTATTGGCAGTCTAAATCTGCATACCGATTAGAGTATGCTGTCACTTAGAGAGAGGAATTAAAACCAGAATGGAGAAAGGAGAGCTAACGATAAAAGGCAGAAACTAGGTCCAGGTGACATTTCTGAGAACCTGGATCAAATATCTTCTCAAACTAAAATGGCCCTGGATTTCTAGTTAGGATTGAATAACAGTCTTGGATTGAATTTGCTGTCACTTGCAAAAGCCCCCCTAGTGATGTAAAAAGAATTCCTCTTGGTCCTATTTTTGTCTTCTTTGGCAAGAAGAAGGGTATTTGACAGGAAAAGAACGTCAAAGTTAGGAAACAATATCAGAGCCTATTAGAAAACATCGTATGCTCTGCATTATTCAAATTTGACTTGGGCAAATGATACCCCAGGATAAAGAGAAACTTTTAAAATAAGACTTTAGAAAACCCATTTGTGATTTTTTTTTTTTGGAAAATGGTAGAGAATGGGAGAGATGCCAAGTACTAAATATGGGAAAAGCATAGATAATGCAAGCTATCTGGGGAAATTTTTGAAGTGTATTATTTACAGAATGTAAAATAAAACAGTGAACAAAAGACTCAGAGTCATAATGGTCTAGCCTAGGCGACTAAACTTAAGCTACTGTTAACTAAGCTCAATACATCTGTTCAATAATATTGTTCCTCAGTAACTGAGGAAAGTATTTTGAAATATATTTTTGTGGCATCTGCATCAATAAGGTTGGAAAAAAGGAATGAATGAACTAGTCAGTGAAGGAGTAACTGTTTGAGGACACTAATGGGTTCTGATGGAATAGACCCATTTTGACTTATATGGAGACATGGGGCAGAGCTGCTACTTGCTTCCCTGTGCCCAGCCACTCACAAGGCACCCAGGAGGGATGGCAGGTTCTAGCCCTGGCCCACCACCCCAGCAGAGCCTTGCAACAAGCCAGACGACCCCCCCTACTCCATGAGGGCCTCCATTTTCCACATCCAGACTTCTCTCTTGTCAGAACTCCACCCAGCAGACCAGCCTATCGCAGCCCAGCTCACGTGCAGCCGCCAGCAGTTCATCAATAAATGCTGGACTTAGAGATGACTACAAGAGTATGCTACCTGCACGGCAAAGCCTGACAAGCTACCCGTGTTGTATTTGATATGCCAAATGCCAGACACAATGATAAACCTCATTCCAGAATGGATTGAGGCTCTTTATGTTCCTGGAGCAAGCAGATGCCCTTTGGCTCTATTAGCATGAGACAGGACATAGGGAGATGTTACTGGTGCCCGCCGAGCAAATTGATGATGAACGGGAAGACAGTGATACAGTGATGGAGTCTTGAGGTGGCTATCATTATGTGTCAGGGGTGCTGTTGGGTCCCCAGTGATATCGGGAAACGAAGTTCCCTTCTACCTCCAAGGTCAGAGGGGAATGGATGAAAACTCATGAGTCCAGCACGGTTTCAAAAACTTTTACTAATTCAATAAAAAACAAGCTCTGCCACTACAATCCAAAATAATGGGATTCCCTAGACTTCTAGCTCTTGGTGAGAAGTTAAACCATGAACCACTTAGAGAGAGAAATTGAAACCAGAATGGAGCAAAGGAGAGCTAAAGAAAAAGGCAGAAACTAGGCCTGGGTGACATTTTTGATAACCTGGATCAACTATCTTCTTAAATATCTTGCCCAAATCTCCCACCAAAGTGGATCCTCCTGCCTCAAGTCAGTCTCCTTATATATTCAGAAGTAATCCTATCTTCAGGGAAGGTAACATCAACAAAGATTGATGAATCAGCTTCTAGGTGTAGAATTAGAGTGATACCACCCTAGGGTGGTACCATACTTGTTTCAGGTCTAAACAAATGATTATGCCAGGGACTAGTCCCCTGAGATTATCTCTTATGTCAAAACACTGGAGAGAGAGAGGGAGAGCTGGTATAAAGAAATACACCTCAATGGATGTATATTTATGGGGGAGAAACACATCATAATTTCATGGTTTCATGCAGTCTAAATGGTACCCACAAGGTATGTCTATTTTCTGTTCTTCACCAAGGTGATTCTAAGTGTCTTGTCCTCTGTTTACTGATAGGGTAAAGTTTGTCTTCTTGAGGGCAAACTAACATGATCCTTCCTTCAATCTAAAAACTATAGTCTCAATGTATCCAGGGTAGTATTCTCCTGGTAAATTCTAACTGTCCCACGCTGGGACCAGTGGGTATAAAGAGGAACTGCGCCTGATCTAGATAACACTGAAATTGTAGTAGAGGTCATAGTAATGTTTCAGAAGTTACTGATTCAGAGTCAAAATGATTCTTGTAACTACCACACCCTCCACCAGTGTTTAGCAGAAGAGAGATCTCATTAGCATGAGCCCTGGCTTAAGAACACTTTAAATAGGGACTTCTGCAATAGCACAGCAGGTAGGGCATTTGCCTTGCATGTGGCCAACTCTGGTTCGACTCTCTGCATCCCATATGGTCCCCCAAGCACCACCAGGAGTAACTTCTGAGCAAAGAGCCAGGTGTGAGCCAAAAAAAGCAATATATATATATATATATATATATGTATATATATATGTATATATTATATATATATCACTTGAATCACTTAAATCACTTGAATCCCCAAGTATTCATCGATTTGCTCAGAGGTGCCAGTAACATTTCCATTGACCCTATCACGCGCCAATGTAGCCCAATAGCATCTGGTTGATTCAGGAATATGAAGAGCCTCAAACTGTTCCTTCAGGGTCTTGACAAGGAAGTCTGACCATCTTGTAGGTGGGCGGCCACGTGATCTTTTGACATTCCGTGGGATCCAGTCGGTAACAGCTCTAGTCCAGCGGTTGTCTCCAAATCGCATTACATGTCCAGCCCATCTGAATTTCGAAGGCTTGGCAAATGAGACTGCATCCCTGATTCTGGAATAGCGACGGAGGTCAGAACTCCGGGATTCCTTCACTCACTTGAGTGAGACGTGATATTCCAAGCATAGCTCTTTCGATGCCTCTCTGGGAGACCCGAATAGCATTCTCATCCTGCTTTCGTAGGGCCCAGGTCTCTGAGGCGTATGTTAATGCAATTAGAATGGGAAGGAATGGGAGTGAAGATAGATGGTCGGCAACTACACCACCTCCCGCTTCGCTGCTGACATCGCTCTAATAACAGCAAACATTAGCCAAGCAGCACAAATGCTGGCTGACTTTTGACTGAGAATGTGGAAAAATAGGTCTATAGCTGAATCTGAAGAAAACTATGTTCATGAGAAATGAACTAGTTCCTGAGGCCCCATTCACTCTCAATGGAACAAACATCTCTGAATGCAGCAGTTATGTGTACCTAGGTCAAGAAATCAACATGATGAATGACCTAAAACCTGAGCTGCGCAGGAGGAAGAGAGCGGCATGGAATGCCTTCAAAGGCATCGAAAAAATAGCTAAAAGGACAAAGAACCTCCAGCTCTGGCCACATCTCTTCGACTCCACCGCTCTATATATATATAAATAGCTCATATATATAAATATATATATAAATAGCTCATATATATAATATATATATACATATAGCTTATACTGTATATACATGTATATATATACTTACAGTATAAGCTATATGATATATATATACTTACAGTATAAGCTATTTATATATATATACTTTACAGTATAGCTTATATATATGTGTATGTTATATACATATACATATAGCTTATACTGTAAGTAGATTAAACAACAAAGCTCCCAAGCTGTCTAGGCCTGTTCTCCAACAATTATGCTCTGTCTTAATATTAAGAACGTGAGGTGTGGTAAGAGAACATGTGCATCCATTTTGTGCATTTCAGGAAACTGTGAGCAATAGAAAATATGTGCCTCTTAATCAGAGACTGAATTAACAGAGTTGTACTCTACAAAATAAAGAAGGTGGCAGTTTAGCAGTATTACTTAATAACTTAAAGTGAGGGCATTGAAGCTGCAGTTCTTGTCTGCAAAAGCCCAATTCCACGTCCATTAAATACACAATGTTAGGGCATGTTATTTAACCCTCTCTGTCACATGTTGCTTCCTTATTATTTGGGAAAATAATTTTTCAACAGAATTGTATAAACAATATAATAATATATCAATATAAATATGATAATGTAGCCAGTTTACCCATGTTTCACCCAAACCCATAGGGCTGTCCTTGTGGTAGGGTTTGAGGTTCCCTGTCATTATTATCACCTACTACTTAAAATTATTTTTATTTTCCCAGACTTTTACTGGCATCATAACCATTATAACCACAGCAATTACAATCAAGATGATAACAATAAAGACTAACAATTACTGAGCACTTAATGTAAATAGATGAGACTATGTGTTTACTGGGCTAACTATACATAATCCTTAATTCTCAATAAATGTATATGGTAAATACTTTTATCATTACTAATTTGAATTTTAAAATAAGTGCTGTCTTGCCTGGAGCCATACAGTTAGCAAGGGTTGGAGTCGAATCATAGCTACTACATGGCTATTGCCATTATCTGATACTGTCACAGTTGACTCAAAGGACTTGATGGTCAAAGGTAAAAGGAAATACACTCCTTAGGAAATGGTGAGTCTGTGGTTAAGTTCTTTCTAGGGAATGTCTCTCGCTATAGAGGTTCAACTTCATAGGAAAGGTCATTTTATTAGACAAGAAAGTATCCTGGGAGACTGGATCCAATTACCTATTTCCTTCACCTTACCGTTAATTTTTCTAAGAGGAAGACAGTTTTTGCTTGATTTCCCCGCTTTGACTGGGCAAATTGATATTGCTCAACCTGTTAATGGAGGAATGATTTTACTTATTGGACCTAAGCGGAGCAGATTCAGTGTCTAAATGCTTTGCAGCATAATCCCGTTGTCTTGAGATGTGCAGCATATTGGTACTTCTGCTCTAGCTCAATATTTTCTCTGCCCTCATAAAGCCAGAGTAAAGAGAAGCTACTTTGGGGACTGTTTAGTTTGATTCTGGGAGTCTCTTATTTGTCTTTTCAGTTTTTTTCTCTTCAAGATAAATTCAGTGGAACTTATTGCTTTCTAAAAATGTCACTTATTTACAGAAAATGTAATCTACCACATCATTCCTACTGAGACAGAAGTCTCTTGTGTCTTCAAACGCCTCTGAGGAAACAAAAAAGTAGTTCTTGAGCACCTACAGGGATAACTAATCATTGAGTTAATGAGTTCATTAATGTAAAAAATTATTTTGAAAATGCATATTGGTAATTTTGCTCTAAAAATTACCAATTTTAGAATGAACTATTCCATAGTGCTGTTTGCTTTAGTAACTTTGTTTCCTGTCCGTCCTGAGCCACAACAGTGCTTTTTGTGCCACAAGTAGTTCCTGCATAGATCTCAAGAGAGAGATAAGGGCAAATCAATACAGATGTAGCTTAGAGCAGCCACAGTGCAAACCACTTGTCAACTGTCTCCTCTTTTCCACATCCTCAGCCTCTCCTTCGCCAGTCCATTGTGGCAAATGGTTTATCCTATATACTTCATGGAGAAAATAGAAATTGTTTGCCATATACTTGTTTAAGCCTCTTTCCTATCTTTACATTCACCTTCCAAGAACCTGCTGTCTTCTCTTCTGTTGTATAATATGAGCATTTCTCTTCTCAGTGTGTAACTTCTCATCTTTTCTGCCTATTTTGAGACTTAACTCATTTAAGGAGTTCCCATTTCAATCATCTTACCTTCTCTTCATCCTTTTCTCGCTCATCAAAAATCATCTTCTTGTCCTTATCCTGAATTTAAACCATAGTGTGTTCTTTAATTTTAGTGAATATTTCCCAAGGGAGTTACTAACTATCTTCAACACTTTAGTGGAATTGTTGTCTTTTTTGGCTTGCTCATGATAGACACATTTTATTCTATATTCTTCCAGTCTGTCAGTTTTACCTCCATTGTATTATAATTACTATTATAGTCCTTACAACATTGTGTTTTAATGATCTGTGTTTATGTCTTTCTTAATACCCTGTTTCTATAAGGCAGAGACTATGACCTATACTAATATATATTGAACACTCTGCTTTGAGTCTTGTGTAGATTTGACACATGAATATATAGCAAAGGTATTGAATAAATTAGTATTTGTGGAAATCAGATGTAGGATTATTGCTGTAAATTTTTCTGCCTATAATCATTTACCCAATAGCACATCATGTATTTACTTGTTTGTGAATGCAGTATTCAATAAATCTCCACTTGACTATAAGATCTGTTCTCGGTGTTAGAATATGTGGTGAAGCCATACACACAATTTTCACCTGCTTTTTTATTCCATGAGTTTGTGGGAAGCAAATTAGAGTTTCAGGACACTGGGAGTACATGTACAAACAGTGAATTAAGATACTTTAAAATAATAAGTGGATAAAGGAACTAGAAGAGAATAATGCCACTGTCAGGTTGGGACTTTGCTGTTAAACTAGTCATGGAAGGATTATCTGAAGAAGTGGTAGATAATGAATCTGGGCTCTAAGTCTTCAGTGCCAGAATAGCTTGTTGAAAACAAAACAAACTACATGCTCTTCTTGCCAATGGGACTCACTGAGAGAGGTGGCATGAAAAAAAATGCCTGCAATAAAATATCCAGTTTTTCTCCAAAGATCCTGACAAGTGAGTTTCAAACCATCAGTCTTGCAATTCACCCTTGAGTTTTTATGTGCCTGTTCATTTCCGATCCAAGTGAACTTTCCGAGTGGTAGTATAGGGCTCTTGCTCTGCGCGCGACCAACCCTGGTTAGCTCCCTGGCATCCTGTGTGGTGCCTTGAGTACAGTCAGGAGTAGTTCTCGAATGCAGAGCCAGGAGTAAATTTTGAAAACTACTGGGTGTGGTACCCCTCCTGTGCACCTCTCCAAAGCTCCCCCCAAAAAAAAAAAACCATAAAACCAAGTGGACTTTCTCCATTTATCCATAGGGTTTTTAACGTAGCCTCACCCTCTATTGCTTCCTGGTTTCTGTGCTTTTCTTATCTTGGCCTCTCTCTTGTACATTTGAGCTTTGTCTCTGTTTCTTCTTAGCAGGCTACACGTATGTCCTAGTAATTCTATCCTTCCATAAAACTCTTCTCCTGATTTGTGCCTGGCAGGATGCTTGACTTCCACCGGCTGACTTGAGTTTGCTCCCCAGCATTACATCTGGTCCCTGGAGTCCTGCCAGTAGTGACTCCTGAGTGTAAAAGTGAGGTCTGAGCACCGCAAGGTGTGACCCTATCACCCTCCATCGCTCATGCGCGCACACACACACACATACACACACACACACAGGTTTAAGTCTTGAAAAAAAATAGCAATGAGATCACTCACATAGGATGACTTATAAGTTTTTTTCTTACCCACATTATATTTTTTTAAATATTTTATTATACCACCATGAGATATACAATTACAAAGACGTTCATATTTTGGTATCATTCACACAGTGTTCTAGCATCTGTCCCTCCACCATTACCAATAAGGAGATTGAATTGTAATCACAACCTCTCAACAAGAAAGCATCTAGAGCCAGGTAGCTTTTAACGAGTCCACTCTATCATTTAAGTAAGAAATAATTTGATCCTCTCAAACTCATCAGAAAAGTAGATGAGGTTGGAGTTTATTCCAAATTCATCTTATAGGGCCAGTATTACTCTGATATTAAAACTAGACTTATGATATCACAAGAAAAGATGATTAGTCAGTATCACTAGGTAACACATGAGCAAAATCTTAAAATATTAGTAAGCTAAATTTAATAATGTAATTATTGAATATAAATTTATTATGTAATAATTATGTATTTTATACATAATAAAGTAGGATTTATTTCAGGAATATAGGACATCTTCACATTTGCCAATTTGAGACACCCCTCCCGTAACATAGTCATTTGATACAGAACATGACAAAATTGAACATCCATTAATGATAAGAAAAATTCTCAAGAAACTGGGGTATTAAACCCAATGACAAACTCCACTTATATAGAGAGTTAATTTTTGATAAGGGAACTCCTAATGGAATAAAGACAGCCTCTCCAATAAATGGTGCTGGGAAAACTGATAACTACATGTGAGAAATGAAAGCTAATCCATATATCTGAATATTTCAATATATATATCTGTTGTGTATTTGAAACTATGTAATAGATAAATTATGCCTAAATTATAAAAAATTCTAAAATAATATAGTTTATCACAATAGACATAGCAAGAAATAAAATAATCTGAATAATTGTGCACCTACTTAAGAAATATGTAATTAAAAGTTTTTCCTGACTGGGATGTCACTGAGTGGTACATGTGGTAGATTATATGCCTAGCGTTAATGAGATTCTGTATTTAATTGTTTTTTATTATAACACCATGAGATACACAGTTACAAAGATGCTCATGATTGGGTTTCAGTCATACAGTGTTTCAGCACCCATCCCTCCTCCAGTGCCCTTTTCCCACCACTGATGTCCCCACATTGCCTCCCCCTCCCCCAGCCTGCCTCTATAGTAGGTACTTTTCTTTTTCTTCTCTCTCTCTCTCACTCTCTCTCTCCCTCTGTCCCATCTCTTAAACATTGTGGTTTGCCATATATACATTTATGGGTTATCATGTACATTCCTTTGCCTACATTCATTCAATGCTCAGTTCTAGTGTGGCATTACCATTTCCCACAATTAGTATATATTTATATCACTGGATTTAAATTTTTTTTGGCATTAAAAGAACCAAAACAAGCATAAATAAGTATCAAGAAATTCTCTGAGATTAAATAGTAAAATTAAGGTTTTGTGAGCTATCAATTTTTGTTACAGCTATCAAACACTGTCTTGGTAGTATAAAAAGAAGCTTCCACAGATAAATAATATGTAGGGAATTTGGTGTCATTCATGTAAAACTTTATTTAAATTAGAAAGTTTAGATTTGACCAAAAGATTGTAATTTGCTGACTCTTGCTATATTTGAAGTAACAGACACAAACCATATAATTCCCATCAGTTATGATCTATCAAGGGATATGATCACAGTTTACACAGGTTTATGGTGTAATATATTCATTTAGTACGATCTGAGATAATAAAGTCACAGAGAAGAAGCAACCCTTTGGGGTTTTGTTATTTTAAAGCATGAGCAGTCAGGCAAAGAGCAATTACAGGAACTGATAGCATCAACAAAGATATACCTTTGCAATGAATAATGTGGAATAATACCAGTGAGGGAGCTTATAATAAGTTACCCCAAAGAGGCAGTTAGTGCTTGCTATATAATAGGGATGCTTTGTAAGTTTTTAATTACATGCCAAGACCTGAGATAGTTCTCAGTATTTCTTATGTTGTTTGTTACATGCCAGGATCTGAAATACTCTTCTGTATTTCTTATGACTTACTCAGCCCATCAAAAGAGAACTCAGGGGATTCAGGTGATTTAAGATAAGGCTGGAGATGTCTATTGGCAACTGAGGCAAGACTTTCTACAGATGGGTAAAACTTGGAATGAAAATCACAGGAAGGAAGCAATTAGTAAGGCTTATCAACTTGATTGGGTGTTAGAGGTAAAAGCAGTGAGAGGTCACAAGTTTCTGGTTGAGTGACATGAATGGAATATAGAGATATTGGAAGGGAAGTAGACTTAATGGAGACAATTCTAAGTTTAGTTTTGAACATGTTGTGTTGGAGATATTTCCGTTATCTGAAGATCAACTGCTGGAGATGAGAGTCTTTTACTGAGAGTATACCACCTACACAGCAGAGCCTGGCAAGCTACCCGTGTTTTATTTGATATTCCAAAAACTGATAACAATTATGGACCTCAATTCCATGACCTGAATAATGGTTTGAGGCTCTTCCTGTGCCTGGAGCAAGCAGATGCCCTTGGGCTACACTTGCTTGCAACAGGACATATGGAGATGTTACTGGTACCCACTCGAGTGAATCGAACAATGGGAAGACAGTGATACAGTGATACAGTGAAGATCAAAATAATGGTTCATAAAGCTGTAGCTCTGATTGTAACCAGAATACATAAAATATAGTTAAGTCAATTAGAATTATTGAAATCCGGCAAGAAAGAACACCAAAAACAAACACATAGAACAATGAAATTAAGAGAAAAAGAATGATGTGTGTCACTGATTTTTAAAAAAATTAAATTGAGCTGTAGTTTATAATGCTATTATGTTAATAAGTTTCTTATGCACATAATTCCAACATCATACCCCCACCCAGTATATCCTGTCACTCTTCCAGGGACTCCAATGCCCCCTCTTTCCCAGTTCCCCCCCACAAACTATTATAGTTTTTCATTAAAGATATTTTCATTAAGTTCTCCCATTTTGTTGCCTTTGGACCTTTATTGATACCTTGTCATGTATCTTTAAGTGTCACTTAGTTTTAAAATTAGAATGAAAGAAAAAGTTAAAGAGGTGGAAGAGGAATCAAAGTGCTAACATGAGATCCAAGAGAGTAGAATGTTTTCAGGAGAGAGCTATAATCAGCAGACTCTGGCCAAAAACAAGGCCAGTAAGTTGAAACCTGAAAGTGCCATTTCAGCTGAGAATTCAGAGCCTTTGGCTACTTTCACTTTGCTTGTGTATCAGAGAAACTTAAACACTTCATGATTCAGAGAATAAAAGTCAGTAGCACCAAGCAAGCTAAATAGACATGAAACATTTAGGCTGAAATACTTCTTAGTTGATAATCTATACTTCTATTAAAATAATTTCTTATTTGATTCATTAAATTGTACAATTCATGTTAAGACTATCTTTGTAAGCCTTTGTCGGGAGCTCTGCCGGGGTCCCCAACAGTACCGGGAAGTGAGTTCCCTTCTACCTCCGAGCCGGGCGAGGAATGGATGAAAAACTCAGGAATCCGATGCAGTTTTAAAAGGGCTTTACTATCACAGGTTCCAATATACAATCCAAGAGCAGGGAAAACCTCCAGACTCTGGGTTCCCAGCTAGGTCCCAGCCAGGTGCAGGCCAAGATGGCTGCCAACACGTGTTGAGACGCAACAGAGAATGGAGAGGACAGAGAAGCAAAACGCCAAGGGAAGCCGAAATGGCAAAAGGGGGAAAAAGCGAGCTTCTTTCTTCTTGCAACTTATTTTATAGCCAGAAATCCGCCCAAACTCCCCAGCCCAGCCCATTCTGGGCTGGGCTATCTAGAGATGAAAATTCAAAGCCTCCCAGCAGAGCTGGGAGGAGCTGCAAACCAAATGTAAACTTCTCTTGGCAGGGTCAAATGCCCTCAGGTAATTTCTCCCAGCACCTCACCCAATGTCTTTTTATATGCTAATGTCTTGAACCAAGATCCACCTGGAAAACCCTCCATGGGGTAGAGAAAGGGGCTCTTAGAGGAGTCCTGCAACAAGCCCTGTCATAATTAAAATGCATTTCTTTATGTAATCTTAATAATTTACATTCTCAATCTTTCAATAGATTTTACTGAAGTTGTGGGTTTAATAGACTAAACACTTATGATAATAACATTTAAGGAAGAGGTGGCCATTTAAGGAAAGGTCACAATTGTAGAACAGTGCAATTAGGAAGATATTTTCATTAAATTTAAAAATCTGATCTGACCTTGTATATCTTCAACCTTGATCCATCAAATGTCTAGAAAACAATGTCAGTTCAGATTAATTCAATTCAATTTAAGTTATTCACTGAATGTCATGCATCTTTACTAATTCTCTCAAGCAGCTTGCCATCCCATCTGTTTCATGTGCTTAATGTGATAAGAACTTGTAGTAGACTTTTTTACTTAAATCTCGGGAAGAAACTAAACATTAAGATATATATTAAATACTAGGCCAGAGTCATGGCACAAATGAATACATTATATTGTTTCAATTGGTAGAATGGTATGGACTAGAATATTGGGGACATTTCCATCTACAGTTTTGTCTGACTGTATCTTTCTCTCCCTCTCTATTATATATTTATATATAGTATATGTATCACTATATATACACACTATATATATACAGGCAGTATATATACACTATATATGTGTGTATATACATGCACACTATATAATTCTATCTACACTGTGAAGTATTTTCTAGAGAGATTTGTACTATTTTTAAAAGAACAAAAAAGCAAAAACCAAGTGATAAAGATGCGAGATGTAATTAAAGGCATCAAATACCATTTGCTTCTTGACCAGAGACCATGTCTTATTTATCTTGTACATCCCCAAGCAAAGTCACCATGGCTACCATTACAAGTGAATAGTCCATGCAGAACTGATTACATTTAGCCACTGGATTAGCACAGCTGAGGCATGTTGTACCAAGGGCTTGTGGATACTCTCCCAGCAATGGTGCTAATGACAAAGAACATAAAAACCAAAAAATAAAGTGAGCCGTAAGAACCTATACAGAGGACTAGGAGTGAAACTGTCCTTTTGCGAGAATGCAAGCTGTCTGCAGGATGCAATATCAGGAGGTCTTTGCCACACCTTCTGGACTCCTTTCCTTATTACTGATTCATGAAACATGCTTCCTAGGCACACAAATGAGCCAATTCTGGATTATAATGGACCAGCAAACAAAAAATAAATTGAAAGTGCTTATACTTTCAATTTCTTATATAATTTTTTTAAAAATATAGATCTGCAGAACTGCTTCTTACCTTTAAGGGCTTATCACACTGGCAGTTTCATGAAAATAGCATTGAAAGTGACGGCTCTGTGATTTCTGCTAGCTTTAGTCCCTAAAGGCAAAAAAAAAAAAATGTGTTTCTGAAAGAGATTTGAAAATTGTGGACTCTGATAACGCTGCTAGTTGTCAGGATTTTCTCTAATGAACAGCTTATCGGTAAATGTGCTCAGTGGTTAATTACTGCATTAGAATTTACTGGCATAAAGTGTAGTAGAATGCCCATTATCCTTATGCAAATTTGGACTTACTGCAGGTTAAATCATGCGGCCTGAAATCTAAGTTTGCCTGTCATAAATTAGACCCATGTACTAGTCCTGCTGGGACTGGCAGAGACAAAGAACCTCAGGAATAGGGTGATTACATCAAGCTTGGGTGGGTGGGACTCACTCTTTAGACAGTCTCACAAAGGCAGATGTAATGAATTGTGCTGCAGAGACTCTTTGGTGTTTTTGTTTTGTTTTTTGTTTTGCTTCATTTTACAGGAGAGCCAGGCAACTTAAGTAAACATTCAGGGCTCTGTTGACATCAAGTCATATGACCATGGAGAATCTGGAGGTCTCATGATTTAGACAGAACTATACTGCAGCAATAAAAGATACAAGTAGAGAGTCTAAGATATATTAGATTCCCAGGTGTTTCTATCAGCTCTGGCTGTTATACACATTCCACAGACAAGTAAGTTTAAATAACAGATGTTTATTTCTCAGAGTTCTAGGGACTAGGGAATCTAAGATCAAGCTATTGCAGGTTTTATGTCTGATGTAGGCCTTCTCTCTGCTTTAGAGAAAACTATCTTTTTCTGTGTTCACATAGTGGAGAGACCTTATCTCTCTTGTGTCTCTTCTATAAGAGTGCTATAGTCCTCTACTACTACCAGAGCACCACCACAATGAGTCTCATGAACTTATACTCCCAAAGATCTCACTGGCTAGTACTATCACACTAAGGCTAGGTTTGCATTATACACACACACACACACACACACATATATATGTGTGTGTGTGTGTGTGTGTGTATGCATGTATAGGAGGGCTACATGAGTGTTCTATTTGAACATCAGAGAAAGTTTGGGTTTCCAAAAAGAGAAGAGGAAAACCAACCAATCAGGTTCATAGCTACCTCAAGTATTTTAGAGGGAATGAAGTATGAGACAGTGTGTTCAAGGTCTGGAGCAGATTCCTGAGACACCCACTTCCTTCCTGGGTTTTCAACCCTAATCCCACAGTTTTTCCAAGAACTGAGGCACAGGTGCTCGTAAGAACCTATACAGAGGACTAGGACTGAAACTGTAATTAAAGGCATCAAATACCATTTGCTTCTTGACCAGAGACCATGTCTTATTTATCTGTCTCTGCAAGACTCAAGGAGAGTTTATGGGCCTCACAAATTAAACTCGGTGAACTTTCATTTGAAACATGATAGGAGCTTGTCTGACAATCAAAGCCTCTATCAAATGTATTTGTCTATGGTGATTTGATGTTTAAGGACTTTCAGTACACTTGCAAGACATAATTGATTTTTATGCTGACTTTGGGAGAATATCCTGAAGCCCCAAGTCCTTGTTAATGTATCCCACTCCAAGAATACTGCAATCCATAATTAAGAATGAGAAACTCAGCATCTCAAGCAAAGGAATATCCCTCACTTCAGTTATCTCTTCAAATGAATCACTAGTGATCATAAGGAAAAGAGTTTTTCATGCTTAGGGCTTGTTGTTCAGGTAATTTTGGCGGGGAACATCATTGCTTACCACACTGCGTGTTTATGCTGCTGGGGCAAATTCAGTTGTGGTTTTAACCCTGGTCCATTAGCAGAAAGTGTGGTGGATCAAAGTTCTCTAATTGATACCCAGAGTAAAATCAGCCCATCAGAGGAAAGGGGATTGGAGAGGCACATGACTTGTTGGCTTTTCTCCAGTGAAAATATCTCCAGATAGAAAATATCTTCCAGGTCACATTAAAATGTTTTACTTGAATCAAGAAAGAAGTCATTTTTTCCTTTCCCTAGCTTCTTTAAAGGTACTGAATTTGGTAACTTCAAGGTACTTGGTGAATTTACCTAAATTCAGTACCTTGGTAAATTTATTCAAAGATGATAGCATCCCTTAATATTCATAATTTCCAATTATAAAGGAGGAATAAGATTTTTCTACTTAAGGGAAGTGCAAAGTATTTTGAATTTAGGATGTAGAGCAAGAATTACCAAGGCAAAAAGGAACATGGAAGTAGTAGAGTGTCCTCTATCCACATACTCAGTGTTGGATAGGGAAGATAGCTAAGTAACTAGTACTAGTAGCAGAAACAGTTCTTGTACCATTACTCATTGTAGACCAAGTGTAGCTTTGACATACTGGTCTTCTGATCTGTGAAATGACTTAGATGGCAGACATGGTTGAGAGGTTATCTCTTACTTGAATTTCAACTTCTTGACCCTGTGACCTGTTCAACAAATGAAACCACGAGTAATCTCCTAAATGAAAATAGGCATAAAAGACCCAAGAGATTGTTATTTTTAGAGCACTTTAAATAAAAAGAATTAACAAGAAACTTATATATAATGATCCAGGAATATTCCCGCCTTGGTTAATTTTTCATTTATCAAATATGTTCTAAAATCTTTCATACATTCTGGAGGAGTTTCTTTGGATTATTGATTTGTAAATGTTTGGCCATAACCAGTTTTGAAGCTTGGGGATAGGTTATAAAAAAGTTTAGCAATACATGAATGAAAATTATAGAAACAAGTAAGTACGACTGCTAGTGGGAGTATTGCAAAGGATTTTGGTATCATAGGAATTTGCTATCCTTGAGTTGTTGTGTTGCTTTTGGTTCATGGAAAATTTTTTGAAATATATTTTTAGGTATTTATAAATATATGTTAGGGTCCAGAGATAAACTACAGTGGGCAAGCTGATTAGCTTACTTATGGCTGACTTGGGTCTGAATCCCAAAACCCATGTAGTCTCCTAAGCCTTTCAGGAGTGATCCCTGAGTGCAGAGCCAGGAGCAAGCCCTGATCACAGCTGAGTATAGCCCCCCAGATCAAGAAAAGTATATAATCTGAATGCAAATGTACATAGAGATACATATCCATACATATTTTTAAAATATTTTATTATATTACCATGATATATAACCACACATATTTTATACAGCTTTTCTACTCAACATATTTCTAAACTGTATTGATGATTCATGTATTTTTATTAACTAATATATAGTGTTCCATAGTAGAAATAAACTGTTTCACTTAATTTTACTGTAGACGTAGTTATATTGTCTTCAGCTTTATTAATATAGGCAAGCCTAGAATGAACACTCTTTTATGTTTTTAGTCTTACCTATGCCATAGTTTATTCAGAACCTAGATCTAGAAAAACAACAGACTGGTGATTCATATACTTTGTATCATGAATGTTAGAAGACCTTACAATTTCTTTCTTTTAAAGTGCTGTAAAATTTATACACTCCACCAGTAGTATATTAATGTTCCTATTTTACGTGTTCTTAAAAATATTTTACATCATTAGAAAGTCACATAATAATAGTATAAACTAAATGTAATATAATCTGTAATTGCCCTGTAAAATTTATACCTAAAGTCCTCTCCTACTTCAATTTCCTTATTCCTACTAAGGATCTGGAGACCTAAAAAGTGCATAAATCACATATTTTTACCTCATTTCATAGCATCATAGAGCTTTATATTCTGTTAAGTCTAATGAGAGCCCTCCTATTTAAATAGGTTTTCTCCCATTCTCTTCTTTACCCAGCACCAGCCTGCTGTGTCTTTCTATTATTGCTGCTGCTGTTCTTGTTGTCCTTACAGAATTTTATCAGGCCCAGTGTCTCTTGTATGATTTGATATATTTAGAAGAGATGCCAATTTGTAAACTTCAAACATACTTGATCTCATACATTACCTCAATAAGAAATATAATTTGTCAACACCTGTTATACAACTACAGTTAAAATTGCTTCTTCTTCATAAAAGCAAAGTGCAGTTGGAACCTTTATTTGCTAACCTATCCATTCTTCTCATGGAAAGGCATAAATATTTGACCTATTGGCTGTGTTGCCATTTTGTTGAACTAACAGATAATTGCTGCTAGTGTAACTTGTCACTTGTCTTCCTGTTGTTCATAGATTTGCTCCAGTGGGCCCCAGTAACATCTCCATACGTCCCTGTCGCATGTTAGTGTAGCCCAAGAGCATCTGCTCACTCCCAGAACATGGGAGAGCCTCAAACCATTCTTTCAGGTCATGGAAATGAGATCTATAATTGTTACTGTTTTTGGCATATCACATACAACACGGGTAGCTTGCAAGGCTCTGCCGTGAGGGTGGGATACTCTTTCTGTAGTAAGTAGGCTCTCAGTTCATGCGCTTACTGATAAAAGTGCCACGTACAACAGGGAGAGATCAGCTTTTCTCTCTTGGGTGGAGCTCTGACGAGCTGTGGAGTCTTGATGTTGAAAATGGCTGCCCTCATGGTGGGGGATTCCTCTGGTTTCTTGTAAGGCTCTATTGGGATGGTGGAGCAGGGCTAGAACCCACCTTCCCTCCTGGGTGCCTCATGATCAGCTGAGCACTGGGAGAGCCAGTAGCAGCTCTGCCCCGTGTATCTGTGTCTTTGGTTTAAGCATACCTGGGCTTGAAATAGGCTTCGCTGCAGGGTGGGACTCTGATGAGCAGGGCAACTAGTGTATATATTTTTAAATATATTGAATGTTTTTTCTTATATTTACTAAAGTATTTGTTTTGGTTATTAAATGATAAGGAGAAATAAAGACATTTTTATCATATAGCATAGTGTAAAGATCCAACCATGAAAATAGCAAATTCCTTGAAATTAATTAATTTTAATCTGCATTAACTTAAATGTCTTGCCAATGTATAGGAAACTACTAAACTTTCAGAATAAGTATAGGGAAACTTTAATTTTTCTCTTTGTAAGAAGGGAGTTTGATGCTGTAATGGCCTTATACACTACATAAAGCAATAATTTGACAAAGATGGAAATTTTAAGATTATTAAACAGTTTGGATTTGAATAAAGTTCTGTGTATTGATTAATTTATCATATAACTAAATTATGTCAGATGTTAGGTACTATGCAAGAATTGGAGAAAAATGATAATTAGATATCCCACTCCTTGTTGGGCTTATGAGGCTTAGATTCAAATTATCTTTTAAGATAATATACACTTAAAATGTGAGATTCTGGGGCAAGAAAGATAGTGCAGTGAGCAGAGAGCTTTCCTTGTAATATTCCCATCCCAGGTTCCATTTTCTGTACTCCGTTTGGTCCCCCCTAGCCCCTCCAGGGGTGAGTCCTTAGCATAGAGGGGAGGAAGAAGCCCAGCGCTATTAGTTGTGCCCCTATTCTTAAAAAGGGATGAGAGGTTCCATAACCAAGTAATCAAATTAAAGGATCTCTTTATCTTGATGAATTTTGCATTTAATTTTAAAAGTAAATTAATAATATCTGATCTATAATTAAGATTACTTCTATACATATTTTTTATTAAGCACTAAATATATGACTGCAGAAAGAAATTTTCATTTCATGTGTTTTTTATTCAGTATTGAAAATGAGGAAGCTGGAGAATAGAGACTCAGAAAGAAATCATAGCACAAAATGAGCATTTTTAATGCAAATGCATAGAAATAGAGTTTGAAGCAAAGACTGAAAGCTGTGATAAAGTATATAATTTTATGGGGAAATTTTCATTTGTCTTTAAGTAGTGCTGTAAAATTAAAATTCATTTTCCTGTTGGTGATATTTTTATATCTTTCTCCAACATAAATTCAGTATAGCCAATATCTATTAAATATTTTGTACTAAGCACTCTGCTAGCCACAGAGAGATACAAGGTTAATATAAAATGGTTATATAAAATGTAAAATATAAAATTATATTTTATATATTATAAAATATAAAAGTTCTTCAAGGGACTCATGACTAGTGAGAACTACCATCAACAATGTTCACAATATCAGTATAATACATACTGTATTAGAAAGATGTTAAAAATATTCTGTGCACTTATAACTATGATGAATGCCCTTGTTTCAGACTGACTCATTAACAACATGAATGAGGTTGATCAAAACATAACAATGGTGGCCAGAGTGCTACTCCAGCAGGTAGGGCATTTGCCTTGCATGTGCCTGACCTGAGTTTGATCTCCAACATCCCATAGTTTCCCTGAGTACCTCCAAGCGAAATTCCTGAGTGCAGAGCCAGGTGTAACCCCTGAGCATTGCCAGGTGTTACCCCCAAAAAGCAAAAAAAAAATGATGATCACTCTGAAGGCACCAGAGATTTAACAAATCATAAGGACTTAAAAGAATTGTAGTGCAAAGAAATGAGAATAAAACTCATCCTGTATTTTCCCTTCCAAACACTGTCTAAGCACAGTTAAATGCAGAGTTACATCAAGGAAGGTGAAGCATAAGCAGAACTTTTTTGTAGAAATTTGAAGCTGGGAAGACAAAATTTAGGTAAATACATCCCTGAAAATGATCACTTTCTTAGAGAGATTTTGACTAATACTCCAAACTTTGTTTCTTTTGGGAGCGTGCCTAGCCGTACTTCCAGATGTCATGGTGGCACTGAAGGGTGTCCTAACCTCTGTGCAAAGCCAAAGCTTCTCCCAGATGGTGCTTGGGGATTGTGTCTAGTGATGGTGAACAATCCAGGGATAGGGAGTGAACCTGAGGCTCCTACATGTAAATCATAGCATACAACCAGTTAGCCACTTCCCTGAACCACTATTATGTTTTCTTTTTTTTTTTTGGTGACTACTGAAGGACATATTCTATTTAGATATAGGACAATGACCTCTGATCCAGAATATATAAAGAACTTTTACAGTAACTAAGAAAAAATGATGTTCCGTTTTCAATTGGCCAATAATCATAAATTTTGTGAATAAGTGTATCCAAATGGTCAGTAAATATGTTAAAGAGATCAAAACCATTGTGTAGGGTCTGGAGTGATTGTCCTATGGGTATATTGTTTGCTTTGTGTGTGGAAGATCCAGGCTCAATCCCTGGCACTCCACATAGTCCCCTGATCCCCGCAAAAAGTGGTGCCTGAGTGCAGAGTCAGGAGTAAGCCCTGGGCATCACTGGGTGTGTTCAAAGGAAAAAAAATAGCTGAAACTCTTATGCACAGGATTTGTATAAAACTCTTATACAAGAATTTTATAAAAATTATCAATTACTTTTGAAGACATTCTGATAGTATCTACCCAACCTAATCATGTGCATATTCGATGATCTAATAATTCCCCTCTTGTATATACCAGCAGAAAGGCAGATATAAATGAACATCACAATATAAAACATTGATAAATCTGTGTTGAATATTTCCTACTGAAAGCAACCCAATTGTTTACACACAAATATATATATATATATATATATATATTTGTATATATATATATATATTTATATACTTATTTTATAGTAAGTTTAGGACTAGAGTTGTGACTCAGTGATAGAAATCATGCCTTGAATGCATGAAGCCCTGGGTACTATCACTGAAATTTTCTCTCTATATTAATCCATACTATTTAAATATTACTAAATGTATATATGCTATTAGAAAGAAGTCGATTATCTGAAAGAGAATGAGGTAAGTGAGGGCTGGAATTGTGTAATTCTTGATCTAATTTGTGAGAGTACATTATGATGGTTTCTTTGAAAATTATTTGAACTATTTTTTTGATTTCTGAAATATCTGGAATGTAGATTTCAATTTATTAAAAAACATTAAAAGAAATTATGTCAGCAAAGAACAATATATTTTGCATGGAGAATGCTTGAGTAAATCTGAAAACTTTTCATGATTCTGCCAGAGAGACAGAATATTCCATTAAAAGAACAACCTAAACCAAATAAACAGAAGCTGAGAGGATTCATGTTATTTTAATAACCTGTTTATGAAATAAACAAATAGCTCTGGTGTACTTAGAATCTAAGCCCATATAAGGAGAATAAGCTATAGAAGAGCTAAAGGTTGTCTCCTGTTTATAGAGTGTCATAAATTGTACCAGATACACAGAAATGATAACTTTAACATTAGTGACAGAGACCTTGAATTTAAGCTATATTTGAAATACTTCCAGACACAGATAATTTTGCCAGTGAATTCCGAGTTTGGAATTTGACTACTCTTTTCCTAACTCCCGTTCTCCTTCCTTATTGCACATTATATAGTCTTCCATTTAACTTTAATAGGTTTCTGAGTGTAAAGCAACCCAGCACCCAATGGTTTTATCAACTGGCAAAAATACCTTGCCTTTTTTGAAGTGGCTGCCTGTTATTGTTCCTCTCCTTTTCAAATATCATTCAGCGAATTAGGATCCCAGTGCCTGAGATGTTTGGTCCATCTCCAGAACCAGCCTGTACACATTGAGCAATTGTATCTTAAACTAATACCCTTATATGTCAAGTGCATCAAGGATAGGCAGGAGAGATCATAAACATACACTTGCTGTAATTTGAGTTAATTACCCAAGTATTATCAGAATCATGGGAACCACCTAAGTAAAGAACATATGAAATATTTCCCAATGCAGTTTCACTTGGTACCCAGAGCCTGTGGAGAAGCAAAAATCTGAGATACTGTTTATTTGGGATTGAATTCTTCAAACTCTTCTAGTTTTGCTCCGTTCTTACTATGGTCCTGCTTTATGTCCTTGGGGCCAGTGTTACATTCAGAAAGAATTGACAAGGATGATTTTTGCGTGTCCATTTGAAGGAATGTTTTCAAATTCTGGATATTCTGGCTCTTGACCTTGAGTGTCACTAAACAAGGACGCATCCTCATCTGTATGGGGAAGCAGAATCCATGTGCAGAGACCCAGGGTAAGTAACTTTGCTTGCAGCATTGTAATGTGCAGGAAAATTGTACTACACACAAATTCTTCAAGAGAAAAAACAAACATGCAAAAATCAGGGATTTTCTTAATCTTTCTAGAAAGACCATGCCCAAGTTTTCAGTTTTTTAAATCAGTGAGATGTTTCATGTCAATGGTCTATAAATTGTGCTGCAAGCCTTGAATTAATGCCTAATGACAGGAAGAATAGAAGTGTTTTTCTTCTTTAGCATCTATATCATTTCCATGATCTAAAAGTGTAGTGAGTAATAGACTTAATATATTTTACTGACATTTTTGAGACAAAAATCTAGTGACCGTATCTCCCAAAGAAGCTTACCGATCTGCAGGAAATATTTTTGTGAAACTATTATACCATGCCCATCACATGTAACATTTTTGTCATTGATGGGGATGAGAATCTCCTCTGAATAACAGATGGATAGATCAATATACACTTTCCTTCCATTCATGATCAGATCCGAGAATATGGGGGATATGATTAAAACCAACATGGAGCTTATTTTTTATGCTCTGTGGATGCTTTTTCAGTTGAGTGTTTATTCACTTCTATATTCTGTTTCTTTAGAATCACGTATGTAAGCATGACTCTATCACAAAGCATCAGGCTGCAGGGAGGGGGTGTTAGGCTGTTGGTCCAGGACAAGATGGCAGACAGATGTATACAATGAGGGAAACAGGCAGAGATCCTCAAGAACATGGAAGCTCTACAGTCACTCAGATATTTGAGTCTGGGCTTTAGTATATTCTTTTGAAATTACCACAGTCTAAGCCTCAGTTGGCTAATCATCATCGTCATCATCTCACCACCATTAATTGAGAAATTTATATATGCTAAATAGTATCCCAAGTACTTGCATTATAAACTCATCTAGGCCTCATGAGCTTTAAGGACTAAATCAAGGTACACAAATCATTTGCTCAAGGTGACACAGCTAATTGAAGGTTCAAAGTAGCATTAAAGTCGACAAGCTCTAATGCCAGAGCCCATGTTAAGGCCTTTATGTCCTATTAACTTTTCTTCCCCCAAGAATGATAAGGAAACAAGAAATTATTTCCAAACTAAACTTTGTGTGATTTAGTGAATTAATAATATTTAAGAATGTAAACACAGAATTTCCGAAGAGGAAAGCCATTCTAAGGCATTGCCACTTAATAGAGTAAGCTACAAGCTTATTTGGCTGGTAAGCATCTGAAATAATCCAGAACTAAATTGAAGATTACTATAAGTTTAAAAGCACATACAGACTGGAGTTTGGGAAATCATGTACAATTAAAAATGATGTATGTTTATTGCATGTTTAAGTGATAATATTTTAGATTATTTGTGATAATATTTCAAGTGATCAAGTGATTTGGTTTATAAAATGTATTAAATTAATTTAATCCATTTATTTTTACCTTAAAATATGACTATTCACTTTTATCACTTGTATCACTGTGTCTTCCTGTTGTTCATTGATTTGCTTGAGCAGGCACCAGTAACATCTCCATTTGTCCCTGTTCACATGCTAGTACAGCCCAAGGGCCTCTGCTCGCTCCAGGAACATGAAAAATCTCAAATTATTCCTCAAGTAATGGGAATGAGGTCTATTATTATTACTGGATTTGGCATATCAAATACTACAAGGGTAGCTTGCCAGGCTCTGCTGTGTGGGTGCTCAAAGTTTTTTTCATTTACCAATGTACTGCAGCCTCAAGGAAACTGGGAGAGCCGGTAGCAGCTCCATCTGTGTCTGTGAAATAGGCTTCTCTCTAGGGTGAGGTTCTGACAGCTGGGTTTGAGACTGGCTTCTCTTTTGGGTGGAACTCCTGACAAGCTGTGGAATCCGGACGTAGGACTATTAGAAAATTTAAAATGATGTGCATGGTTTATACTATATTTTGGTTGACCTACACTATTCAAGAGATGGAGAAAACATACCTAATTCCCTTTTTCATGCCTGTGAAATATAGTCATTCACCTGGGTATTAGCTTGTGGCCAGCTTCAGACTGCTTGTTATTAGATATTGCCTGGCTATAGACAAAATTTGGACTCAGGTAGAGCAAGACTGCAGATTATATTGTGATGTTTTACTGTCATTGAGTATATTCTAAGAAAGGCAGGGAATATATGCATAATAGTGATATTTGTATCAATATTCCATCAGTTCTCAGAATAATGCTATCTTTTGAATAGTGCCATTTTTTTTTACTGAGAATCCCATTCTTTTTCTGAACTTTTAATCCATAGGGCCTAATAATGGATGATATATTTTATGGGGCTCTTTTAACTAACCATGCTGATCCTGGTGTTTGTTGAAAGTCCTCAGAAGGAATCCAAGGTCTAAAAGCCAAAGTTCCTGGCTCTTGGGTAACCATTCATATTTTCAGTTCCTAGGTGTGTGATGCAAGGGAAATCCAGAAAGTGTCATGCAGAAATCACTTGCTCACTTGTTTTTCCATTGATCATTGATTTGCTCGAGCGGGCACCAGTAACATCTCCATTCATTGGGAATGAGGTCCATTATTGTTACTGTTTTTGGCATATCAAATACACCACAGGTAGCTTTGTTATTGATATATTCTAAAATTGGTACATAGTTTTCAAAGCCTAGTATTCAAACATATTCTGAAAAAGGCCTTTAAGCCACTCTTCAAAGTCCATATCCAATCATCAAAAGGGAAAGAAATAGAGAACCTGCCATGAGGCGGGCTGGGGGATGGGAGGAGGGAACCAGGGATATTGGTGGTAGGAGACGGGCACTGGTGGAGGGATGGGTGCTGAAACACTGTATGACCAAAACCCAATTATGAATATCTTTGTAATTGTATATCTCACGGTGGTATAATAAAATACTTAAAAAACAAAGTCCATGACCTGTTATATGCTGCAGAACCAAAAGTTTAGTATCATTTACTTCTCTGCTTTATGACTAAGCATTTATTTCCAAGGAACTAGCGAAGCTAGGTCAACTTGAAATTAGGGAACAGGTCAGGAAACGAGATGTTTCATTTGCTGTCATTCTTGCTCGCCCGATCCCTGAGTTTGTAGAAGTTATAAGTAAAAATTATACAGCTCCACTCTACTATTTTCATTATACATAAGAAAATATATGTGCATTATGATTTAAATATTAGAATTTAGTTTCATCATCAGTTCAGTTTTTATAGACATACCTTGTGAAGAAGATTAAATACAGTAAAATGTCTTCTTACTTTGTCATGAATAGAAGCTTGTTACATTTATACAGGATAGATAAAGATCTTTTGTAAGGTAAATGTTTACTGTATAGTTGGAAACTAGTAATAAATTAATGTATGGGACAGAGGGCCGGAGAGATAGTACAGTGGGTAGGGCGTTGCCTTGCACACAACCAACCCGGGTTCAATCTCTGGCATCCCATAAAGTCCTTTGAGCATCGCCAGGAATAATTATTGAGTGCAGAGTCAGGAGTAACCCCTGAGCATTGCTGAGTGGAGCCCAAAATATATATATGTGTGTATATATGTACATATGTATATATAATAAGTATATATATATTTATGTATGTGTATATGGGCCTCTTGAGGTGTTGCAGGTGTGGCTGCAGTGCCCAGCTGCGATAGCAGGTGGCAGACAGGAGACAGGCTTGTCTACACCCAGGGCTCTGCCCCCATTGGCCCTGGGTGGTTGGTGGTCTGATATAGAAAATAAAAGGGGGCCCCCTGGGATGAACCCAGAGCCACGGAAGAGCCTGACAAGCTATCCATGGTGTATTTGATATGTCAAAAACAGTAACAACAGTGGACCTCATTCCCAACGAATGGATACGTTACTGGCGCTCGCTCTAGAAAATTGATGAACAATGGGAAGACAAGTGATACAAGTGATAATTGGAAAAGTCCTTTGATGAGAAATTGCCCCAGTGTTTTTTATTTTTTTTTATTTTTATTTTTTTTGCTTTTTTTTTTCACACCCGGCAATGCTCAGGGGTTTCTCCTGGCTCTTCACTCAGGAATTACTCCTGGCGATGCTCGGGGACTATATGGGATTCCGGGGATCTAACCCAGGCCGGCACAGGCTGATTGTGTGCAAGGCAAACACCCTACCCACTGGACTATTGCTCTGGTCCCCAGTGTATTTTAAAACCAGAGAAATGGCTAGTGTAGAAATTTTGGGTCATGAAAGGTTGTCAGTCAGACACCCTAACCCAAGCCCCTTTCTTTTTTCTCACTATTGCTGCACCCATTTACTCAATGCACTAATTTCTATAATAGGGGCTGGAACAATAGTATAGCAGGTAGGGCGTTTGTCTTGCATACAGCCAACAACCCTGGTTTGATCCCAAGTATCCCTTATGGTTCCCCTAGTACCATCAGAAGTAATTCCTGAGTGCAGAGCCAGGAATAACCCCTGAGTATTACTGATGTGACCCCCCTCAAAAAGCCAAATTAAGTTAAATTAAAAATTATAGGGCTGGAGAGGCAACTCAAAGAGCTGAGAACATACTAGGCACCATGGGATCACTGTCACTGTCTTCCCGTTCATCTTCGATTTGCTCGGGCGGGCACCAGTAACATCTCCATATGACCTGTCTCATGCAAGTAGAGCCCAAGGGAACCTGCTTACTCCAGGAACATAAAGAGCCTCAAACCAATCCATCAGGTCATGGGAATGAGGTCTATAATTGTTACTGGTATCTGGCATATCAAATACAACACGGGTAGCTTGCCAGGCTCTGCCGTGTGGGTAGCATACTCTTGTAGTCATCTCAAAATCCAGCATTTATTGATGAATTGCGTGAGCTAGGCTGTGATAGGCTGGTCTGCTGGGTGGAGTTCTGATGAGGGGGAAGCCCAGATGTGGAAAATGGAGGTCCTCATGGAGTGGGGGGTCGTCTGGCTTGTTGTGAGGCTCTGCTGGGGTGGCGGGCTAGGGCTAGAACCTGCCATCCCTCCCGGGCACCTCATGAGCAGCTGGGCACAATGAGAGCCAGAAGTTGCTCTGCCCCAGTCTGTCTCATGTGAGTCGAAGAATGAATACCCTTGTTCCTTTGCATTGAAAATATCTGAATACACACACATACATACACACACACACACACACACACACACACACACACACACACCAGAAAAGCAAGAAGACAAAACTACAGGTATGTAAACTAAGAAAAACAGTAATAAGACAGAGGTACAAATCTTAGAGTTTTAAAAAGCAGCTAGGGGCTGGAGAGAGATTGCTCAATAGGCTGAGTGCATGCTTCACATGCAGGTTGAGGTTCTATCCCTGACAAAGTATCAACCTCTGAACACTGCAAACACCCAAAGTACAGTGCCAGAAACAGCTCCCAAGCACTGTTGGGTATGGACCAAAAGCAATAATCATCATCATCACTTAAAATAAAAAAGTAACTAAAGATGTTAAAGGAAATGATGCTCAACCTTGCAATTTTTGTGATAAACCACTTGTATCACTTGTCTTCCATTGTTCATCGATTTGCTCTAGCGGGCACCAGTGACATCTCCATATGTCCTGTCACATGCTAGTGTAGCCCAAGAGCATCTGCTTGCTTCCAGGTCATGGCAATGAGATCTATAACTGTTATTGGCTTTTGGCATATCAAATATGACACTGGTAGCTTGCCAGGCTGGAAACACTGGAAGAGAGACACTCCAGACCCAACCACTCCAGACCCACATCTGCGCAGCTCGGCCCCATATGGAGCAGCCCATGGAGTTCTGGAGGATGATAAATGGCTTGACCAGCCCCTGGCAAAATCCAACATAGCTCCTAGGGTTCACTCACATGTGAAGGGGCCACACTGATCAGACTTGGAGTGGGGATTTGGGCTCCTCCTCTCATTCCTCCACGTTGGAAGGCATAGTTGTGAGCTCCTAGCCACCACACCCAGAAACTGGAAGAGACACACTCCTGACCCACAGCTGCGCTGGTATCGCGGCTGCTCCATGACCGCTTGATATTCTTAGACAATAATGGAAGTTAGGATCAGGTCTTTCCCAGACTCTTTCAAATTTACACACTGTAATGATCATTCTCCTACATGGCTGACCCTGGCAAGCTACCAGCTACCATGGGATATGACCAAAATATTTCTAATAATAAGATAGTACAATGCACAGCAATTAAAAACCCTACTTATTCATAAAATAGGTTATTACCCAGTAGAAAAGGGACAATAATTTGTGGGTTAACAGAATTAGCAGCACTGAGTCTCATGTGGAAAAAAGAACTAAAGTGTTGGATGACATGCCTAGCTAGCTTGGAAGTTTTGCTGTTTAATCTATTTAATCAATTTACTCACAGTTTAATCTATTTGCATGTTCTTAAACCAGGGTTCATGCTAATGAGATCTCTCTTCTCTGGAAACACTGATGAAGGGTGTGGCAGTTACAGAAGTCACCTTGACTCTGAATGAGTAACTTCTGAATTATTATTATATATTTACTATGCAGTCAAATGCTCTACCCCTGAGCTATGCCCCCCATATGACCCCCACTCCACGAGGACCCCCATTTTCCACATCCGGACTTCCCCCTCGTCAGAACTCCACCCAGCAGACCAGCCTATCACAGCCCGCTCGCGCGGCCACTTGTGGCCGCGCTGTACATCAATAAATGCTGGATTTTGAGATGACTGCAAGAGTATACTACCCACGGCAGAGCCTGGCAAGCTACCCGTGTCGTATTTGATATGCCAGATACCAGTAACAATTATAGACCTCATTCCCATGACCTGATGGAATGGTTTGAGGCTCTTTATGTTCCTGGAGCAAGCAGGTGCCCTTGGGCTCTACTTGCATGAGACAGGTCATGTGGAGATGTTACTGGTTCCCGCTTGAGCAAATCAACGATGAACGGGAAGACAGTGATACAGTGATACTAATTTCTTCTGTTTATGCCCCTGGCTCACCCCTTGCTCCAAATCTCTATTTCCTTAGCAGTTAATGTATTATTCTTAAAACATCAAAGGAATATGTGCACTCAAAATTCACCCATGACTTTTCATCTTGCTCTGAAGAAGAGCTGCTGTTCTTGGGAGGTCTCTGAAACTTTGTAGGACATGGCTCTTTCTTCCTCTCTGCCCTTATCTCCAACAAGACATTATTCCCCTTGTATTCTTTGAAGGTGTCATCAACTTGGCTGTATAGGGCTTGGATGTTCTGTCTGCTTGGAGACTACTTTCCAATGTGTCCACATAGCTTACTCCACCATCTTTTCAAGCCTCTGTCAAGTCTATTTCATAGATCTTCTTTTATCCTGTATAAATTCAACAAACCTTCACCATCACAGCATTCCCACTCCCTTTTAACTTGCCTTGCCTCATTTGATGGACTGTAAAATTTATGTTTATTTTATTCAATCACTTAAAACTTAAGGTCCATGTGGGGAAGATTTTGTCTCTCTTGCTCACTTTGAAATTGTACCTGGCATACGTCATAGTAAATGGATCTCAGGATATGCAAAACAAGGTATGATGCATACTGCCTGTTAATAGATACAGGGTTTTCTTGCAGACTGTCTCCCAACAGAGTTAGTATGTAGAATTCCCTAGTGAGACTGTTCTCACACTATACATACACAGACACTGCTATCCTAGGTCATTTCTCTGCACATTTCCTTGTTGACTATAGCTAGCCCAAGGTGGAGTCTAATGAACACTGTGAAGTTAGACAGAAAACAGATTTTTCTTGGTTTTCTGTTACTTCAAAGTCTGACAAGACCTTGTCTTCTGGGGCTAATCAGGAAGGCTGAGTTAATATACAGTTACTTTTTTTTTTTGCTTATCTCACCTCACCTAGGTAGCACCACTTGCACGTTTTGGGCTCCTGGTAGTCTCCTTCCTATCATCCTAAAATCCTATAAAAATGTGAAATGTCCTTGTAGTGTAAACTATGTAAACTTAACTTTCAGTTCTATTGCCCTTTGATCCTGTTGGTTATAAGGGGAGTTGCAATCCTTGTTTAAGTGGTCAGTCAGCTGCCAAGATGAAAGCTACTGCCCCTCTGGCTGGTGATTATTAAAAATATTAATGAAAATATGTCTTGTTCCTGGAGTCTCATCTCTTCACTTCTGACCCAACAGCACATTCCTGCTTCAGGCAGAGTACTGAATAAGGTTGTGGAATGACTAATTTGTCATCTCGTACATGGCTTCCACAAATATTTGTCTAATGAGTGGGTAGATAAATGAATAATTAATATATTCTGTTGGCACTCCAGGAACCTATTATTTACCAATGGACCATCTTTCTAGAATGACTTTACAGTTCTTTATTGGGAAAATATGTAATCAGGATTTGTCAGAAACTCTTGGGTTCTGCCAAGATATCATATTACTCACAGATGGAAATGGCCCTCAATCTTCTCTTTTGATAATGGAGCACATTAGAAATCCTTTGGAAAGCAGGGTTAGGGAGAGAAAAGAAATAAAAATTAAGCTATGAGCATCCCTTATATTTGTAGCATCTTCTAATGCTCCTGGTTGGTAATACTTGTTTAACTATTAGATTAAGATATATGTCGTATGTACTACAAGTGAATATGAACAATTTTATATTAAATACAGACATATATAATCTATAAAATTAAGGATCTCTGAAGTCCAAGTCTTGATTGCCTCAGCAAGAACATAATTCTAAAGACTCAGCAGAATACTAGATGATTAGATTACTAAAAATGGAAAAAAAAGCCTTACAAGATTTCCCTATTTGACTGTATTTTACTTTCTGCTGAAGCCAACATTCCATAGTGAAACATAACAAGCTGCTTTCCCAGAGATTACACTTTGGGAAGTGGAAACAAAAGATTAAGAGAATAAATCTAAACATATAGGGTGCTATAGATACTATGAGAAGACACAGGAGAAAGAAGCATGGTGAGGATGTGGAAGACAGTGGAGTCTCATTTTAGAGTTAGTAGGTAAGACGTCAAAGACATCTCCTTGACTCCACCGATTCTCCCTGCATTAACATACGCCTCAGAGACCTGGGCCCTACGAAAGCAGGATGAGAATGCTATTCGGGTCTCCCAGAGAGGAATCGAAAGAGCTGTGCTTGGAATATTCACCCTCACTCAAGTGAGAGAAGGAATCCGGAGTTCTGACCTCCGTCGCTATTCCAGAATCAGGGACGCTGTCTCGTTTGCCAAGGCATCGAAAATCAGATGGGCTGGACATGTAACACGATTTGGAGACAACCGCTGGACTAGAGCCGTTACCGACTGAATCCCATGGGATGTCAAAAGATCACGTGGCTGCCCACCTACAAGATGGTCTGACTTCCTTGTTAAGACACTGAAGGAACGGTTTGAGGCTCTTCGTATTCCTGAATCAACCAGATGCCATTGGGCTACATTGGCACGTGATAGAGTCCAATGGAAATGTCACTGGCGCCCGCTCGAGCAAATCGATGAATAACGGATTCAAGTGATCAAGTGAAGTGATCAAGCTAAGACGTAAGATTTGCTAGAAAAAAAATGCAGAACCAGTAAAACCAGATACTCAAGAATTTGTTGAGTTCAAATGATATAAATTGAGGAGTAAATGTGAAACCAAATGGAGCTTTAATTTATAGTAATAAATTTACAGTATATTCTGATTGCAATGAAAATCCACACTAGAACTCTCAGTGAGAGAGTTATTTATTTGAACTTTAAAATTTTTCTTTGATCTGTGTAGGATGAACAGAGACAGAACCTAAGGAGGTGATTACTATTATAATTCAGGCAAGAAAATATGTTAATGTGAATTAGAATAGTATCCATGGAGATTCTAAGGTGTCGGGAGCCGCTGGGGTCCCCAACAGTAAGGGACAGAGGTTCTCTTTTAACTCTGAGGCCACTGGGGACCGGATGAAAATTCACGAATCCAGCACAGTTCCTAAAGGCTTTTAATGGTACAAAAGCTTGGGGCCGGAGCGATAGCACAGTGGGTAGGGCATTTGCCTTGCACGTGGCTGACCTGGGTTTGATCCCCAGCATCCCATATTGTCTCCCGAGCATTACCAGGAGTAACCCCTGAGCATTGCCGGGTGTGACCCCCAAAATAGTACAAAGCTCTATCTACCACCACAATCCAATATAATGAAAGAATCTGTTCTGGTCATAACTTGGACTACACATGAGAGCCCAAGTCTCCCACTCTCTGGTAGGAGAGCCAAGTCTCCCTGCCAAAAAGGAGTCCTAACCAAAAAAAGGGGCGAGTGCCTCAAGTCAGTCCCCTTATATACACCAAAGTAATCCTAACTGTTGATGTCAAGAAAGACCCTAAACAGCTTCTAGATAGTAGAAGAGTGTAGAAGGGTGGTGAACACCCTATTATAGGTATAAACAAAGGAGTATGCCAAGGACTAATCTCTTCTTTAGAGATTATCTCTTATGTAAAACACTGGAGAGAGAGGGGGCTGGTATAAAATAATTTAATTTCATGGATTTCATGTAATCTAGATGGTACCCACAAGGTCCTTCTTATTTATTATCTGCACCAGGGTGATTCTGAGTATCTTGTTCTCTGTATACTGAAAGGGTCACACTCACCTGAGTGAGGGCAAACTATTATCCTATAATCCTATAATCTTAAACAATAGTCTCAACATAGCCAGGGTGGCAGTCTCCTGGCAAATTCTAACTGTCCCATACTGGGTGCAGTGGGTATAAAGAGGAGCTGTGCCCAATCTAGAAAACATAGGAGTCTTAGTAGATGTATAATAAGTCAGAAGTTATTCAGAGTCAAGGTGACTTCTGTAACTGCCACACCCTCTATCAATGTTTTCATAGAAGAGAGATCTCATCAGAATGAACCTTGGCTTAAGAACATGTAAATAGATTAAGCTGTGAGCAAAGCTCCCAAGCTAGCTAAGCCTGTCATCCAACACTAAGGCATTGACTAGGTTTGGCGTATATTAGGGGAGTAGTGTCAGTAGAATTTATTGATGGATTTGATGATGGATAGGAGAGGTGAATATGTTCATTAGTCAAATTAGCTAGGTTGTGTTATAGCAATAAGATGTTCTACAATAACAGTGGCTTAAAACTAAAATGCTAATTTATTATTAATACTTCATTTCCTTTATGTACTCATCGGTCTTTGTTACTTTTGCTATTGTTTTCACTCTGGGTATGAAGGGTAGCCAATGTTTAGAAAATTGGTTGTTACCATTGAATAGTGAAAATAAAAATGTGGAAGGTTTAATGCCAGGAAAAATTAAATATTTGGAAATGTAAACCACAGTGTGATATGGGCAAGAAATAATTTGAAGCAGATTGGTGGTGATTGGGAAATGTAATTTTTTAAATTGTTTTCTTTGATTTTGTGCCACCACACTTGCCATACTGAGGACTTAATCCTCATCTGTGCTCAGGCAGAATTGCTGGAGTGCTATGTGTATCTGGGGAGCAAACTCAGGTTGGCAGTGTGAAGAGCTGGTGTAGAAGCTCTCTGGCCCCATATGTAATCTTTATTAAGTCATGCATAGACAACTTTTGGCAGAAGTGTTCTGTAATCAGATAAATGAAGTGGGGTTGCTAATAGGGAAAGGGCATTCCTTTAGGAAGATAAAAAGTCAATTATGTCCCTGTATTTAGATGAGGAGAAAAGGTTGGTGGAAATGACAATTTTGTGTTTTGGAATATTTTGACCTAAAATATAGTCAAATATTTAGATCTTAGTAAGAGATATGAGTGAGAAAAAATTAGAGCAATAAAGTTGTGCTATAATCAGAGAAAAGAACTACAACTAGGAATGCAGAAGAGCTCTCTAGGAAATGTACAAAGAGTTTGGAAACTGAGAGAGTTTTACAAAGGTTAAAACACGTGCCTAGCTGTCGGGGAGCTCCGCTGAGGTCCCCAACAGTGCCGGGAAGTGAATTCCCTTCTACCTCCGGCCGCGAGGAATGGATGAAAACTCAGGAATCTGATGCAGTTTTAAAAGGGCTTTACTATTACAGGTTCCAATATACAATCCAAGAGCAGGAAAAACCTCTGGATTCTGGGTTCCCAGCTAGGCCCCGCCAGGTGTAGGCCAAGATGGCTGATACCACGTGTTGAGACCCAACAGAGAATAGAGAGGACGGAGAAGCAAAACACCAAGGGAAGCCAAAATGGCAAAAAAGGGAAAAAAAAAAAGAGCCGTTTCTTTCTTCTTGCAGCTTATCTTATAGCCAGAAATCCTCCCAAACTCCCAACCCAGCCCATTCTGGGCTGGGCTATCTAGAGATGAAAACAGGAAAATAGCTCTATGGAAATGTACAAGGACCCAGAGCTAATTCAAAGCCTCCCAGCAGAGCTGGGAGGAGCTGCAAGCCAAATGTAGCTTCCCCTGGCAGGAAGGGTCAAATGCCCTCAGGTAATTTCTCCCAGCACCTCACCCAATGTCTTTTTTATATGCTAATGTCTTGAGCCAAGATCCACCTGGAAAACCTCCATAGGGTAGAGAAAGGGGGCTCTTAGGGGAGTCCTGCAACACCTAGCAAGCAGTCAACATGGGTATGATCCCTGGTACCTGAACACTACCAGGTGTGGTCCACTAGAGATCAAGGTTGAAACTTGGTTGATACACATATTAATAAAATCAAAAGAAGTTTTCAAAAATCTATTTTTGTGCTATAGCTACACAATGGAATATTACTCAGCTATGAGTAAAGATGAAATCTTGTAGTTTATTGTAATGGGTGGAATTGGAAGGTGTCATGGTAAGTTAAGTGTGTCAGAAAGAGATAAGAAACATTAACAATATGGACATTCCTCCAAAGACTAGAAATTGAACTCCCATTTGATCCAGCCATACTACTCCTGGGAATATACCCTGGGAAGCCAAAAAATACGCAGCGGAAACACCATCCCTACTTTTATGTTCATAGCAGCATTATTCACAATAGCCAGAATCTGGAAACAATCAGAGTGCCCGAGAATTAATGACTGTATAAAGAAGCTTTGGTACATTTACACAATGGAATACTATGCAGCTGTTAGGAAAAATGAAGTTATGAAATTTGCCTATAAATAGATGGACATGGAGAGGATCATGTTGAGTGAAATTAGCCAGAAGGAGAGAGACAGATATAGAATGACTGCATTTATTTATTTTCATGACATATATAATATGTATATATATATATATATATATATATACATATATGTATATATATATATACATATTATGATACCAATATCCAAGGTCAGGTGAAGCATGGATCAGGAGGTCTTGTCAAAGGTGGAAATTATCACAAACGTGTGGGAGTCAGAGGCTAGTTAAGTCAGAGAATGGAACAGTGTGCTAATAATTGTCAAAAGTGCTAATACCAACCTAGAACTGAGCATTAAATACAGGCAAAAAGGTACACATGACAACCATTTTTTTTATTTTTACTTTTTGCTTTTTTGGGTCTCACCCGGCATTGCTCAGGGGTTACTCCTGGCTCTGCACTCAGGAATTACTCCTGGCGGTGCTCGGGGGACCATGTGGTATGCTGGGGATCGAACCCGGCCTGCACAGGCCGGCCACATGCAAGGCAAACACCCTACCCACTGTGCTATTACTCCGGCCCCAACAACCTTTTAATATATGTATTGTAATCCACAATGTAGAAGAGAAGGAAAAGAGAAAGAGATAGAGAGAAAGGGGAAGAAAAAAGGACCTGCCATGGAGGCAGGCTAGGGGAGGGGGAGGAATTAGGGACATTGGTGGTGGGAAATGGGCACTGGTGGAGGGATGGGTGCTGGAACACTGTATGACCGAAACCCAAATTTGAACATCTAATGAACATCTTGTAATTGTATATCTCATGGTGGTGTAATAAAATACTTATCACTTCACTTGATCACTTGAATCCCATTATTCATCGATTTGCTCAGGTGGGTGCCAGTAACATTTCCATTGGACCCTATCACGTGCCAATGTAGCCCAATGACATCTGGTTGATTCAGGAATATGAAGAGCCTCAAATCGTTCCTTCAGGGTCTTGACAAGGAAGTCTGACCATCTTGTAGGTGGGTGGCCACGTGATCTTTTGACATCCCGTGGGATCCAGTCGGTAATGGCTCTAGTCCAGCAGTCGTCTCCAAATTGCATTACATGTCCAGCCCATCTGATTTTCGATGCCTTGGCAAACGAGACAGCATCCCTGATTCTGGAATAGCGACGGAGGTCAGAACTCCAGATTCCTTCTCTCTCACTTGAGTGAGGCATGATATTCCAAGTATAGCTCTTTTGATTCCTCTCTGAGAGACCCGAATAGCATTCTCATCCTGCTTTCGTAGGGCCCAGGTCTCTGAGGCGTATGTTAATGCAGGGAGAATGGTGGAGTCAAAGAGATGTGCCCGGAGCCGGGGGGTTCTTTGTCCTTTTTAGCTATTTCTTCAATGCCTTTGAAGGCATTCCATGCTGCTCTCTCTTCCTCCTGCGCAGCTCAGGTTTTAGGTCGTTCATCATGTTGATTTCTCGACCTAGGTACACATAACTGCTGCATTCAGAGATGTTTGTTCCATTGAGAGTGAATGGGGCCTCAATAAAATACTTAAAAAAACACATGTTATTTCACTTATATGAAGAGTAGAAAGAAGCAAATTAAGGGATTAAAGAATAGTATTAGTAATGCATGCTGAGATAGGACAAACAGAACTGTGATTTTAGGATGCTACACGGACTAGGGAAGAATTTTGGCATAATGGTGGAGAGACCTTTACACAATGATAGTGAGCGTGGTGTGGCAACTCTGCAAGGATAAAACAATAACATTGCTACTTTTATAAAAACAAAATTTAAAAAGTAGAAATGCTAAGATCTGAGAATTTAAGGTTGTATAAAACTATAATTATAACCTAGCTCAATCGATCTCATGATAAAAAAAATCTCATCAGAAATATAGATATTAATGAACCAAAATATTGGATGAGGAGGCCGGAGTGATAGCCCAGTGGGTAGTGCGTTTGCCTTGCATGTGGCTGGCCTATGTTGGCCTGGGTTCAATGCTGGCATCCCATATGGTCCCCTGAGCACCTGCCAGGAGTAATTCCTGAGTGCAGAGCCAGCCAGGAGTAACCCCTGAGCGTCACCGGGTGTGACCCAAAAAAAAAAATTGGATGAGGCTAAAGTAGGTTAAGGATCTATGAGGTGTAAGCTTCCATTATAAAACTTATAGTTTAGAAAGTCTATCATCATAAGTATCATTAATAATACTATACTCCACATGTAAACTAGCACAATCTTTTTTGTTCTTTGTTTTTGTACCAAACCTAAAAGTGCTCAGGGTTTATAACTGGTTCTGTTTTCAGGGCTCAATTCTGGCAGAACTCAGGGACTGTATTTGGTACAGAGGATCAATTTATCTTAACCTCTTTCCTATCGCTCCAATCCCAGGCACAACATTTTTTCTCCTGTGATAGTTTTCAAGGTGTACTCTTATGGCTTGTGAGATAGTACACTAGGTAAAATGCTTGACTTCATGCAGACAAACCCTGATTGATCACCAACAGTACATATCATCTCCAAGCATGGCCAGGAGTAAGTACAGCCAGATGTGACCTGAACTTGTTTTGTAGTTATATATAATGAATAGGTGACTAGACTTGTGATTATTTTATAGTGTATGCAAATACTGAATAATTATGTTATATAAGGATATTTATATAGTGTGTCAATTAAACTTGAATAAAATAAAGAGATTTAGAGGAAGCAAAAAATAGATAAAATCAGGAGAAAGTATGTATCATTAAGAATTGGGAGATAATGAATTACATTTTAAATAGCTTTTAAGAGGCTTTCTTTTAGATCTTTTTTATAAATATAAAGTGCTCTTTATGTACTCTCAAGTCAAACTTTCAGTAGAATCAATTGCAATTAATTAAACATACATATCTAAAAACCCAGAATAGTTAGGAGTATGGTATATTATTTAAAGTAAATAGGAATGATCCACTTCAATTTTCTATTCTTTTTTATTATTTTCTCTTTGAAAATTTATATAAAGTTGACTTAAAACAAAGATAATGCATGTGCCACATTGTCACTATACTTACCTTCACTTTTATTTATCATTCTTATCACCATCACTAGCATTATTGTCAAATAATCATTACTATCAAATGCCATTAGATAAATAATTTTTTATTTAATACTTTGTTTACAAGGCTTTATTTAGAAGTCTTTAGAAGTTATAGCAGGACATGTTGATGGCATTTTTGATATTATGTTGAGTCCTTATTAAAAGCTTACTTCAAATGCACATAATCCCCATATTAAGTTTCTTTAAGTCCAGTTTCCTAGGAAATATAACAGAATCAGGAATGAAAATAATATAAGTAATTAAGATGACAATATTTGATGTCATGAAAAATATTTACCAGAAAGTTTTCTCGGTTCAGGTGAGGTAGCTATCATGCATGTGTAGGCAAATAGTCCTGACTACAAAATAGGCAAGTGACTACAAAAAATATATAAATAGATGATGATGGCCTTTCTTCTTCACATTTTGAGTAATGTGTTGTTATTATACTTATTACTAAAATTTTGGTCTGTTTCAATATCTGATGGCTATTGGATTCTGGGTCTACTTCTCCTTTCTTTCCCTTATTCACTCCATTCTTCTTTGAATTCCTAACTTGTCTTACTAAATTTCTTCTCTCAGCAACTAGACTGAGACTTGAGTCATTATTCTTCTTAAACATTCCTTTAAGTCCCATTGCTCTTAAGTTTTGATAACTTGATCCATCTCTATTTTTCCAATCACTTAATTTAGTTGTTTGGTATCTGTGAGGGTTGATTGGATTGGAACACAGCTAGCTGTTCTCAGGGATCACTCCCAGCTTTATATTTATGTAACACTACAAGAGTTACTCAGATAGCCTATAGGAAATGAACCAGGATCTCTAGATGCACAACATGTACTCAGTCCTTTGATCTATCTATCACACCTTAGTTTTCTTTCTTTTATGAATTACCATTATGTTGTGGCACACCGACCACCCATAGACCTGAGTTACTTGAAAGGATGTTTAATCAGAAGAACCTGGGGAAGATTCTTAAAAATGGGGTTTGATTTCACATTAATATTCATTTTCTCATTTATTCTATCTTCTCTGTGAGAGAATAATGATAAAATAATTAATTAGCAATATACATGTATTAACTGTTAATAGGACTATTTGAGTTTATTTAAAATGGCATTGGTAATCTTATTTTACAGTGAAATAAGCAGTGTGCAAAATGTTTTGAAGGAAGAAAAATTGGAATTGGAATCAGGACTTGTTATAAATATGTATTGAACTAAACCAACCAGATCCCATATCTCCAGAGTATAATTGGCCATTTTGCCTTAAGGACACACTGCATACCATATATATTTCCTTCTAACATCAGTGTATTACTAAGACAAATTCTTCTTTATTTATTTTTTATATTTCTTTTACCACTTTGAGATATACAATTACAAAGATGTTCATGTTTGGGTTTGGGTATTACAGTGTTCCAGCACCCATCCCTCCACATTGGTCTCCACAATGCCCATTTCCCACCTCCCCTAGCCTGCCTCTATGGCAATTTCTTTATCTCTTTTCTCTCTTTTTCATTCTCTCTCTCCCTCTCTTTCTCTCTTCCTTCTCTTACAAACTGTTGATTATAATACATACATTTAGAGGTTATCATGTGTATATTTTTACCTGTAATTCAATGTTCAGTTCTAGGCTGGTATTATCACTTTTGACAATTATTAGCACACTGTTCGCTTCTCTGTAAGACACATTCTTTAAAGTTGTTTATTATAGAATTATGACAGTAAGGTTCTCATTGGTCATTTAGAGATTACTAAGTAAAAATAATTATTTAAATAAAATAAGTGACATTAGGAGTAGAGAATAAGAACTTGAAAGACCTTAGGGTATAGCATCAAATGGATTTAGTAAAAGTCTGATATATCTATTAAAATAGGAATAAGGAAGTCAAGGGAAAGAATTGATGAGTTTGCTTTTACATAGGTAGACATTACAATTATGTAGAGAATTTTGATTTTTTAATAGATGAATTATTCCATCAGACAGTTCAGAGTTAAGGCTTGAAACTTTAGAGTATTTCAATCTGGAATGGGATAGATCACCAACTGAGTTGAGTAATGAAAAGAAGACTTTATCAACTGTTAGAGGAAAACCTCTTTTAAAGAAATTTGGAAGAGTTTCTGATGACAGAGTGAGAACATGAGTCATGAGAGACTTACTTGGAAAGTGTCCTGTCAGGAAACCCTGCATGATCCTTTGAAACGTGAGTAATTAAAAAATATATATATGTATAAATATCAGTTATTGCACCTATGTTTAGTGTTCTGAGGAATTCAAATTTAATATAACATTAGCAATTATATTTTAGAATTATTTACCTATGAGTTTTATATGTTGTATCTTACAATACAAAATACAGAATGTTTTTTAAATTCTGCAGAAAGTAGGTAGCAAAATTATTTACTCTTCCATCTGTGACTAAAAATAAATTTATTTTTATTGGTTATTCTTGGAACTATAGCTCTGGCCACACAATGAAATGAAATGCAGTGATGAAAGTAAGATAGATAAAACTTTAAGCATCTTGATTTTTCCCTTTGCTATATTCAACCTTTTCTGTTTATTATTAGAAGTTAAGCAATATAAAAGGAAATTTACCCAAGATAGTAACAACCATTTACAACAAACCCATAGCAGTATTGTACATAATGGTGAAAAACGTAAAAATCTTCCTCAGAAGCACAAAGAAATATATCCACCACTTTCCCTACTATTATTCAATATAGTATTAGAAGTTCTAGCTGCAGCAACTGGACAGTATAAAGGAAATCAAAATAATTCATAAAGGAAGAAGTAAAATTATAGCTATTTGTAGGTGACATGTTATATTTATAGGTCCCTAAAAATGTCATTTCAAACTTTAGAAACAGTAGACAAATACAACAGAGTAGCAAGCTACAAAATAAATACACAGACATATGTTTAATTCCTAAATATCGTGAACTAAAAGAAAAAGAGACCAATATGTCTACTCCATTCAAAATGTGTGCAAAAACATCAAGTAATTAGGGATCAACTTAATAAAAGGGATGAAAGATCTTTACCCAGAGAACTATAGTTACTTATCAATTAAATCCTTATTAAAATCAGTGATTTTTTTAAAGGACTTGGAATGAACACTAGAGGGCCAAGTGATAATACAGAGAGTAGGGCATTTACCTTGCATGTAGTCAACCCAGATTCAATCTCCAGCATCCCATATGATCCCACTGAACATCACCAGGAGTAATTCTGATGATGTAATTCACCAGAAGAGCAGAAGTAGCAGTAACCCCCATCATTGCTGAGTGTGATCACCCAAGGAATAACCCTGATCATTTCCTGGTTTGATTCCCTAGAAATTAAAAAAAAAATAAAATGAATTAACACTAGTAAAGTTAATCACTTGATCACTTGACTTCCCATTCATCATTGATTACTCTGAGAGGGTACCATTAGCATCTCAATATGTCCTGGCACATGTGAGATAGCCCAAGGGCATCAGCCCACTCCAGGAACATAAAGAGCCTCAAACCATTCCATCACGTTATGGGAATGAGGTCTATAATTGTTACTGGTATTTGGCATGTCAAATTCAACATGGGTAGCTTGCCAGGCTCTGCTGAGCGGGTGGGATAATCTTGTAGTCACCTCAAAACTCGAAGCATTTATTGATGAACCGCGAGGCCACTTGCTGCCGCGTGATCTGGGCTGTGATCAGCTCTTCTGGTGGGTGGAGTTCTGACTCCAAACAGAAGGGAGTCGGATGTGGAAAATGGCAGCCCTAATCGTGTGGGGGTTCATCTGGCTTCTTGCAAGGCTCTGCTGGGGTGATGGGCCAGGGATAGAACCCACCATCCCCCGGATGCCTCCCGATCAGCTGGACACAGGGAGAGCAAGTAGCAGCTCTGCCCCGTGTGTGTGAGTCTCTGGATCGGCATACCTGGGCGGGGCTTGGAAAAACTGCTGCAGGGTGGGTCCGTGATGAGCAGGGATGTGATCAGCTCTTCTGCTGGGTGAAGTCCTGACTCCAAACAGAGGGGAGTCCGGTTCTGATCAGCTCTAGTAAAGTTCCTATGGAATAAAAAAAATAAACCACCTTGAATAGCCAAAGTCACTCAGAAATAATAAAATGGGAGGCTTTATGTTACTTGTTTGAAACTATATTGTAAAGTATACTACAGTGATCCAAATAGCATGGTACTATTATGAGATTCACCATTAGACCAATGGCTCAGGAGTGAGAATCCCATTATAAACTGTTAGGTATATGGACAAAAAAAAATCTAAGACAAATACGAGGTATATGAAGTAGAATTAAGACAGTCTCTTCAACAAATGTTGTTGGAGAAAAGGGCTAAAACAAACAAACAAACAAAAACTATTTCTGTATATCACACCCTAAAAAAAATTAAAACTGGGTTAAAGATCTAGACCAGAGTCCATAACTTATATTGAATAAAATAAAGGCAGAATTCTCCGGAATTTGAACCTCAAAGTTGTTTTCATTGGGGATTACAGAAACAAAACTAAACAAATGGAACTATGTTTCTAAACAATACATTCTGTATGGCAAAAGAAATGTGAACTAAAATTAAATGATTTTAATTCCCCTACTGAATGTGGGAAAGTTTTTTTTACATAAGACATTAAATAAAGGGTTATTATCCAAGCACTCATAAAGATCACTTGATCACTTGATCACTTGAATCCCGTTATTCATCGATTTGCTCGAGCAGGTGCCAGTAACATTTCCATTGGACCCTATCACGTGGCAATGTAGCCCAATGGCATCTGGTTGATTCAGGAATATGAAGAGCCTCAAACCGTTCCTTCAGTGTCTTTACAAGGAAGCCTGACCATCTTGTAGGTGGGCGGCCACGTGATCTTTTGACATCCCTTGGAATCTAGTTGGTAACGGCTCTAGTCCAGCGGTTGTCTCCAAATCGCATTACATGTCCAGTCCATCTGATTTTTGATGCCTTGGCAAACGAGACAGCCAAGATTCTGGAATAGCGATGGAAGTCAGAACTCCAGATTCCTTCTCTCACTTGAGTGAGGCATGATATTACAAGCATAGCTCTTTCGATGCCTCTCTGGGAGACCCAAATAGCATTCTCATCCTGCTTTCCATAACAGATACAGATACACCCGGCAGAGCAGAAACCAGCTTTTCCCATTGAGCGCGGCCGCACAGTGGCCTTGCGATTTACCTCCAAATTGCTGTGAATCATAAAGATCAACAACTAAAAAATCTGTAATCTCATTGGGGAAGGTAGTGAATACACATTTTTCTGAAGAATAAAGATAGGTCAGAAGTAGTCATATGAAAAGTCTTCATAGTCATTACCAGGGAAATCCAAATTCATATGGAAATACATATCACCTCATGCCAGTGAGATTGACATCTATCAGGAAGCTATGAACAGCATGTATTGAAGAGGATATGGGAAAAGCAAAGCTCTCATGCACTGCTAGTGGGAACTTTGTCCGTTCCGGCCCCTGAAAGCAATGTGGATATTCTTCAAAAGACTGAAATTAGAGCTTCCTTATGACACGGCAATTCTATTCCTCAGAATATGTCCTAAAATACACAACTATTCTCAGTCACTCCAGTTTGGGATTATTGGGAGGAACCAAACTTTCTGGTTGTTTCTTTGTAGTCTGAAGGAAGTTAGTAAATAGAATGGCTATTTATTCGAATAGCAGCAGTATAAATCTTTGCTGTTTCAGAGGCGCAGTAAAGCAGGTTGAATGCTTTCCTTGCATGAGTCTGACCTTAATTTGATCCATAAAACACCTCACCGGGAGTGATCTCTGAGCACCGAGTCAGAAGTAAACCCTGAGCACTGCTAGGTGTGACCCCAAAACAAGTAAGCAATGACAACAAAATAAATAGTAATAAAAGTCTTCAGTAAAATTTTGCTGTGATCATAGGATTTTCTTAATACTAAGAGTATTGTGGTATTAAAATGTTGTCTCAAATAGTTTTGTCCAAAATACTTGCAATATGCAAGCCAACCAACTCTATAGCCTAAATATTTTGAGGGTATCAAGAGAAGTCAGATGCATTCAAATTCATACCTCTTGGCTCTGGCATGTAAGTTTTATGATTCTGGTCAAATTACTTGACTTCCCTCAGTCTGTTTCTAGTCTGGAGAATGAAGCTGCTGCTTTCCAATTATTGCTGTGATCATTATAGGAGATTTGAAATATAGAGCATTTATCGTAATTGTTAGAGTTTTATCTATCCTTCATATAGATAGCATAAACCTAGCTATCTTTCATGATCAGTATTAGACAGATAATTGAATAACCAGATTTGTCTAATATCAGCATTCACAATATGGCATCCATCAATCATAAAGCCCAATAAACATTATATCTAAAAATTTCTGTACTCTTTCCTTCTGACATTTTCATCTTCACCATGTTAGACCTGCTCATTACTTTCTTTTTTGGGAATTTTTGTAAAATCCCATACAGAATTAACGTATTGTTCTTCATAAAGATTGCTGCTTTTATGATTTTCCTCTGCTCAAATATCTGCTCTAAATCCTTAGTGCTCAACTTCTTACTTTAATTTGAGATGATTTTTGAGTATCATCTTTTATCAGCTTATCATTTAAAATTTTTATGCATTTTCCTTCCAAGACACATACCGTCCCCAAATCAACAATCCTTTTTTTCTATTGTACTTTTTATAATCTTGATCTTATATCACGTTTTGTAACTTTTAAAGTTGCTTTTCTACTTTTAATCTAGATCCTTTTAATTCATTTCCTGTGTGACTACTAGATTAATCTTTTATACAGTGCAATCCTGACCTTGTCACTTTCCTGCCTGAGTGCTTCCCCTAATGTCATTAGGATCAAGTTAAAAGTTCTCAGTTGGATGTAGAAGGTCTTCTGAGGTCCTTTCTTAGACTACGGTATCTTCACTACCACTTTATGCAATTCTGATCCATACTTATCATTCTCCATTCTATGAATATTTAACATTTATCACCTTTGACTTTCTTTGTCTGTGCAAAGAAAAATATCTTTTACCTTCCTCTTTCTCCTAGCTAATACTGCTCATTTATCAAGTCTTTCCATGATAAATGAGTTCCCTATTCTTTGTATGGCATTTTCTGATTGGTCCTTTCATTTTGCCCACTGAATTAGGATCTCATATTTGTTCTATGGTTATTTAGAATTCCTTAAAAATACCTTACTCATATAAATTATTGATTTAGCTGTTTCCCTTCTAAAGAGGTCTTATTTGTTGTATCATTTTCATCTTTGAATTTCCACATTCTAGAACTAGATATCAAACCTGAATAACTCAATAAATGTACAGTATTTTTTATTTACTTTGTAAACTAAAAGTAAATAAGTTTCTCTGAAGGAAACTTCAGCAGTTCTGATGCCTGTAAGTGTAAGAGCCTCCTTTATGCCTGGTGCTCTGGCGAAGATTCCTCCGGCAATATGTTGAATACTGCCTCGTGTGAACAAGAGTGTACACTCTCCAAGGTATGCTGATCCAGAGACAACTGGGCAGAGCTGCTACTTGCTCTCCCTGTGACCAGCCGCTCCGGGCCCAGAAGAGATGGCGGGTTCTAGCCCTGTCCGCCAGCCCAGCAGAGCCTTGCAACAGCCGACGACCCCCCACTCCATGAGGGCCCTCCATTTTCCTCGGACTTCTCTCTCATCAGAACTCCACCCAGCAGACCAGCCTATCACAGTCGGTTCAAATCCACGCTGCAGTCTTTTTAATCGCCGGTATGCTGATCCAGAAACAACATGGGAGAGCTTACTTGCTCTCCCTCCACCGCCCGGGGATGGCGGTTTCTAGCCCTGCCCGCCAGCCCAGCAGAGCCTTGCAACACCCGCCCCCACTCCTGAGGGCCTCCATTTTCCATCTGGACTTCTCTCTCCTCAGAACTCCCCAGCGACCAGCCTTCACAGTCCAGCTCTGGGCCACATGGTTCATCATTAAATGCTGGACTTAGAGTGACTGCAAGAGTATGCTACCTGCAGCAGCCTGGCAAGCTACCCGTGTTGTATTTGATATGCCAAATACCAGTAACAATTATAGACCTCATTCCAGAATGGATTGTGGCTCTTTATGTTCCTGAGCAAGCAGATGCCCTTGGGCTCTACTAGCATGAGACAGGACATATGGAGATGTTACTGGGGCCCGCTCGCAAATCGATGAACAACGGGAGACAGTGATACAGTGATACAGTAAACTAAAGAATCAGTGTCTGATTTTTTGTATACCTCAAATTTCAAGGATTGATATTTGTATCTAGTAGTTTAAAAAATAAATACTTGGCAATAAATATCAATATACGTTATATTTAAATCTTGTGTTTAATTTTTTCTTGGCCTGGAATTTTAGATATGGTGGTTTTGAGAAGCAGATAACTATCCTGTATTAGATAGTAAAATATACCTAATAAGATTATGGAAAATAAAACCTGATAGCTAAATCAAGCTGCTGATTTAAAGTTTAGTTTGAAAAATATTATTGAGGACTGTGAATAACATTATTGTTAATGGTGATTTCCTATGTACATAAATTCAACACCAGTGACATTCTTCTGTCTCAAGGTCCTCAGTGTTTCCTTTTTAGCACCTTCAAACTGTTTTGTGGATCTGTTCTCCTTTCTGTTGCCTTTGACCTTTTTGGGCTTTTTTTCTTTTCTTTTTTTTTTTTCTTTTTTGGGTTACATCCAGAAATGCTCAGGGGTTTCTCCTGGCTCTGCACTCAGGAAGTACTCCCGGCAGTACTCGGTACTCTGGCGACCATACGGGATGCCGGGGATGGAACCTGGGCGGCACAGGCTGGCTGCGTGCAAGGCAAACGCCCTACCCACTGGGCTATCGCTCTGGCCCGCCTTTGACTTTTTGATGCTACCTTGTTTTGTATGTGTGTGTCCTACATATGAGAAAAAGTTCTGTGTCAGAAAAGCACTGGGGTCCCCACGAATCAGGAAATGAATTTCTTTTTACCTCTGAAGCTGACGGGGAATGGATGATAACTCAGGATCCAGCACAGTTTCAAAAGACTTTACTCTCATAGGTTCTAGTATACAATCCAGTAACAGGAAAACCCCAGACCTTAGATTCCTAGCTGGGCCCTGGCCACGTGTAGGTTTAGAATCCTAGGCCAAGATGGCCACTACCATGTGCTGAGGCCTAAGAAGGAAGAGAACAGACAGAAGGAAAAGAGAGGCAGAGTGCAAAGAGGGAGCCAAATGGCCAAAAAGCCCTTTCGCCTTTCTCCTAGCTTATTTTATAGATAGAAGCCTGCCAAAAACTTCCAGCCCATCCCATCGTGGGCTGGACTATCTAGAGAGGAAGCCAGGTATATGACTATATTGAAATGCACATCTTCAGATGGGCCCTTTGGCTTCCCAATGCCAGAACTGAAGCCCTGAGATAAGATCTCCCTAGCAGAGTGGGGGGGGGGCTGCATCTCTGAACCAGAAAGCAGTTCAGAATTTAATTTGTAGAGAATGGCATTAATATTTCTTACCATGAATATAAAGCCAGCTGATTCCAGACTCTAGATCCCACTAAGGTCCAAAATCCATCAGAATAATTCACTTTGGCATTGCCTTTAGAATCAGAGACACATCAGTTTGCCCGGAGGTGCAGTGGCATGTCTCTTTGAACAAGGAGAATTGATTACATTATGGTTGATCCAATGTGGCCAAGTACTCTTGGAATAGCTATATATATATATATATATATATATATATATATATGTCCCTCATGGGGACCCACGGAGTAGAAAGAGTATTGAATATTGAACTGGGGCAAGCAAGATTCATAATATTCATAATAAAAATATTTATGCTATATGAAATTATGAAATCAATCCAATTCTGCCCAAGCTCCCATTGTGTCTCCTCCAGAGATTCCATAAAGGCAGGGAGTAGCTCTTCACATAAGCTAACTGTAGCTGGAAACTAAGGCTCAGTAGGCATGTCACCCAACAATTCTGTACTCATCTCTTTCCTTCTGACTGACTTCACTAGTCATGATATCCTATAGTTCCATCCATGTTGCTGAAAATAGTTTGATTTTTGTTCTTTCTTAGAGTTTTACATAGTATTTCATTGTATATTTATACCATAACTTCTTTATCCATTCATCTATAGTTGGACATTTGGGTATTTGGGTTGTTTCCAATATCTTGGTCAATGTTCTAAGTTCTGTGATGAACATTGGTATGCATCCATTTTTAGAATCAATAATTTTGTGTTTTGGGGATAGATGCCAAGCTGGGTCACAAGGGAGTTCTATTCCTGTTTTTTTAAAGATATATCTATATTAGTTTCCATATAGAGTCATCTGCTGATTTAAACTTCAGACTGAGTATATCCTAGTACTGGACCACTTCTACTGATAAACCTTGGGAATATTTTATTCTTATTTAGATCACTTGTATCACTTGTCTTCCCATTGTTCATCGATTTGCACGAGCAGGCACTAGTTATATCTCCATACTTCATGTGGCATGCTAATGTAACTCAAGGGCACCTGCTCTCGCCAGGAATTTGAAGAGTTTCAAACCATTCCTTCAGGTCATGGGAATGAAGTCTATAATTGATATTGGTTTTTGGCATATCAAATACGACAGGGGTAGCTTGTCAGGCTCTGCCATGTGGGTGGTATACTCTCCGTAGTAGGCTCTCAGTTCATGCATTTACTGATGAACTGCGCACAACTGGAAGACATCAGCTTGTCTTTTGGTTGGAGCTCTGACGAGCTGTGGAGTCTGGATGTTGAAGATGATCTTATTTAGATCATCTTCTTTAAATCAGAGACTGCATGTGTTACAAGCTTCAGTGCACGCTTGTACTCTCTGGGGGTTATTATGGAAACTTCAGCAGGGTCTTGGGAGTGACCAGAGAAAAATATATTACTTTCCTATGACTGTGATAACAACATGTTACAAACTTGGTGACTTAAAACAGTAGGAATTAATTTTCTTGCTGATCTAAAGATCAGAACTCCAAATCACATTTCATTTTTACTGAGCAAAATCCAAGGTGTTCATGTGGCTGCGCATGCTCTGGAAGCAATCAACGTGAGAACCTGTTCTTTGCCTCTTCTGGTTGCTGGTTGCCAGCCATATTTCTTCTGTCTGCATCCTCCAATCTCTGACCCTGATTTCTCACATTGCCATCTTCTTTTTGGGGTGTCTTATCTCCCCATGTCTGCCCTGTTTTGAGAAGTAGCTAATTGCATTTAGATGGTTAAGTTGAACAGTACAAGGTGATCTCATCCTAAGAGTCTTAATCACATTTACAATGACCATTTTTAAATAAGTTAACAAATATTGGTTCCATATTATGGCCTGTTGTCTTTGAGGAACGTTATTTAGAAACCACAGAGACATATGGTCATTTCCCTTTGCTAACTTCAGGAGTTAAGTTCTTTTAGCAATTTGGTTTTCTTACTGACGTATCTCATGAAAAAAAGCTTGCAAACTGGTAGTCCATTGGAAAAAATCTGGGTAGTTTCTGCTAAAATTAGGCTAATTTAGGTCCGTTTCTAATGCTTGTAGACCAGTAGGTATGATAATATTCCTAGTTTTCATTGTGGAAATAAATGATTAATGCATATCAAACAACTGATTAAGAGACAACTAGAAGAGTTTGAATATGGCTATCCTGGCTTCCAGCTACTATTACCTGGTTGTAGCCACTACCATGCTGTGTTGGATTGTCATTTGGTTTTGGGAACATAGATAAACTCATTGGTCTTGACATCTACATCACTATAAGTAGCTCTAGCCATGGAGGTTAAATACATCAAGAGCTAGAGATAGTAGAGGGGTTAGGTTCTATGACACTTTATAGTTCTCTGAACATCACTGTGATAGTGTGGAGACCTCTGTGCTCTGTTGGTGTGTGCCAGGTGACACCTGGAAGTGTGGAACCTGAGTGGCACTGCATCTTTGGGTTCTACCATTGAACTACTTGGCCAAGAGCAAGAGTCGAAAGTGTCACTCCAATTACTGGATTGTTGAGAGACCATTTTGTAGGACTGCCCACTCCAGGGAGGAGTGTGTGGAGAAGAAAAATTGAGTTAGCCTTTTGAGGTTTGGCTACCTCAAACACTTCAATTTAGAATGTGGCTACCCTTTTGAAAGGTGCTTTGAAAGTTTGGTGAGGGTAATTTTAGTTGGTTTAAGAGAAAAGAAGCTTAGGTAGCTTTGCAGTAGTTCACCATGGGTACAGCAGAGCAGGACTTACTAATTCCTCTGTTGCATTTTGGGCCACATAAGGCAGTGTTGAGGGTTTATTTTAGGCTCTAAGCTCAGGAACTGCTCTTGGAGTGAGTGTTTTGGGGGACCATATGAGTTGCCTGGGAAGTTCCCTACTTGCTGTACCTTCTATCCAGTCCTATGAACTTATTAACTTTCTGAGTTAAAGGAGAGCACCAGCAGTAAAATGTGGCATATCTCCTAGTTCATCTACACCTTCTACATTATCTCATGCAACCTATGGAGGACATGGACCCATGAGAGAGCTGCATAAGAGAGAGCTTCCACCATGATTTCTCAGGCTTCATTCAGTATGTCTACTTGATTGTCACCCACTAGCTTAATCCACGGGCAGGAGAAATTAACTTCCTGTTGACTTCTAATATAGCTATCTGGGGAAGTTGAAATAAAGGTAAGATCTTAATAAAACCTTGTTTTCTATTGTCTACAAGCAGGATAGTGATAGTGATTGAGCACATGAAATTTCAAACATATTTTCTTGCATTTTATTTTGACACCATCTGATTCCTGGCCTCTTCTATAAACTGAGGATATAATTGACAATTTCAATATGGCAAAAGCCATACGTCACAAATACTTCATCTTTTCATCTTCACAACATCTCTCTGAACTAAGTGGAATAAGAAATTTATGTTTGTCATGAGAAAATTAAGGTACAGAGAATGTAACATTTCTATAGTACATAGCAACAAATAACAAACTAAGTATTTCAATTTAAATATTCTTGCCTCAGAAAAAATATGCCGTTAATCATAGGTTTTTGTGGTTTTTGTGCTTAAATCGTCACCATAATCAAATGAAGTAGTTTATCAGGCAGCTTTGGAAAGTTCTGGGTTACATTTCAGGTGAAATATTAATAGTGCCCTTCACTCAAAAGAAGCGCACACCTTCATTCCTATATTTATCTCAAAAATATGCAATAATTATATGTAATACATTGAGAGCAAGATCCAATCCATGAGAATCTCACTCTTAGGTTAATTGTTATACTTATACAGCTACCATCAACTACCATAGCCCATAACCATCCAGAGTGTGAGAGTCTTAGCAGGTAATTCAGGTCTTTGCAGCTGCTTACCAGTGGAGTCCCTGTTCTCATACCTATTCTACATATGTTCATCCAAACAGCAGAATAGTGATTCCCATTTCCTGGCCTAGGCAGTGCTCTTAATTGATAAAACTTAACAGATGAAGTTAAAATCACTTGCCATACCTAGTTCTACTGCAGTTAGGAATGTGTAATCTCAGTGAATGAAGAATCTGAACTTAAGCTAAGCTCACGAATTTCTCTGTCTCATTCCTAGAAATAATAATAAGCATTGAAAACTGTTTAGGTATTTTATATACCCTTCCTTCAGTGTCCCTGTCATTGATACTGCTAAATTATTTTTGATTCATAACTGTATCCTGTTCATATAAGTAGTTATCATTTAGTTTCTTCTGATAAAAGACTGTTGAAGTATATTATGGGAATTGACACAACATATATAAGAAAAATATATAAGAAAGACATTATAATATGAGTTGTAGCTGACACCTAAAATCCATTTAAAAGGTGTTTTAAATGTGCTGTGTATGACTGGCAGTGATCTTTAGAACAGGATAGTTTTACATGGTATAAGAGACATCTAGTGGTTATCCAGGTCTCTGCAGATTTACTAAAGGTAATGTAAAGTCATGGAATATGTACAGGGGCTAAATTCATATCCAAGGGAAGCCCGCACAGAAAGATGGCCTTATTTATTACCTGCTCTTGATTTTGTAGTTAACAAAGGGAAGTATGCTGTTCAGAAGAAAACCATTTGAGTCCTTGTATTTTTATCGATATTATTGTCAATGATACCAAACGCCTATCATTTATATCTTGCATCCGTTTGGAAATGAGTCTGTTATCTGCTAATTGCCAGACTGGCATATCCTTCCACTTTCCTACCTCTTCTTCTGATTGCAGAAGGCCCCTTTGGACTACTTTGAAAAGCCATATGATTAGAGCCTTCATTAGGCTAGAAGCAGAACTGTTTAACAGGCCAGGCAAAGGAAGTAGTTCGTGAATTGCTTGAGACAGGCAGATTGTCTTCCTAGGGATTTGCTCACCCATCAGAAAACCACATAACTCTGGTCCACTGACACACTTTTGAATGAATGAAGGAATTTCACATTATAAGAGGTTGGACTATGAAACATTTCTCTGAACGTGCCTTATTAACCCCAGGAAGTCAGCCTAGAACTTGACCTTGGTCAGCAGCTGTTGAAATAATTTGCCACTGACCGTGGTTCTGTACTCATTGCTTCTGTCTTCTGTACTATCTATAATACTTTTCACAAATGCTATTTCAAATTAAGATCTGTTTCATCAGGACTATCTATTGCTCTTATATTTGTTATATCAGCTTATATAATTATTCTAGCTTCAGATTTTCATATAACTTATTCTCAAAAAAATCACTCCTAGAGGGACAGGCATAGAATGATTGTACTGATTTATGGAATATAAAACACATAGTATGAGACTAATAGCCGAGGACAGTAGAAACCAGGGCCAGGAGGTTTGGTCCAATGTTGTTAGCCTGCTGGGAAAGAAGGCACTTGGGATAAAGAAGGAACCACTATGAAAATGATAGAAGGAAATGGTCACTTTGCAATAGTGTAAGAACTTCATGCTGTAAGCAGGTAAAGGGACAAACATGATAACCTCTCAGTACCTGTATTTTAAACCATTATGCCCAAAATGAGAGAGAGAGAGAGATAAAGAAGGAAATTGTCTGCTGTAGAAGACAGGGCTAGGTGCAGGTGGGAGGTGCAGGAGGGAAACTGGGAACACTGGTGGTGGATAATGTACACTGGTAAAGGGATGGGTGTTGGAACAGTGTATGACTGAACCCCAACTTCAAACAACTTTGTAACTTATCTAATGGTGATTCAATAATTAACACACCAAAATAAAGCACATCGTTCCTATTATAGCATTTCTTCTTTCAGAATAGTTCAGAGCAGCCAGAATCTACTAGCTATATAGTCAGGGATCCACTGTTGGGGGATTCCAGTCTTTCTTTATTGAGTTTGAGAACAGAACATAAAGTACCTGAGGAGCTATTTAAAATTCATTCGAAGTACTATGGCAGTCCACTTAACATTCTGATAAAGATTCATACCATTGTCTCTCAGCATGTCTGAGCATGGGTACAGTATTGATGCTGGGTTTCGTCAGCCAGTTTCTCAGAGGATCCTATCTCAAGTTGTGGTGGTTTTTGCTTCTTCTATTAGTGCTATGCTGAGATAGTTAAGTGAATGAGAGCTGTCTTTCCAAGATAAAAGACTTTCCATATAGACAGATTTAATCTGTGATCTTTATTACACTTGCATACTAGGAAAAAATAAACTAAATATTCAGTGATTCCATAAAACTTCTTTTTAGCTTCCTGTGATACCTTAGGATTCTACCTTCTCATTTCACTGGCAAAAATAATTAATATAGAGGTTTATTATTTACATATTACCATTCTCATCAACTTGGGGGCCACAGAAAGTTTTCTTTGTGATCTTCTAGGACTAAATTTTCTCTCCATTTTTCTATCCTTCTACAAACATAGACTGGCATTGTGCCATGCACTGAGAGGCACACAAAAAAGCACAAATCCTTTTCCTGGAGATCTATGTGTACTGGAGGAGATAGACAATGACAGAAAAGCATGATAATCTCTGTGATAGCAGTTGGAATGTGCAACATAGAGGTGGGAGTGGAAATGTAATTGACAAGAATGTTGAAAAAACTGCCCAAGGGAGTTGGCACTTGGACTATGCCTTAAGTGATGAGCAGTAGTTACTTGATAAAATATTCAGGTAAGACTTATCTAGTTTATTGGAATAACTGCAGAATTCTGGTGAGAGTGATAATAGTGAGCGGGAACTACATAAAGAAGAGTATTTTATGTAATGTTGAAAATTTTTCATTTGATTCTGAAGTTGATAGAGAACCATTGAAGGATTTTAGGTAGAAAATGATGTTACCCCCAGGGAAAACAGTAAGATGATTAGAGTCATTTCTAGTCTACAGGATAAAAATAACAGTAGATTCCTAGTGATTCAGAAAGGCACCTTTTAAATTTATCACTTTTCTAATCAAACAGCTAAAGGCTTCCTTTCTACCCTAATGATTCTCTGTTCCCCTCACTTGCATAATGTCTTTATTTTTAGAGCCATTCCAAATCAGATACCACCTTCTCATCAGCTCTTAGTTCTTTTGCTTTGTGACATGTTACTTTCATTCTTTTCAGGTTAGTGTCTCATCAAATATTCACAGACAAAAGGAAATATAGTCTTTAACTGGAAAGATTTGTTCAATAAGTACATGCATGAAGTTAGAGCATATATTTAGTGAACCTCTACTGCGTGCCAGGCACTTGGCTAAATACTGAACCTACATTGGTTAGCACAAGGACACATAGTGTTTATATGCTTATAATACAGGTGATCATAATGCTGCTCTTCCTGGAAAGTAGAGGGAGGAGAAATATGTGAGCCAAGTTTCTGATTATTTATGCACACATTCATAATTGAAGAGGCATATATCATCTTACTCCAATTCTGATTTAAATATACCCCCTTTAAAGTACTCCTTAAATGTTTTCTAAGTATGTCAAGGTCAGAGACTATATTTCATACTCCATTGTATCTTCTATAGTCTAAAGCTCAATGTAGTGGCTAGCTACTTAACACATTGGTGTGGATTATTTGTTTTAAGTCTTCCAGTATAGGTCAGTTTGTTAAATTGGCTTTTGTATTAGAGTGTGACTAAGGTAGAGAAAATGTTCAGTTCAAATTTTATCTCTCAGTGTCTGGTGCTAACTTCTTCTAGTACTACCTTAAGAAGAATTTTAAGGCTCCACCTGTGTTGAGAGGGAAGCAACATAAAATAGACTGATATTGGTTCACAATATGCCATCTGGGCACAAACTTCCCAGTTTGGTTCTTAAACATGGAAGAGTTTGCTCTCTTGCTCTTTAGGTGTAATTAAACAACTCACTTAAAATATTCTAGATTATCTTAATTTTTTCATCACTTGTCTTCCTGTTGTTCATTGATTTGCTCAAGCGGGTGCCAGTAACTTCTCCATTCACTGGGAATGAGGTCCATTATTGTTACTGCTTTTGACATACCAAATATACCATGGGTAGCTTGCCAGGCTCTGCCGTCGCTCTGGGTTCATCCCACGGGACCCAGTCTTTTTCTGTCAGACCATCAACCATCTAGGGCCCAGGGGCAGAGCCCTGGGGTAGACAAACCTGTCTCCTATCTGCCACCTGATGACACAGTCGGACACCACAGCCGTAGCCGCAACACCTCGTGGGGGCAGACCTTGTCATTACTGTTTCCTTATATGAGCTGTAAGGCTCAACATAATTGATGCTGACTAAGTGAGCAGGCTTCGGGAGGGAGATGGAGGGTTAGGAGGGAAATGTGGGTCTCTGGTTTTGGGGGGGGGCACAAGGTGGTGGGATTGGTGCTGAATGATCAACATTTCCAGCAACTGTATTGTGAAAAAGTTTGTGCTTTGTAAATCACGGTGTTTAAAATAAATCATTTAAAAACAACAAAGCAAACAAACGAATAAATAAATACAAGAAAAGCTTCTGGTATTAGAAAAAGGAAACAAGTGTCCAGGCAGGTGGACGGATATAGCCTGTTTTTGAAGACCTAAGACCCCTTTGTGCTAGTTATTATGTTCTTGCTTATGTCTGTCTAGGCTGAATTCTTGCTTCATTAACTTAGTAGAAACTTCTTACACTTTGTGGAGATACTAAAATTCTGAATCAGCAAATCCTAGTTCTTGTGATAGACCAAGACTTTACAGTATCTTAAAATACTCCGGAAACTTTATTGCCTGAATTTTTTCCTATGGGATACATGAACATATGGTTCCTGTTCCTGATCAGCAGTTTTAGCTGAAGAAAAGTCATAAGAAAGTTCTTCTTGAGAATAAAATTGACACCTTCCCTGTGATTATGCCAAAAGTTGGGAATCTTAACCATCTGTACCTGAACATAAACCTATCTGATCATTTCCTCTCCACAAAGAATCCCCCAGAAATATAAATGTTTGTATCAATTTTGCTGATAAATGTTAATGACTTGCATTAACAGCAGAGTTCTTGGGCTGACACCCATGTCCACTGGTTCACAAAACTGGTCTATAGTTCTTTTCTCCCCACCCAATCCCAATATAGAGGTTTGTCTTCCCTTTACTGTCAGTCAAGTTGCCTTGTGCCCTTTTTTATCTTTTGCTGAATACTCTCTTACTAATGGGACCATACATCAGTGATGATCAGTGATGATAAACCTGTCCAGCTTGATACTCTGTGGGTAAAACAGAGCCTACCTGTTTTACCCACAGAGTATAGAATCACACAATTCTACAATTCTAAATTGTCGGGGAGCACTGCTGGGGTCCCCGCCAGTGCTGGAAAGTGAGTTCCCTTCTACCTCCTAAGCTGGCGGGGAATGGATGAAGACTCAGGAATCCGGTGCAGTTTTAAAAGGGCTTTACTATCACAGGTTCCAATATACAATCCAAGAGCAGGGAAAACCTCTGGACTCTGGGTTCCCAGCTAGGCCCCGCCAGGTGTAGGCCAAGATGGCTGCCACCACGTGTGGAGGCCCAACAAAGAATGGAGAGGATGGAGAAGCAAAACACCAAGGGAAGCCGAAATGGCAAAAAGGGGAAAAAAAAGAGAGGGAGAGATTCTTTCTTCTTGCAGCTTATTTTATAGCTAGAAATACGCCCAAACTCCCCAGCCCAGCCCATTCTTGGCTGGGCTATCTAGAGATGAAAACAGGAAAATAGCTCTATAGGATGTAGCAACTTCAGGAGACCCTCTGGCTGTTTACAAGGACCCAGAGCTAATTCAAAGCCTCCTAGCAGAGCTGGGAGAAGCTATAAGCTAAATTTAACTTCCTCTGGCAGGAAGGACCAAATGCCCTCAGGTAATTTCTCCCAGCACCTCACTTAATATCTTGAGCCAAGATCTGCCTGGAATTGCCTTTATAGGGTAGAGAAGGGGGTCTCTGAGATGGCATGTCTGTGTACCAAAGACTAATACTAATGCCAGTTAAATATTTCTCCAAGCCTTCACAAGAGTCTCGTCTACTTCATGGTAGTTTTATATTTTAGTTGCCTTTGAGTTATCAGGGAGCCATGTTTGCTTGCTTGGAGGCAAACAGCATTTCTCTCTGGTCTAATTACTTAGAGATCCATCATGGCCAGGCAAATATGCTGGTAAGATCTAGCTAGTCCCACGATGCTTGTGGTAGCATGAGAGAATATTTAAACCAGCCAGTACAGAATACATGGTCAGATAAGACTGCCACATTTAGACTATCCCCCTATCTATGAAGTGACGGGCAGGAGGCAATCCAGGGCAGATGCAGAGGCCTAGGCTTTTAGGTGTCCTGCAACACTAAATAACTTCCAGTATTTTACCACTGGTTTCTACTTCTTTTTTTTACAATTAAAAAGTTCATATTTGGGTTTTGGTCATACAGTGTTCCAGCACCCATCCCTCCACCAGTGCCCATCTCCCACCACCAACGCCCCCGGTTCCCTCCTTCCTCCCCACCCCGCCTCCATGGCAGGTTCTTTATTTCTTTCCCCCTCTCTCTCTCTTTATCTTTTCATTCCCTTCCAGACTATGGATTATAGAACATACATTAAAGGGTTGTCATGTGTATCTTTTGGCCTGTATTTAATACTCAGTTCTAGGTTGGTATTAGTACCCTTGACAATTGTTAGCACACTGTTCCATTTTCTCTCTTATCTAGCCTCTGATTCCCACACATCTTTTAGAGTCTGTTTCACCTTTATTTTGAGCCTAGAACTTAAAATATGTTTTGGTTCTTGCTTTGCAAATCTGACCCTTGGTTCCTATTTATGCTTCTGGTGTTTAGGTTTTGTTTTGGCAGATCTTAACACTGTTACAGAATATAAAGTATGAAAATAGTGGTATTCATGGTTTGTCATACTTGGGACATTGGGCCCAAAGGTGGAATGTCAGCTGAGGCTCAGCAAGCAGAGTTAGATACTGATGACTGTTAGCAAGACCCGTTGTGATACTGATCATGCCAGAGAATTTCTTTTGACTCTGGAAATAGAGAGGACCATCTGCTTGGACATTTGTGCTTCAGCTTCTTTGAGTTTGGATAGTGGTACATTGTGATGGAAAATTATGATAATATATCCTATTAATGATATCCTACATTATAACCTATATTATATAATATCCTATGTTGATGATAATGTTATCCTAAATCTTTGCATGTGTATCTGTGAGGGTATGAATGGCGGTATTTTGTGAAGCAGAGACCGAAGAGGTAGAGTCATCGAAACAGAAGTTAGTAGTAGGCACCATTAGTATTTATAGGACTTGAATATTCCACCCAGGCAATTACTAATTACTTTAGTTTTACATTTACTTTAGAGATTATTAGATTCAGAGTCACCCACTAACTCCTGTACTATCCTTTGAATTAACAGTCAGCTTCAAAATTATTACCAGAATTTTTCCTCTTAATGACTCCATCCCATGTTATAGTCTATTGATTAAATTCTGGCTTTTCACATAAAATAACACAAAAAATTAATAATGACAACTACCACTTTCTGAGTGCTTGTATAGTGCCAGAAACTGTACAAACTTCCTTATACATGATATTACTTCAGCTGTTTTTACAACTGTGGAGTGAGGCTGGTTGTATGCATCCAAAAGTTGAAGAATCCAAGACTAAAATTAGTGAAATGGTTGTTGAACGGTGAAGTGGAACTTTCCTTCTTAGAAGTATCCAATCTCTGATTGTAACCAGCAGGTAGTCTGCCATGGAAGCTCAGCATCTAATTTAACGAGGTTTTGAGTACTTATCTGTTTTATTTTGTGGTACCTCATTTGGCATTAATAAGGGATTACTTCTGGCTCTGCAATTAATATTATGCATTGCAGGGCTCAGGGATCAATCATATGGGGTGCTTAGGATAGAACCCCAGTTGTCTGCATGCAAGACAAGCTCACTACCCACCATACTATCCCTCCAGCCCTGATATGATCATTTATTTAGTGCTTGTTTGCTTGGTACTGCTTCAGATTTTAAAAGCTATAATGTATATCTTTTGCTGATAAGGTATTTGAATATAAAGACAAAGATAAGTATAATATAAAGACACAACTAATGGTTACAAAGGTAACTAATATGATTGAATAAGTGCTAAATGAGTAAGATAGTTCAAAAGGAGAGAGAATTGTAGTTATTTTTGGTCTGCATTTACTCAGAGGAAGAAAGGTAGAAAATACAGGATTGTGAGCATGTAGAGAGACCAGAAGCAAGATTTCTTTCACTATTCCTTCAAATTAATTAAAATTTAATCATTTTGGTTCATGTTGCGTATTCACAGTAGTTTTAACGCTTATGATTTTGAAACACACAGTTACCTCACCTTACTCTAATCAAAGTACCTAAGGCCCTCCCCCAATGACCTTCTGTTCTTTCAGCTCACATTCCCATTCTACACATGACCTTTTACCCTTCCCCACTGGCATTCTCATCTCCATAATAGAGGGGTCTGGGTTTGCCATCATTTTATACCTTCCATTCTCTTGTCTTATTTCTTCTGTATGACACAGATGAGTGAGATCATTCAGCATTTGTTCTTCTTTTGATATGAATTTGTTTATTTCACCATAATTAGGAATGTTACTGCTAACACTGACCTTGAAGCTGTACCATGTGGAAAAGAAAAATCTCATTCTATTCTTACCTGTCATGAGAGGATTCCATTTGTGTGGGGAATGGATAGACACATCTTTGTTTTTTGCCTATTAGGTATAAGCTGTTTCACATCAGCAAAGTTGAAAAGCTTCTCTGTATGCATAGTCAACACTGGTCCACATCCGGGCATCCTGGTACAGTCTTCTCACCTTTCTGTTATGTGTTGTCTAGCTTAGGCACTTAGGAGAATGTTCCAGAGCATCTTCACCCTTCAAGCATCCTCAGTGATTTGGAGCAAAGCAATGAGTTTCATTCATCTAGGCAACACTATAAATGACTGTCTGATAAGCCAACCTAGCAGTTTTAATGGAAACTGTCCTATATGTATCACTTGTATCACTTGTTTTCCCATTGTTCATCAATTTGCTCGAGCGAGTACTAGCGACATCTCCATATGTCCTGTCACATGCTAGTGTAGCTCAAGGGCATCTGCTTGCTCAAGGAACATGAAGAGCCTCAAATCATTCCTTCAGGTCATAGGAATGAGGTCTATAATTGTCACTGGTATTAGGCATATCAAATATGACATGGGTCGTTTGGCAGGCTCTGCTGTGTGGGTTGAATACTCTTGTAGTAGCCTGTTATCTCGTGAATTTATCGATGAACCAACAGGGAGAGATAAGCTTTTCTCTTGGGTGGAGCTCTGATGAGCTGTGGAGTCCGGATGTTGAAAATGGCTGCCCTCATGACGTAGGGGGTTCCTCTGGCTTCTTGTGAGTCTCTGCTGGGATGGCAGGCCAGGGCTAGAACCCGCCTTCCCTTCTGGGTGCTTCATGGTCAGCTGGGCACAGGGAGAGCTGGTGGCAGCTCTGCCTCATGTATCTGAGACTCTGCATCAGGCATACCTGGACTTGAAATAGACCTCCTTTGATGAGCAGGGCTTGTGATCAGCTTTTCTGCTGGGTGGAGCTCTGATGAGCTGTGGAGTCCGGATGTTGAAAATGGCAGCCCTCATGGTGTGGGGGGTTCCTCTGGCCTTTTTGCGAGGCTCTGCTGGGATGGCAGGCCAGGGCTAGAACCCGCCTTCCCTCCTTGGCACCTCATGACTAGCTATGATATGTAGACCCACAGAAGATTAAAAGTGCTTGATGATGGGACCAGAGCAATAATACAGTGGGTACAGTACTTGCCAGTTTTTATCCCTAGCATTCCATATGGTCCCATAAGACTACCAGGAGTGATCCCTATGTGCAGTACCATGATAAGCCTTTAGCACTGCCGGGTATCCTACCCAGAACTAATAAACTAAAGAAAAGTGCATCATTAACAGGAATATGAGACAGGGGGGGGGAAAACTCTTAAAGGGCCAGAATGCTTTATGTGTTTAGACCTTGAATTCCACATTCAGCCCCATATAGCCTCCCCAAAGTATTAGTGGGGTTTAATGGCCTTTATTACCAATGAGTCCTAGCGTCAACATATCATTCGCCTAAGTACCAAACCATCAGGCCCACACTGCCAGACTAAGAACTCTGGAAGTGGCTCTGGGACCCAGAACACCATTAGTTAGAAACAAAACAAAAACAAGAGACAGAAAAATCTGAGCTGATCCTGTTGCTGGAAATAACTAGAGAGAGGAAGATATTTGGGTTATGCAGGACTTATTCCCACACTTCCCAGCCCTTTGGTTTCCTTACTAGAGAATATGATGATGTGTCTACAGAAAATGCATAAAGACTTGTTCTAAGAAATCTGGGCAAGAGTGGCTAGGAAGGAGATTAAAGAGGAGAAAACACGTCTGTCCTTGAGCAGAAACTAACTGCATCACTTAGTTTCATTCTTTCATTCATATTGACCCGCCATATAACTCAAGCACCTGGAAGAATTCAATGCACAAATCCTATCATGTAGACAAGTTTCCTCTTTCTCCAGACATGACAGTAAGGTGGCTTTATCCCTCAGGATATCAATAAGGATTCAAGTATATCAAATTTCTAAAAGCATGGAGCAGAGTATCTCCTTCCCAGGGAGATGCTGGTAAATTTAAAAAAAGTTTGGGGAAGGAAGGGGAACTTTCTAATCTGGGGGAACATGGTGAGCAAAGATGCAAAAGCACTAACCCCTGAGTTTATGCATAGCATCTGAGTCTGCTCTCATCTGTGGAAGGAGTATGAATTCTTTGGACAGACATACTAGGGGGACAGACAGCTTTAGCAAAGAGTAAGCTGTGCCTGACGAGGGAATTTCTGTTCTAATGGTAGAAGAACTATAGGTCACTTGATCACTTGACATCCCGTTATTCATCGATGTGCTCGAGTAGGCACCAGTATTTCCATTGGACCCTATCATGTGCCAGTGTAGCCCAATGGCATCTGGTTGATTCAGGAATACAAAGAGCCTCAAACTGTTCATTCAGGGTCTTGACGAAGAAGACTGACCATCTTGTAGGTGGGCAGCCACGTGATCTTTTGACATCCCGTGGGATCCAGTTGGTAGATGGACATCCCGTGGGATCCAGTGGGAAGATGGCGGTGGCCTGAGGTGGCAGCGGCGGCTCGGGAAGCTAGGCAGCAGCGATGGCGGGAGGTGGGAGCCAGGCAGTGAGCATAAGCCCTGACTCGGTCCCGTGGTGGCGTGGAGAGAGGCAGGAACAGCCGCATGGGGCGCTGATTGCAGGCCTAGTTCGCGGGGTGCTCAGAGAAAATAGCGCCTAGGAGCGCAATGAGGCGAGGGGTGGGGGGTGTGGGCCCGGGACTGGCCATGCGGGCAGCGAGGCACGGCTACATCGAGCGGCCACAGTGAAGTCGGGAGCCCCTCGGCTTGCGGCCCCCCATTCCCAGGCGACTCCGGCGGGCCCGCCCATGGGGCGACACAATTATGGACACCCGGCAGTCATCTTTCTTTACCATCTTTACCGCATCCATGTTTGCTGCGCTCATCAAGGACCGCCAGTGGGATGCCAGGGGCACAGGCCATGTGTCCTCTGGCTACGTGGAGTGGCTGAAGGCTATGAGGGTGGAGAAGAACTATAGGAGAAAATTCCTCCTGGAGCCTGGCCTTGTCCCAGTTTAGGCAGAAAAAACTGCCTTTTATAAACATTGTGATCTTGCACAAATACCAGCTCCCTTTAACTTCTGTAAAATGTGTCTAAATGCCATCTATTTCACTTGCCTGATATGGGTGTTTTAAATGGTCTGCTCAATGAGTAGAAGTACTTTCATTTTAATCACTTTATTGCTGCTCTCATAGTTTGCCTTATTCCTGACATTGTTTCTGTGTGTTTTAATATCAAAGGTAATAGCAAAAGTGGCCTTGCTCTGGAGTTAGCTTGCGCTCTAAGTGTAAACCACAGACCTTCCTCCCTAGCCCGTGGTGGGGTCCTAGGACCAACCTGTCATTCAGTGACTTCTTTTTCTGCCTCCCAAGTGGGGTTATAGGGCTCCCTCCACCCTGCAGAAACATTTCCAGGTTGTCTTTAATTGCTCACCATGAAATGACTTGTCAGCCAAGGATGCTTTCTGAAACTTGAATCCACTTTTTTTTTAAAAAAAAATTCAGTCATCAGGGAGTGACTTTAGTTGAAAGTGTCCACTTGGGGCCGGAGCAATAGCCCAGCGGGTAGGGCGTTTGCCTTGCACGTGGCCAGCCCATGCCGGCCTGGGTTTGATCCCTGGCATCCCATATGGTCCCCCGAGCACCGCCAGGAGTAATTCCTGAGTGCAGAGCCAGGAGAAACCCCTAAGCATTGCCGGATGTGACTCAAAAAGCAAAAAAAAAAAAGTGTCCACTTTACAGAGGACACTGGTCCAGATATGGATTGACTTGGACCTTGTGAAGGGCTCTTGAGGGTTCCCTGCCTCCAGGTGCTACCCAAGATGCTAATACACTTCTGCTTGGCTGTGGTCATAGTTTTGTACCATCCAGCAGATGTTTGGGGAGAGGCAGGATGGCAATATGGAGCATCTTAATTGAGCACACAAGACTGCTTATCCTTCTGGCACCTTCTTCTGGGAAGGACGAAGGACATCCATAGCAGTACTCAGTTTAGACTCCCCACCCCCACTTGAGCGTCCCAACTCCACAACTACTGGAGACAAATGTCTACTATTGTTTCTCTCTGGATTTGTGCACCTGGTCAGGATTTTTCATATTGAAGATTCTCTTTTAAGAATAAAATAAATTAAATGAATAAAATGGAGCTCAGAGAGGTTGCTTACCTATCATTGCAGAAGGATTTTGGTGCTTTATCTCACCATGGTGGGGAGTCCATGTAAGTGGATAAGGAATTTCAGGGACATATAGAGGAGAACTCACCTTCAAAGAGCCCTTGGGAGAAGGCTGATTATTTTGGGCCAGTTACTGGTGCCGATTCTCCTGTCTGCCTTTCCTGAAATCTGCCTTCTAATTTTTACTTCTCCCCTATCTCAGCTATGTATATTTCTTGCAGAAGTTTCTCTTTCCCAGGCTTCCTGTGAAAGACCCTATGTTTCCCTCTTCCTTAGGTTCTCTGTATTGTTCAATGGATCTAGGCCTCATTGTGTTTTTTTTTGGATGTTATCATTCTACATTAATGATTAACCTTTACAAGAAGCTATAATTGGAAGGTTTTAAACCCAGATATAGAGAAAGCCAACGTGTGTCCTCACATGCTGGGAAATAATAATGGGAGAAGAGGAAGAAACTGCCACTCATTCAACCTTAATTGTTTCCTTTCTGGTTTACTCCTTTGAGTAAATGTCTAAGAATTCTGTGTTTTTCCCATTTGCCCATGATCAGTCCAAAAGAACAAAGATGAGAAATTCAGGTTTTAAATTGGGAATGGAACGTGTATGACTTTCCACATAAGGTTAAAAATAGACTGCATGGGTGCAGCTAGAGAGAAATCATCCTGACTGTGCACAGTGGTACAGTACATGAACACTGGATCCCAAACCTGGTCTTCTAGTTCTGTTCTGACACATAGGAACTGTGTGACTGTTGGTTTGTTTCTGAACTACTCTGTGTGTCTTTGTTTCTAATGTGGAAAAATAATGGTGGTGATCTCAATTCAGTGTTTCAAAGTACTGCTTCTCAGTCTTTGGTAGCAAGTGCAGAATAATGATCATGGCATTTTTATTTCCAGTGCTGTTTCTGGTTTATGCCCATGTTCTAGGTCATATATTAGTAAGGAATATTAATATTTTATCATTATTTACTATTAAAATATATGACACTTAAGTTTATAATTCAATTATATATTAAAAAGGCAGAAACTGATTCTCGCTTGGTGATAGAGGAAAAATGGACATGATTCTACAACTGAATATTAAGGACGAAAGTGATATGTACTGGAGTGACCCATCAATTAACACTTTATCACTAAGAGGGATTATGATACTTATTTTCCCAGTTAAGTCATATTATTTTACTGAAAATGAGTATGATAGCCTAGTATTGTTAGAGCTTGGAAAGAATGAAATGAGATTAACAACAACCATAGGATCCTTTGTATTAGGAGCTGTTATTTTTATGACCGTACTAACATGGCCGTTTAAAATTCTTTTGGTGTATTAACTCATCACACTTAAAAAATAGTTTGCTACTATATGCCCATTTTTTGAAGGAGGAAATAAACCCAGATAGGTTAAATATTTCTACCAAGATCACACAGTTGATAAGTATTGGGATGTAAGGTTTGAACATAAATTGGGGTTGTGACTTATTAGAGTGAGATCATGTAAGTTAATAACAAGGCGGTTGCCATAATCAACAGTCAACTCTTAGTCCTTTTCCCTTCTTCCCCCTCTTTTCCTCTTATACTTATTGTGTGGATGTGACATGATTGGAGATCAGACAACCAAGAACAATCCCAGAGCATTCCATCAAAATTTAATTCTGTTCATAGTGAAACCTTAATGACATTCTATATTTTGACAAGTTTAATTCCTGATTTTACATGGATGATGCCATGTTAGAAAGTAATAATCAGTTTTTGCAAATCTGGGGGCATTTAACTCTGCTAGTATATTTTATATATATATCTACAGTGGGTAGTATACAAATTCCTTCCTTATAAACTTTTATTCTTTAAAAGCTGTATTCATATAATTTAAAATTTCAAACAAAGAAGACATTGAGAAAATTAACCTCTCATTATAGACTATATTTTTTCAAACATGTTTTATGCATATTTAAGCTTGCACATACTTACCCTCTCAATACATAGGCACACTTTAAACGATTATAGCATAAGGAAGTCTTTGTTGCTTTCCTTGCTAATTTCACTTGATAATATTACTTGGATGCCATCTATGTCAAAGTCAGTGCTTGATCTCATTTTCAGGGCTGCATAAAATTTCACTCCTAGCAGTGTACTATTTATGATCATTTAGTTTATATTCTTTTTATGTTTAACTAAACATACATCAATAACTCAGTGTTTCTTGACTTCTATTTGCAGACATACTGTATAACTTTCCAGGAATGTATAAATCTGATTGGAAGACAGAAAGGAACATGTAGGGGCCTTGTTAGAGCTAATGCTTACCATAAAAGGCTCATACAATGGCTTTTCAAGTGCTGTTTTTGTATTGTTTCAGACTCCCAGCCCCTGATGTCTCTATGCAGCCTTCTTTAGGCACCTGGTGGTTCATGTTTATAAGATTGACTCATGAAGCCCTTGTTTGACTTTTCACAGGTTGTTTATAAGAATAATGACATACGCCTGGAGTTGTCTCGCCTGGCCAGGATTGGAGACACTAAGATGAAAATCTATGGTGAAGTTGTATTCAAGTGTGAGAATGTGGCCACACTAGACCCCATCAACTTCGAAACCCCAGAGGCTTACATCAGCTTGCCCAAATGGAATACCAAACGTATGGGTTCCATCTCCTTTGACTTCCGCACCACCGAGCCCAACGGCCTGATCCTCTTTACTCATGGCAAACCCCAAGAGAGGAAGGATGCTCGGAGCCAGAAGAACACCAAGGTGGATTTCTTTGCTGTGGAACTCCTGGACGGCAACCTGTACCTACTGCTTGATATGGGCTCGGGCACCATCAAAGTGAAAGCCACTCAGAAGAAAGCTAATGATGGGGAATGGTACCATGTGGACATTCAGCGAGACGGCAGATCAGGTGAGAAGAGGCAGGGTATGAGACTGAAACCAGAGAGTCTTGATTACTCACTGTGCTTGGGGACAGCAGAGGTGGGGGGGGGGAAAAGATATCAATAATTGTACTCATATGCCTGTGGATTGTCTTGCTCTTTCGTGGTTATTGTCAGATTATGTTCTGAACAAGACTTCATTTCATTGAGAATTCGCATTTTCCTCATCTCCCCTGTTACTCACTGCAAATATGGACTCATTGATGGCTCAAGACCCTTGAGCTAAGGCTGTTTTGCAAACAGCGTTTCTCTACTATCCAAGTGATTGTCATGTCCCTGGTCTGATGGTTTCCCTTCCCACCCCTTTTTTTCTTATTCCCCTGGAAACCAATCGTGACATCACAGAAGTGATTATGCTGTAGGACAAGCTTCACTGTGCACACATTTATGCAATGATGCCCTCTGCAATAATTGGCAAGAGTCATGTTTCAGGAAAACTTATGACAAGAAAGGAAAAGGCAAATTGATTTTTCCTGAAGTCATGTTCAATTTAAAGCCTTCCTCTGGTGTGAAAGCCTATATTTCACTCTTTACTCAGACCTCACTAACTCTCCTTCCTTTTTATAACCTTTTACATTTGCTTTATATGACTTTGTTTCTGAAGCCGCAGATCAAACAAGTGAGCCCCAGGCAGTACATAGCTACTCTGGAATAGTAACAGAAAGAGAAGGGAAACAATACAAATAAAAAGTCGCGATTCTGAATGCCTGAACCGTTTTCCCAGTTTTTTTCTGGAGCATGTGGCCATGAAGCACACATTCTGTGCCATGAGAAAGGGTGTATCACCCAGAGAGGAAATGAGGACATTGCAGTTTCACATTTACTGACTCTCCATTTAGCTAAGGTTATACTCAGGAATGGTTTTGGCTATACCTGCCTTATATTTTTAAATGATTCACTCTAAAAGTCTTCCATTTGGATATTTTGTCTCTAGGTGAATCTGACTTATAATATAAAGCAGTAGTTTCCTTCAAAATGCTGCCTCCAGGAACTCTGATTTTCAGAGGAAGGATTTTTCTGCCTACTCTAGAACAAGAGGGTTGGTGGAGCTGAGCATTGTTGCCCATAAGGAAGTGGATGAATTTTGTTCAGTGTATGGACTGGTGGCCAGTTAAAGCCCTGCCTGACTGATTATCCTCCTGATAAAAGGAGGATGTTTTTATTGATGATCTGAAATATGATCAGTACCAAAAGGCTTTGAATTAAAAATGTTTATTGAGTAAAAATGAACAAGTGATGCTTTCTTTTTAAAAAGGAAATATACAAAAAATAATTTCTCTAGAGACCAAATTTTTCTCTAAGCTCAATAAAAAAAACCAAAAGGGTTGAGCCAGAAAGCTGTCCCACAATTAGAAAGGAAACATAGGGGTTTAATTTTCTGAGATTCTTTACTATTTTATTGTTAGATAATAAATTCTTTGAGATTATTTTTATTTTGGTTTCTTTTTTTGCTTTTTTGGGTCACATCTGGCAATGCTCAGGGGTTACCCGGGATCTTCACTCAGGAATTACTCCTGGCCATGCTCAGGGGAGCATATGGGATGCTGGTGATCAAACCCAGGTTGGCCGTGTGCAAGGCAAACGCCCTATCTGCTCTGCTGTGCTATTGCTCTGGTCCCTGTTTTTATATCAGTATATAGCTTAGTAATTTTTAGTACAAGTGCTTGGCCACTAAACATTACTTTGTTATTTCAGAACATTTTCATCACCCCAAAGAGAAGCCCATGCCATACCCATTAGCAGCTACTCCCGTTTTCTTCCTCACAACCTGTGTGGAAAAGAGTAGATAACATAATTTTTTCTTCTCTTTTAAAAGGCATAAATTTTGGTTTGATGGAGTTGGATCATAGTTCACAGGTTTCATGATTAACCTCTGTGACAGGCTTGCTAGAACACACGAAATTGCTACATACCTATTTTTTCTTGGTTTTCAACATAAATGATCTTTTCAAGTAGAGACAGTAATTTTGATAGAACCATCAGTATTCCTATTATTTTTGTTTGCTCATTTACTTGGGTCACACCTGACAGTGCTCCAGGCTTAGTCCTTCCTCTGTGCTGAGTATGACTTGGGGGAAACACAAAAGGTACCAGGTATCCTACTTGGGTTGGCTGCATGCAAGACAAGCACCCTGCCCACTGTACTAGTACTAATTTTTGTCCCTTGGACCATTTTTGATAATAGATTCCTCCTTTACTTTAGAGATGTTTTCTAAGACCCCCCATTAGTTGTCTGAACTTGTATATATATATATATATATATATATATATATATATATATATTCCAGTAACAATTATATTCCAGTAACAATTATAAATTCCAGTAACAATTATAAATTCCAGTAACAATTATATTGGGTCATTCCCATGACCTAACATAATGGTTTGAGACTCTTTATGTTCCTGTAGCAAGCTGATGCCCCTGGCTCTAGGCATGAGACAGGACATATGGAGATATTACTGGTGCCCACTCTAGCAAATAGATGATCAACGGGAAGATCGTGATCGTATATACATATATATATGTATATATATACACATATATACTATATATATACAATATATGCATCACTTATTTATGTAAATACCTATAAATAAGTTTATCTAATAAATTAAGCATAGTAAGAAGTTAAGGGCCGGAGCGATAGTCCAGTGGGTAGGACGTTTGCCTTGCATGCGCCGGCCTATGCCGGCCCGGGTTCGATCCCCAGCATCCCATATGGTTCCCTGAGCACCGCCAGGAGTAATTCCTGAGTGCAGAGCCAGGAGAAACCCCTGAGCATTGCTGGGTGTGACCCAAGAAAAGAAAAAAAAGAAGTTAAGTGTTAAGAACAATAACTGATAATGAAGCAGAACCACAGTGTACCATAAAGAAATTTACATGGATATAGTCTCTTGTGGCCTTTGGTTCAAAATATCTTATTGTGCATAATATAGAAGTATGAATTCTTCAAGTAACTAAGAATAGCATACAAAACCACAGATAACATGGGATTAGTCTTTCACTGTATCACTGTATCACTGTCTTCCCGTTCATCATCGATTTGCCTCGAGCGGGCCCCAGTAACATCTCCATATGTCCTGTCTCATGCTAGTAGAGCCCAAGGGCATCTGCTTGCTCCAGGAACATAAAGAGCCTCAATCCATTACGGAATGAGGTCTATAATTGTTACTGGTATTTGGCATATCAAATACAACACTGGTAGCTTGCCAGGCTCTGCCGTGCAGGTAGCATACTCTTGTAGTCATCTCTAAGTCCAGCATATATTGATGAACTGCGTGGCCACTTGAGGCTGCTCGAGCCGGGCTGTGATAGGCTAGTCTGCTGGGTGTAGTTCTGACGAGAGAGAAGTCCGGATGTGGAAAATGGAGGCCCTCATGGAGTGGGGGGGGGGGGTCGTCTGGCTTGTGCAAGGCTTTGCTGGGGTGGCGGGCCAGGGCTAGAACCCGCCATCCCTCCTGGGAGCATTGTGAGCGGCTGGGCACAGGGAGAGCAAGAAGCAGCTCTGCCCCATGTCTGTGAGTCTTTATATTTTAGAATTTTAGGTTCTAGAATTCTTCTCTCCCGAAGTTCTTTAGAGGCTCTGCTAAGAATGAAAATTTGATTCAAACCTATACGTGGATAATGAGTGAACACAAAAACAAAAATAAGCCTTAATCACACATGGGCAGCCTAATTTACAATTTTAATATGTGTTTAACTTCACTTTTTGAGGATATTTTCTGATATGTTCTAATTGTGAGCATAGGCTGAAATGATTAATTTTGAAATCCTCAGTGCATCTAGAAAAGTTTTTATGCTCACTCCTTAGTCAGGGGACTGATTCTTAAATTATGGTAAGTGCATTATAAACAGTTTGTGGTCACATACTTAGAGGACAAATTGTCCTCAGAATATATCTAATGCTCCAAAATAGAAATCACTTTTGACATTGTTCCTTGTCAATAGTTGAGATTAGTGCTTGGACACATGAATGGTAAAGAGAGCCAAGGGAAGTGGTTCAAGTGGAGGAACAACGTCTGCATATGCAGTGTCCTGAAGTTGATTGCAGCACCCCATGACCCTTTGACCGTTGTGGAGAACAATGACCCTGATGTCCTTAGTGGCACAGCAGTGGTCTCTAGAACAGGAGGGAGAGGAGAAAGATAGGGAGATGAAAGGGAGAGAGAGTAAACCTCAAAGAGGAAAAATATCTTAAATGAGAGAGTTGAGAGAGATGTCCCTTACACCCACCCCTCTAGCCACATGCCTTCTACTACAAGACCGTTTTGGACGTCATTTCCTCAGCTGGTTTGTTCTTTCCTTGCCTTTACTCCTTTTTAACTTTCTGGTTTCACTTTGCTTCCTCCACTGTTAACCTCGGAAGATAGTTGAGATGATCTCATATATAAAAACACATAAAGAACTTAAAATGGTAGCTAGCGCACTATTATGGTTTTGTTAGCTTTAAATAGAGTTGAACCCAAGAGATAATACATATTCATCCTCTAGGATGCAATTTCTTGGGACCAGCAGGGGTAGTCTGTGCTGTTGGCTTTAACTTCCCAGAGGCTCTTCCTGTCCCTTTTACCCTTCTACCCTGTGTTGACTTTGTCTTTAAAATTGAGCATTACAGTCTTGAGCTTACTAGACCTTCTCCATATCTTTAGTCTGGTCCTTTTCATAGAGTAGAGCATTGAACCTCAGATGGAGTGAAAGATGATTGATGAATGACATGATTCAGCCAGGCACCCATCAAGTACTTTAATAATGCTAATTGATAACTTTTGACTTGAAGTTTGGATATCACTTGATTTTTTTTCATTTAGGAAGTTGAAATGTCAAGTGGTTGAAGGACTGAACTAGAGTTGGAAAGTCATTTGGTACTAGAAGGCTCTTCTCTGGTTCTCTGGCTGGGCTCTGGCCTGCAGTTTCTATAGTTCCACTCTCCCATTCTAGATCTCTGACTCATTTGTCCCCATCTCAACCCCTGTCCCTTATCTCTACCGCTCTAGCCATATTCTTCCTACTACGAGACCTTTTTGGGTGTCATTTCCTCAGCTAGTATGTTCTTTCCTTGCCTTTGAGTCCTTCTTAACTTTCTGGTTTCACTTTACTTCCTCTACTGATTCTGCAACTTTCTGTTTTTCTTTTGAGACTACACCCAGCATTGCTCAGGGATTACTCCTGGAAGTAATCAGGGGGTTCTTATGGGTTCTTAGGGATCTAACCTGGATTGGCCATGCTCAAGCAAGCACCTAACCTGCTGTACTATCTCACCTGTCCTGATTCTGCAATTTTTAAAATAATTTTTAATTTTAATTAAAGAACATTGATTTACAAGGTTATTGATAGTTAAGTTTTAGGCATGTACTATTTCAATACCAATCCCATCACTCACATAGTGTCAACTTCTCTTTACCGGTGATTCTATCACTTGGATCACTTGTCTTCCTATTGTTCATCAATTTGCTCGAGTGGGCACCAGTAATGTCTCCATTAGTTGGGAATGAGGTTCATTATTCATGTTACTGTTTTTGGCATATTGAATACACCATGGTTAGCTTGCCAGGCTCTGCCATGGCTATGTATTCACCCTAGGGGCCCAGTCTTTTTCTGTGTCAGACCACCAAACATCCAGAGTCCATGGGGCAGAGCCCTGGATGTGGACAAGCCTGTCTCCTGTCTGTCACCTGCCAATGCAGCCAGGAACCACAGTCACACCTGCAACACTTCGAGGGATTCTACATATTTTTAAAAAGTGGAATCACTGCAATAGACCATTACAAAGCTGTTCTTATTGGGTTTCTGTCATACAGTGTTCCAACACCCATCCCACCACCAGTGTACATTTTCTGACACCAGTGTGCCCCTTTTCCCTCTCCATTCCCCCAACCCAATAAAACCTGCCTTTATGTCTATGGCAGACTCTCCCTCTTTCTCTCTCTTTCTCTCCCTCTCCTTTTGCGCATTGTGATTTCTGTTACAGACACTGAAAGGTATCACGTATATCCCTTCACCTACTTTCAATTCTTAGTTATAGTCTAGCTTTACTATTTCCTACTATTATCGTCAAACTTCTCTTCATTACCTACTCTCTGCTCCCCCACAGACATGTGGGTAAACAGCTTATAGGCTGCTTCCATAATGCCCATTTTACTTTCTTCTTAGCAATTACCATTAGCTACTTTTTTCTACTTTACTGGGTGATTTATTTTCCTTATTGTGCCCTGAAACCTCAGGCCCAGGAGGGTAGGGATGTGCCTGTCAAGTTCATCTCTGTGCTTTCAGCTATAGCAGAGTCTGAAGAAGCAAGTCTCCTATACATGTTTGCTAAATGAGCAAATGAAGAATCAGAGCCAATTCCTCAAATGTGCACTGATAGAACTGGCTAAGACAAGATAGAGGAGCTGCTGGAAGGAGGGAGAATAAGAAGAGTAAATTCCATCTTTTAGGGTTGACGGACCTGTGGACTCAGGCAAACACTTTAGAAAGCCAAGAATAAGGCTTCCATTTGACAAATGTGAACTCATGAAATACCACACCAGCCCATGAGTTAGAAACAATATTTGTTTCAACTTGTAGTAGAGGAAATTAGTATCAAGAAAGGTGGAGTCACTTTTTGGGGGTTACTCAGCTAATACATGGTACAATTAGGATTTATTCACAAACAGAAATTGTGTTACTTTTTATCTGCATGGTATTTGACCATTTCACAAAAGCTCTGGGGTTGTATAGAAAATATGCCCAGCCACTGGTGTTACCTTGAATCTTCCTATGGGTCAGATTGTTTTCGTTGGCAGGAATGGGAACAAAGTGTCTGCATTTGTTCTTCCCAGCTTAAAGCATTTTGTTTTCTGGCTTGAATTCCTCCCATGACCAAGAAGCATCAGCCTCAAAACTTACCATCTGAGCTTCTTTCATTTGTTTCATAACTGTTTCATGAACAGTACTAAGAGCTGATTTTCTTTCTTGCTTTCCACCCCAGGTACCATATCAGTGAACAGCAGGCGCACACCCTTCACTGCCAGTGGTGAGAGTGAGATCCTGGACCTGGAAGGGGATATGTACCTGGGTGGGTTGCCAGAAAATCGTGCTGGTCTCATCCTCCCCACTGAGCTCTGGACCGCCATGCTCAACTATGGCTATGTGGGCTGCATCCGGGACCTGTTCATTGATGGGCGCAGTAAGAACATTCGGCAGCTAGCTGAGATGCAGAATGCAGCAGGCGTCAAGTCCTCCTGTTCACGGATGAACGCTAAGCAGTGTGACAGCTACCCCTGTAAGAACAACGCTGTGTGCAAGGACGGCTGGAACCGCTTCATCTGCGACTGCACAGGCACTGGCTACTGGGGACGAACCTGTGAAAGGGGTGAGTTGAACCTTTTGAATGTCATGCTGAGTCCTTGGAGGGGTAACTACTGCTATTGTTTCCTAGGACCTGATTCAAGTCCTTGCATCTACCTGTGCAAAATTCTTAGTCCATGCTACCCTGATCTTACCCTTTCTAGTTTTGGATGTGTGGACTATTTTATTAGGCTTGAATCCTAGAAAGGGAAATTTTGGAATATATAAATATTAATGTGATCATGATCCTTTTTTGATTAAGTGTAAAACATCTACTTAAAGTGGGTGAACATTTTGTAGATTTCAAATGGACTAATCAACTCATTTCTTTTATTTATACAACTCACACTCTAGTGCTTATTCATGCTAAATGTTGGATTAGTGTTAGAAATACAGTGTCAAATGAGGTAGGTAATCATTCAATGGATTTAATAAGAACATTAACTCTAGGGCCAGATAGGATGTGAAATCTTCTCCTAGTGGAGTATTACAGGCTTTATCAAGATCATCTGTATCTTCAAGCTTTGTTTTACCATTTAGTAAAGCAGAATATAATCCTATGTAATAAGATATTGATCATAGTTAAGAGATTCAGTTAGTTCCATGATATATTCCTTAAGTGTTTAATAAATATTGGTAAATATTATAGTCATAAATATTTTTATCAGCATCATTGAAGAAGAAGAGTCCCCATTTTGGAGGAATTTAACATATTGTAGCATTGATAAAAAATTGCAAGGAATAAATAGCTGTCAGTTGTGACTAGAAATGAGAATGGGAATGAGCTTGGGAAAGGAGTTGAATGAAGACATACGCTTTAGATTAAAAAGAACACTATGCCAAGGCACAGAGGTGAAAACTCACGACTTTGTTGAGGATGTGAGTTCTGCACGGATTGGAATGAATCATGAAGAGTGACCTGAGATGGTTCTGGGAGCTCACTGAGAGGTGTGGAAGAGAAACATAGACTGAACTTTAGAGTAAGCCTAGATAATGGAGAAGCCCCTTTCTATTTGCCACTTATGGCATCTTCCATTTGCATTGAATTGATAGACTGGGCAAAGGGCAGAGATGAAAGTTTGAAGAGAGCTAATGTTAAGAAAAGAGATTCTGTTAGCTTTATTTATAATGCAGATTAATTTATTCTTTTATATGCCAAGCACACAGAATAAATTGGCTTTCTATATTATGTGAAAGGAGAATATACAGTTATTAATATTTTTATTGAGACTGTAATTCTAAAACTCTTAGGATAATTCTTCTGGAAGAGATAGTGCTTCTCTCTGATAAGTTGAGATGTCAATTCCAAAGGCAGTGATAAGATACTATAAGGCACCAGCCTGGCTTCAGGTGGTAAATCAGGAGGATATGAAGATTTGAAGAAGAGAAGACTTTCTTGAGAAAAGACCTAAAGAATCTCTTCCCTAAGCCTTCCAGAGACCAGAATTGTTTGTGCATCAGAAACAATGCTGGTGAAGATGTATGATGGTGTGGGGGAGGGATATTCTGAATATAGTTTGTAGCAGAAGCTGGAAGACGAATCAAAGCTATTTTCAGAGAGTGATTTTAAGGTCAACTCTAATTCTCATTAAGGCATGTTTTAAAGAACTGTAAATATTTACAATTGGACCAAGAATAATAGAGTGGACATTGGTGTGAAGAGATACAGAACTTCTTTAGAGGTTTTTGAATTTCAGTTCTCTGATTTTTCTAAGTGATTGCAACTAGAAAATGAACCAAGTTAAGCAGGTAGTAATCTGGAGCAACAGGGTGCCACTTGGGGTTGGTAAGTTTAAGTTCCATATATCCTTGTTGGGAAGAATACTCTGGTGATGATTTTTGTTTTCTTCAATCTATGAGACAGTTAAGGCACAGAAGATCTACTGCCTATGAGGCTAAATAAGAAACAAAGGTCACATGAAACATCTTATTTCTTCTTCTTGGGTTTCTTTACAGCCATGGATCTTATGTCCACTGAATACAGGCAACAGTGACTGTAGTTTCTCTGTGCAGTTTCTCTGAGCTCACCTGTTCCAAGGGCAAATCAATGGGAGTTGGTCCAAGATTTGTCAAGTACAATGAAAGTCACTGCACCTTTTACATTGTCACTTCTGACTAGTCATTAAAAGCCAGCTGATTGGGGATATATGAGGGACAATTATCCCTTGGACAGTACAGCCAAGAGTCATCCATTCTGGTCAAATGAGATGGAGCCTAGCAAATTTAAGACATTTGATCTATACATCGCTCAAATCCCAGACGGTTCAGCTGATTGTTTTGTTCCCGACTAATTGTTTTTGGGCCCTGTATTATTTCTGACATCATGTTCAGAATGAATCAGTGGAGTGTAAAGATGACAGGACTACTCTCTTCTTGCAAAGGAAATAAAGCTTACCAATGACTTTGCTTGTACCTTATTGAAACTGGGTCCTGGTACAAACATTTTTTAAAGCATCTTTTATCTAACTTTTGTAGTTGCAACAGACACATATTGAAATTATTCCAGGCAGTGTATTAGATACTGGAAATGAAAGAAAAAACAATATATATACATATAATATATAAATAAAATGTGCTATATAGACATGTATTATACATACAACCTTATCAGTTGTTTAGCTTAGATATTTTGGTTTATATTCACGGTGATTGGAGGCATCCTCATGATCCAAAGAGCAAAGACCAATTTTGGTTGATTACTGCCAGTCAATTTTGTTGAAAGTATTTTTTTTATTTAAACCTTTTTATTTAAAGAACATTGATTTACAAAGCTATTGATAATTGAGTTTTAGGCATATAATATTCTTGCACCTGTATACCACAGATAAGTGAGATCATCTTGTGTTGAACCCTCTTCTTGCTTACTTAATTCACCATGCTATCTTCTAGCTCCATCCAGGTTGCAGCAAATTGCATAATTTCATTGCTCTTTGCAGCTGCATAGTATTATATTATATATATACATAAATATATATATACAGATATATACTGCATCATCATAAGGATTCATCTGTCATTGGACACCTAAGTTGAATCCCATTTGTAGCTATTGTTGCAGTCTGTAATGAATGTGCTTTATTGTTTTGGGACTACACCTGGAGATGTTCAGGGGTTACTTCTGAATCTATACTCAGAAATTCAGAAACTTGAGAATTACTCCTGGTGGTGTTTGGGGGGGGACTATATGAAAAGAATGCATTGAACCCAGGTCCGCTGTAAGGCAAGCTTGCTATCTCCTATACTGCTGTTCCAGCCCACATATGATCTTTTGCATAAATGTGTCCAGGGTGTAGTACCCAAGAGTATAATTGTTGAGTCATGTGGCAACTTGACTCTAAGTTTATTGAGAAGTCACCATGTTTTTCAGAGGGGTTGAACCAGACAAAATTCCTTCCAGGATGAGAGTTTTGTTTTTCACCACATCCCCACCAAGACAGATTTTTTCCTGCATTTTTTGCAATGTGCTATTCTCATTGTTGTCTTGACTTGGATTCCTCTAGTGATAAGTGATGATGAATTTATTTTTGTGTGCATAATGTCCATCTGCTTAGCTTCTTCCAAGAAGCTTCTACTCATTTCCTCTCACCATTTTTGAAAGGATTTTGAATTTATTTACTTTCTTAAAATTAAAAAAAAATATATTTTACCACTGTGAGATATACAGTTACAAAAGTGTTCATATTTGTGTTTCAGTCATATAGTGTTCTAGCACCCATCTCTCCACCATTGACCATTTCCCACAACCAATGTCCCCAGATTGCACCCACTTCCCAGCCTGAGTCTCTCTCTCTCTTTTTCTCCCCATTTCTCCCTTCCTTCTCTTACACATGGTGGCTTGCAATACATACATTTAGAAGTTATGTATATCATTTTGCCTACTTTCCACGCTCAGTTCTGTGTTGGTATTATCACTTACAATAATTATTAGTATACTGTTCCTTTCTCTGTATTACCTAATCTCTGGCCCCAACATATTTTCAGTAGGTTCTATCTACTGATAAGACCTCCAGATTCATGTTTGGTATGACCTTGGATATTGGTATCATGCTATTTAATTTATTTACTTTTGGTTGATCTCTGTAATTTATATAACCTGGATATTAAACCTTTAACTGATGTGTTGAAAGCAAATACTTTTTTCATCAAGTTACCTTGACTGTATGCATTACCTCACAATATAGAAACTCTTAAATTGATGCACTACTGTGTGTTTATATTTATTTCTGTTGCCTTGCCAGTGACATACCATGGAAGATGCCTTTAAGGTCCAAATCTTCGACCATTATGCCTATATTTTCCTCAGTGTACTTCATAGTTTCTGGTAATGTCTCAAGATCATTTATACATGCTGAATTGACATTCATGTAAGGTTTGTGGTATAGATCCAACTTTAATATTTTACATGTGGTTATTCAGTTTTTCCAGCAGCTTTTGTTAAGAAGCTATATTTACTTCATTCATGTTCTCAGCTTCTTTGTCCAAAACTGTCCATAAATATGGAGTTTGTCTTTGGGTAATCAATTCTGACCCATTTATCAGAGAGCTAGTCTTTATTCAAGCATCTTGCTGTTTTGATAGCTGTTTTTTGATAGCTGTTATAGTTTTTTGGTACAATTCAAATTAGGTAATCATATATCTCCCAATTTCATATTTTTCATTATAACTTTAGCTACTTTTGCTCTCCTTTGAGTCGGTACAAACTTTATTACTGACTTTTCTAGGTCTTTGAGGAATATTGTCTGAATTTTAATAGGGATTGCATTGAATCTACATAATAGCTTAAGTAGGATAGTCATTTTAACGGTATTGATTCTTTCAGTTCATAAGCATGGAATAGTTTTTATTTCCAAAGGTGATATTCTGTTTCTTAAGTGATTTAAAAATTTTTATAGTATAGATCTCCCATGTCTTTTATTAAGTTTTTCGTAGATAATTGATGTTTGTTGACACTATTTTAAATGGGACAGATCCCTTGATATCTTTCTCTTCTGATTTATTATTTGTATATAAGAATGAGATAAATTGTTTTGTATTGAGCATATGTAGGACTCACCATTCCCCAAACTCAAACATACATTCTTCTCTAGTACACACAGATTACATATATCCCATAACTTAAAATATATAATTTTATAAGCTATAGAAATAGTGGGCTAAAGTCACTGGGCTTTTGTGGAGTTGGAGCTGGGGCCCCTTTCACCAACTTCTGTCTGGTCTGGGAGGCCCAGTAGACCCACCCATGAACTGCTCCCAGACTGTTGGCTGTGAACCAGGAACACAGATACACTGGGCAGAGTTGCTATCGGCTCTCCCTGTTGTATGCATCTACTTAGTGGCTGTGCGGTTCATCAGTAAATGCTAGAACTGAGAGCCTACCTACTAGTAGGTATACCACCCCGACTGCAGGGCCTGGCAAACTACTTGTGTCATATTAGATATGCCAAAAACAGTAACAATAATAGACCTCATTCCCATGACCTAAATGAATGGTTTGAGGCTCTACATATTCCTGGAGCAAGCAGATGCCCATGGGCTACACTAGCATGTGACAGGGACAAATGGAGATATTACTGGTGCCTGCTCAAGCAAATCAATGAACAACAGGAAGACAAGTGATACAAGTGATCAAGTGATAGAAATAGTATAGAGTATCTTCTCTGCCACTCAAAGTGTTGCAGGTGTGAATGTGCTGTAAAGCTCCCTCAACAGGTGGCAGACAGGAGACAGGCTTGTCTGCACCCAGGGCTCTGCCCTGTGGGCCCTGGATGGTTGATGGTCTGACATAAAAACAGACTGGGGCCCCCTGGGATGAACCCAGAGCCATGGCAGAGCCTGGCAAGCTACCCGAGGTGTATTGCATATGCCAAAATCAGTAACAATAATGGAACTCATTCCCAATGAGTGGAGATGTTAACTGGTGCCCGCTCAAGAAAATGATGAACTATGGGAAGACAAGTGAAAAGTGAAAAGTGACATCTTCTCAAACCACAGTACTATGAAAGTAGAAGTTATCCACAAAAAGATGAGAAAACCTTTAACAATTGGGTGCTAAAAAATAATGCTCCTAAACAATAATGGGATCAATGAGGAAATCAAGGAACTGGAGAGATGGCACAGTGCTAAGGTGCTTGCCCTGCACATGGTAGACCTGGATTTGATACCTGAATGTAAATGGTCACCCAAGCACTGCCAGGAGTGGTTCCAGAGCTCAGAATTAAAATTATATCCTGGGCACTGCTGGTTGTGGTCCAAAAAACAAAGCAAAAGCTACATTAAGGGGGAAATCAAGAACAATATTAGCCTACATTAAGAAAGAAGAACCCTCCCCCATAAGCTAAATACACATCTCAAAACTTTGGATAAGGAGTAGCAAATCAATCCATAAAGTGTCGGGAGCTCTGCCAGGGTCCCGACAGTGCCGGGAAGCGAGTTCCCTTCTACCTCTGAAGCTGGCGAGGAATGGATGAAAACTCAGGAATCCGATGCAGTTTTAAAAGCCTTTACTTATCACTGGTTCAGGCATACAAAGCAGCAAAAGGAAAAGCCCGGTGCTTAGGATTCCAGGCTAGAACCCGAGCCACGTGTAGGCCAAGATGGCGGCCACCAAGTGTAAAGGCCCTGTAAAAGGAGAAGAAGACAAGACTCCTAAGAAGGGTGAGCGCTCACAAAGAGAGAGCCCAAAAAGAAGCGCAGGAGAGAGGAAACAGGCTAGTTTATACCCCTGCAACTCAGACCTTCCTCCCACTGTTATGGAAAGCAGGGAGGGTCAAATGCCCTTAGGTAATCCCTCCCTGCACCTCACCTAGGCCCTTTTGTATGCTAATGTTTTGAGCCAAGATCTGCCTGGAAATGCCTTTATAGGGTAGAGAAGGGGGTTTCTGAGATGGCATGTCTCTGTACCAAAGACTAATACTAATGCCAGTTAAATATTTCTCCAACCCTTCACAAGTCTCTTCTACTTCATTGTAGTTTTGTATTTTAGTTGCCTTTGAGTATATCAGGGAGCCATGCTTGTTTGCTTGGAAGCAAACAGCATTTCTCTCTGGTCTAATTACTTAGGGGTCCAACGTGGCCAGGCAAATATGCTGGTAAGATCTAGCTAGTCCCACGATGATTGTGGTAGCATGGGAGAATATTTATACCAGCTAGTACAGCATACATGGTCAGATAAACTGCCACATTTAGACTACCCCCTTATCTACAAAGTGATTTGCAGGCGGCAATTCAGAGCAGATGCAGTGGCCCTTAGAGGAGTCCTGCAACAATAAAGTACTGGAAGGAAAATAATAAAAAGGGGGCTGGAGCGATGGCCCAGCGTGTAGGGGCGCTTTGCCTTGCACATGGCAGGCCCATGCGGGCCGGGCTCAATCCCTGGCATCCCATATGGTCCCCCGAGCACCGCCAGGAATAATTCCTGAGTGCACAGCCAGTAGTAACCCCTGAGCATCGCGGGTGTGACCCCAAAAAGCAAAGATAAATAAATAAATAAAAAGAAGCAGAAATTAATAATATAGAAACAAGGGAAGCAACTCAAAGAATCAATAAAACCGAATTGTTCTTGGTAAGAGTAACCAAGATAAACTCTCAACTAAAATAGCAAAGAAAAATAAATTGAACTAGAGATTAAAGAGAGAAATTATAACAGATCCTACAAAAAGTCAACATAATGAGAGGAAATCTGAATAGCATTTTTCTTTTAAGCTGGAGAACCCAGAAGAAATAGATGGATAAAGTCATGTAATCTACATCTCCCACAGCCTTACCCCACAAAAAATTAGAAAGTAGAAAGCCTGAATCAGCCAATAACAAGGAAATTGAAACAGTAATTAAGACTCTTCTCAAGAACAATAGTCTTCATCCAGATGGGTTTGCTGGTTAGTTCTTTCAAACCTGCAGAGATGTGCTGCTTTTATTTCTTAATTTCTTCCAAAATATTAAAGATATATAAAATCTTCCTAAAACCTTTTATAAAGCTAAAATCATAAATATCCAATGAAGACAGGGACATAGAAAATAAAATTTTAGATTGATATACATGATAAACATCTATGCAAAAATCCTTAACAAAAATTTAGCAAACTGAACCTACAACATATCAAAAAATATCATACACTATGACTAAGTGGAATTCATTTCTGAGATTCAAGGATGGTTCAACATATCCAAGTCAATTAATGAATACACCACATTAGTAAAATGAAAAATAAAAATCATATGATCATATTTGTCATTGCAGAGAAAGCTTTTAATGAGATTCAACATTCATATGATAGAAACTTTCAAAACGGGGTAGAAAGAATCTTCCTGAACATAATCTATAACAACCCTACAGCCTGTATAAAAAGGATTACCATGATATACCGTTACAAAGTTTTTCATAATTGGGTTTCAGTCATACTATGTCCAACTCTTCAGCGCCACCCTTGAGAACATCATGTAACAATTAGAATGGGAAGGAAGGGGAGTGAATATAGAGGGTTGGCAACTACACCACCTCTGCTTCACTGATAACATCGTTCTAATAACACCAAACATTAGCCAAGCGGCACAAATGCTGACTGACTTCGACCAAGAATGTGGAAAGATAGGTCTAGAGCTGAATCTCAACAAAACAATGTTCATAAAAATGAACTAGTTTCAGAGGCCCGATTCACTCTCAATGGAACAAGCATCTCTGAATGCAGCAGTTATGTGTACCTAGGTTGAGAACTCAACATGATGTACGACCTAAAACCTGAGCTGCACAGGAGGAAAAGAGCAGCATGTAATGTCTTCAAGAGGATCGAAGAAATAGCAAAAAGGATAAAGAATCTCTGGCTCCAGGTGCATCTCTTCGACTCCACCATTCTCCCGGCATTAACATACGCCTCAGAAACCTGGGCCTTATGAAAGCAGGATGAGAATGCTGTTCGGGTCTCCCAAAGAGGAATCAAAAGAGCTATGCTTGGAATATCATGCCTCACTCAAGTGAGACAAGGAATCCGGAGTTCTGACCTCTGTCGATGATCCAGAGTCAGGAATGCTGTCTCGTTTGCCAAGACATCGAAAATCAGATGATCTGGACTTGTAATGCGATTTGGAGACGACCGCTGGACTAGAACCATTACTGACTGGATCCCACAGGACATCAAAAGATCACGTGGCTGCCCATCTACAAGATGGTCAGACTTTTTCGTCAAGACCCTGAACGAACAGTTTGAGGCTCTTCGTATTCCTGAAGCAAGCAGATTTCATTGGGCTACACTGGCATGTGATAGGGTCAACTGGAAATGTTACTGGTGCCCACTCGAGCAAATCGATGAATAATGGGATGTCAAGTGATGTTCCAACACCTGTTCCTTCACCTGTGTACATTTCCCACCACCAGTGTTCCCAGTTTCTCTCCTGCCAGCTTCAACCCTACCAGCCCCAGCCTGCTTCTATGGCAGGCATTTCTTTCTCTCTATTCCTTTGGGTATTATGATTTGCAGTCCAGATGCTGAGAGCTTGTCATATTTGTCCCTTTACCTATTTCAGAACTTGGTTCTTGTCCAGAGTGAATATTTCCAACTATCATTGTCATCGTGGTCCTTTCTCTATCCTAATTGCCCTCTTCCCACACCACTTGTGACAAGCTTTCAACTGTGAACAGTCCTCCTGGCTCTTGTTTCCAGTGTCCTTGGATATTAGCCTCATACTATGTTTTTCATTTATCCCACTCATGGGTGCATTCATTCTATGTCTGTTCCTTTCCCTCTGACTCATTTCACTTGGCATGGTCCAGTCTCATTTTTTTCTTTATTTAAACACCGTGATTTACAAAGTACAAAGTTTTTCACAATACAGTTGTTAGGAAAATTCATCATTCAACACCAATCCCACCATCAGTGTGCTCCCACCACCACAAAAGACCCTCATTTCCCACCCTCCCATCCCCATATCTGTTTCCTCAGCTGGCACTAATTATATTGACCATTACAGTCCATATATGGGAATGGTATTGATAAAGTCTTGTCTTTTTTTTTCTGGGTTGTTTTGTGTGAATCTGGCCAATTTCTGTTCTTGCATTCACTTTCTGCGTTTCTAGAACATAGTGGGTTTCTACTAGTCAATCCTAAATGCACCACCACTGTACCCATTGACAACACTTATTTCACACTTTTCTGCAACTCTGTTTGATCCTGTTCTAAGCATATACTGAATAATTGATTCTATGTTGCTTGTTGGAGCTAATTAAATACAGTTGATGAAAATATTCTTATACGTAAAGAACAGTATAATGTTTAATGGGTAAAAACTGAAAGCATCCCATCTGAGGTCAAGTATACTATCTTATTTAAATACCACTTTTATTTAATATTAATATATAGCAATGAGGCAAGAAAAAAATTAAGATATCCAAATTGGAAAAGAAGTCAAATTATCAATCACTATTTGCTGTTGACATGATAATATACACAGAAAACCCTAAAGAAGTCACAAAAATGCTTCTAGAAACAATAAACCAATGGTTAATTTTTTTTAAACTGTAAGAAACCATCTGTCATTTGCTGATGACATGATAATATACACAGAAAACCCTAAAGAAGTCACAAAAGTGCTTCTAGAAACAATAAACCAATAGTTGAATTTTTTTAAACTGTAAGAAACCATCTGTCATGGGAAGTATTTTCTGAAGATATTTGCTTGTCTTTAATCTATTCATATCTTCTTATAAAATATTACCAGCTGATTGGGAACCATATAGGCATATTCTTACCAGTTTAAATAGTTGCTGCTAACTAGTTAAAGGAAGTTAAGTATCAGTAAGGCAAGGATGTGGATTTGATTTCTTTGTGGAACATTAAGCTTCAATTTGAAGCTACTGCTGGTTCTATTGACTTCTCTTCAGAATGGATTTGTCTGAATATATCCATTACTTAGTAATAATCTAAATAGGACTTAGAAAAATCCCATCCTTATGATGAATAAAATAACTTAAGCATAGCACTTAGAGGCAGGATGACATCCTGGTTCTTGCATTAATTGTGGAAGTCGATGGTACATTGGATCATCTGCTCCTTCTCTCACTAGTAGGTATGCACAACAATTTTATATTTTAATTCTTATGTCTTTTTTTTTTTGCTTTTTTTTAAAATCACACCTGGCAATGCTCAGGGGTTTCTCCCAGCTCTTCACTCAGGAATTACTCCCTGGTGGTGCTCGGGGGACCATATGGGATGCCGGGGGATCAAACCCGGGCTGGCATGGGCCGGCCACTTACAAGGCAAATGCCCTACCTGCTGGAGTATTGCTCTGGCCCCTCTTATGTCTTTTTTTAAACTTTGTAACAGGGGACTCTTGAACTTCCTACTTCAAGTTCTCTTGCTTGCTAGCTCCAGCATCAACTATGATGATCAGAGTCAAGGGAAGTGTTTCTGAAGGTATTTGTAGATGCGTTCGTGGACCCATCAAATGAAGATCTCCGAACTGCATCTTAAAAAGGGGAACAGAGCAGGTCTGGGAAAGTAAAGCACTGCTCTTGAAGCAACTCCTCTCTTTTACTCCATGTTCTAGAATTTCTACTTAGACTTTTACATTTTTTACAGAAAGAGAACCTGACTCCTTTTTTTCCTTCACTGTCAGGTCAGTAAGTCCTGACAGTGCTCAGGAGTGGAGTTACTCCTGCCTCCCCACTCAGGAATTACTCCTTGTGGTGCTTTGGACACCATAAGGGATGATGGGTTTCGAACCCAGGTCAGCTACATGCAGGACAAACATCCTTTCTGCTAATCTATAGCTTCAGCTGTCAAAAATAAAACCTAATTGTTTAAATTTGGTTCTTCTGTTCATCCCCACATACAGCTCTATACACATGGACAATCATCTGAACTACATAAAAAAGACTCACCTGTAGGTGTAGCGTGGAATTATTATTTGAGGGAAGACATATTGTGCACTCTAAAAATCCCACCCATCACCTACTTTGTTAGAATTTTTACGAGGTTGAGCAAGATAATGTAGTTTAAATATTAAGTCCAGAAGTCTTCTTGAATTGTGTAATTCCTTATTTTGGGTGCTTTTAAGGGAGGGTAGATCAGTGTCCCGATCTTCCAAAGGGTGTATCTGAAAAGGTTGGTCATCTATTACAACATGTATATCTTTGCATGCAACCTACCCAGGTTCAATCCCCAGCAGCTCATATGGTTCCCTGAGCCCTTCCAACAGTGATCACTCAGCACAAATCCAGAAATAAACCCTGAATACTGCCAGGTGTGGCCCCAAACAAACCAACCAACCAACAAACAAACAAACAAATAAATGAATGAATGAATAAATGTATAAGTAAATAAATGAATGAAAAAAATAAATAAATGAACACTAGCAGTAATAATTGCCACAGTCCATTCCCATTAAGACTGTGTTCTGCAGAGATCTGAGGCTTTCTCCTGAGATTTTTCTCCTGAGGTTCAGGCCTGGATCACTAAGTGCAAGATTTTATGCAAAGATTAATTGAGCAGATGAAGATGAGCTTTTCAAGTTCCTCTTTGGAAATAGGGAGAAGTCTGAGCCTCCTATGAGAGGCCTGTTAGGTGAAATTACTTGTATTTCTTTCCAGTTGGATAATACTTAGATATTTTGCAATATGAAAGCATCCTTACTGTCAAATGCTTTCTTGTCCTGAGGCCTAGAGAATTCACTGAGTCACAAGCTCTAGAGGCCACAGTAAAGGACACAATTACTTGTACTTTCATTATGAATTTAAGCTGTATGAGTAAAACATGTACTGTAAAAAGAATTTCATACACATTAAAGTTCGGGAAGTTCACAAGTATAGAAATGAATCACCAAGTCCTTAAACGTAACGTTTATGGAGAGTTCAGTGTAGTACTTCCCAGATTTTCCTCCAATTACATGTAATATTTTTTGTTTTGGCTGTATTTTGTGTATTTATCTTAGTGAACTATTTTTAATGCTCATTTAGATACAGAATTCTCTGGGTACCCCAATGCATAAGACTATGCGTTATTGTAGCTCTTAGGCCATCTGAAACTATTACTTGGGTATAGCAAAATATTTCCAGGGGGTCATGGAAACTAGATGCGTTTGTGAAGAATCGTTTGTAACCAAAGGAAATGTGATGGAGAGGGCAAATCGGCTCTTCTTAGTGGTCCCGGGATTCCATTCATCTGACATAAACACCAGCTGACAACCAAGAATGCAGATATTTTGGGTTCTTGCAAATGACTATAGCTTTCATCAAAAAAGACTGCAGCTGCCCCTTCAGCTTCAGGACTTCCCCTTCTCCCAGGCCTCTAATTACTGCTTTCTGCTGCCAAAATAGCAGCAGCACCTTCTGCTGGCAGAGGGGGCAAAAGTCCCTTAGATGAGGCTAGAATGTGTTATTTGGATGCCAGCTGGTGACATCATAAAATAGGAGAGTTGGCAGCTATCATTGATGTTATCTCTATCTGATCATTGTTTCAGTAGGTGAGGAATGGAATTCCTATGAAAGTGCCATCACTTTAATTTTGAGAATTGTTGAAAATTATCACTCCCACTGAGGATTAGTGCAGTGATAGAGAATGTTCCTTGCATGTGTGAGAACCTGGTTTGAAACCTGGAATGAAAAAATGAAACAAAAGCAACAACACCACAATAGAAAGCAGTATTTCTAACTTGTAATCCTTCACAGAGAGCAGCCTTTCCTCTTGTTTTATAAATGTTTGTTTAAATTAAAAATTTTGTGTTTGGGTTTTTAGGTTATACCTGACAATACTGAGGGATTTCACCTTGCTCTGCTTTCAGGATTCACTTCTGGTGGGGAGCTGGGGATTGAACCTGGGTTGGCCTCATGTGAGGCAAATGCCCAACCCACTCTACTATCACACTGGCCCTCTTTCTTGGAAATATTGAAAAAGATTATATTGTAAGATTATAGAGGGTAAAACAGTATATTTAATATCTTTCTTTCTCATAAACTCTAACACTGTGTGATACACATGCTTTAGGGTGATTAAGTGCTGATAGATCTTGTGCATCTATCCTTAGTATTCCCCTTGATCTTCATACATACTTGGTGCTTTCATCAGGGTACCATGGGTCATTTATATATCATTTATTCCAAACTCATCCACAGTCTGGAACTGTCCCTGTTATCTCATGTACATACTTGACATCTTCACAATATATCTGATTTGTCTTAACTATAACATTGGAAACTATAAATTTTGAGTTCTTTCTCTCTTCCTCAGACTTATTTTTTTAATTCTCATAAGTGGGGTTGTATCCTTTCTATAATTTTCCATGGAAATTCCCTTGAAAATAGAATTTCCCATTTCTATGTTATTTTCCTACCACACTGTTTCCATTTCATCAGGTTCTTGACAATTTCTTATCAAAACTCCCTTCTATATCTGTTAATTTGTTTCTCTCTCCACCACAGTTACCCTAGGCCAATCTACACCAGTCTCTTCTATGGGCAACTGGATAACATGTATTAATATAACTATGAAATGTTACAATTAAGTTTTTGTCTTCTTTAGAATATTAAAATAATGTAAATTGTCTGCCACTCAACACATTCATTCCTAAGTAGCTTTAGTCAGTGGATTTGAAGTTCATAACAAGTAGTAAATCAGGTACTGATGTTGCATTGGAACTCACTTCAACATCGCATAGTGTTTCCACACATTGGCATCTAGCTCTTTTCTGTAACAGACTTAGCTAGTTTGTGAACATGCATAATTGGAGAAGACACTATCTGTGAGCGTAGAGAAGAGATAGAGCAGTCATTTGAAAACTGTATTGCAGTTTACAAAGAATGACAAAGAAAAACTGGAAAGAAAAGGGAAAGAATGAAAAGATGACAAATATAAATGTCCAACATGATAGGCCATTTGATTAGTGCCTCTAAATCCAGAGATCTACCCAGATTGATTCACTGTGTAGGAGCAAAAGCAACCCTGTCTTCCAAGGTCAAATCTGAAAATGTTGGTTGTTTTTAGTTTTCAGTATCACTGTCTATATCACTATATCACTGTCTTCCCATATTTCATTGATTAGCTCGAGCAGGCACCAGTAACATCTCAATATGTCCTGTCACATGCGAGATATCCCACAGGCATGTGCCCACTCAGTTTTCAGTCCCATTGAGAAATGGTCTCCTCCTACTCATAGGGCTATTCAGGCCTTTTGGTTCAATGTGAATATATGACCTTGACTTTCTTAGATGACTTTGACTCTTCTGTAATAATAAAATGAGGTGATTAGTTTCATGCCCTCTCAGGACCAATCCAATTCTTAAACTGTGATGACATTCTGAAATGTCATGAGTTTGGCAATATCATTCCTTATCCCCACTAGAGGGGTAAAGGTGAGTAAAAAGGCAGGACAAGAGTGAGAGTTCTTATTCCTTAAGTTTGCAGAAATCCTACAGTTCTGAGTTCTGAACTTCTAGATCCATCTCAATGTCTCTGTCAACTCTCTGATTCATTACTCTAAGAAAATTAATAATGATCTATTGGGTATATGTTAGACCCATAGTATGCATGTTTTATTTGGTGGATCAATAATTTGAATATTGAACTTCTTAAGGTAATTATAAGACTGTATCACTTCACTTGTATCACTTGTCTTCCCGTTGTTTATTGATTTGCTTGAGCGGTCACCAGTAACATTTCCATTTATAAGGCTGTATAATTTACATTTCACAATTTTTCCTAGATAGGTAGGTAATGATATATGATAAATATGTCTTCTGCCAAATAAACAGTACATAATCAAAGCATCCCACTTTTTCTAATCTGTAAGTTCTTATCTGTAAGTTCTTAATTCATACACTCAGATATCTGGTAATAATCACAAAAGTGATAGGATTTGAGCTTCTTTGTTACTCTTCCTAGTCTCCATGTTTCCCTTTCCATATTGAATATTTTCTGATATAGTCTGTAATCTCTTCTAAGTATTCACCAGGTTGACGTCTGAGATACTCCTGAGTTGCTGCTGAGACTCTCAGGAAGGAGATAATAATCACAGAGTCTTGAAGCTCAGGGACTCAGGAGGTCAGGCTAAGGACTTTGCCGTATCTTTGAAATAACTACAGTTTAGCCTGTGAATATGAAAATATGTACTTTGGTGCAATGCCTGACAGCTTCCTTGAACCATGTTATCCCTGCTCTTGGCTGTGGACACCGTCCAATGGGACACAGTGATCATTTATTTGTCACTTTGTACCTCTATTTGCCTTTGCAAAAGATGCTTAATTGCTAGCAGACATCTGTCCATTATGGATGCCATAAATTGAGATGTTGCTAAATTATGAGAAACAAATGCTTCAAAATAGCACAAAGCGATTGGCATAGTCTTTATTGGTGCCTTTGGCCTTGTATGTCTTTTCACAGATAGATGACTCCATCCTCACCAGTCTGGATTAAGCTTAAAGGAAATTTAAGAGATCTAATATTTATTGAGGACAAAGCATATACCTGCAGCAAGTAGTAAGGCATTTCAACACTCACATCTATCCTGTAGAAATTAAGGTCTTTACTCATTCCAGAAATGTGTTGCCTGCCTGAATTATCAGACACTGTATTGAAGCCTTGGAATATCAGGCATTGATCACGGCCCTCTTTATGTATCTGAGGAAGGTAGGACAGCAATACAGGGAAAAATAAGGCAAGACATATTAACACTAGAACTGAGGATAGGTGCAGGAGTAAAGTTCCCATGGTAGTTCAGACAGAAAAATATTCCAGAGAGAAGGAGCAGGAAAGCAAAGGTGATTTCAGTAAACAGGAAGTTGTCCTATGTGGATGGAATTTAAGACTTGGGAATGAGAAGAAATTTAAGGGGTGTTTTACATGGCATGGCTGCAAGGCTAGCGGGGCTAGTTGTGAAGCACCTTGTACATTCTCCTATCAAGTTTAGACATTTTCTGATAGAATTTATGGCAGTTTTAGCAACAGGATAGCAGGGTTTATTGACTATGGTAGAAGATGCATGGAATGTGGAGCATAGAATGTCAACAGATTAGTGCACATTGGTCTAATTTAAATTTCCATTAATTTAGGAATGGAAAATAAAAGCCCTAAGAAAGATCAGAAGATTAGAAGTCAAGTTTTGGGGCATACTTTCAACAGATGCTTATGGGGGCAATATTCTTTGGATTTAGCAACCAATTGTAGGTGCCAAAGAGATAGAACAGACAGAAAGTAGGGCACTTGTATTTCATTCAGCCAACCCAGGCTTGATCCCCATTACCCAATATAGTTTTCTGGGCACTGCCAAGATTGATTTCCTAAGTGCAGAGCTAGGTGTAAGCCCAGAGCACTGCTGGGTGTGGCCCTCCAAAATAAATGGTGGACTGACACTGGATTAGAATAAGGGGTTCCGTCGTCTAAGTTCATTATTTCCTCATTGACTATTGAGCCTCCTTAAATTGATTGGACACTTTAGGCATGATAGGGTGGGAGGAGTGAGGTAACCATCAGAAGACATTGATAGGAATCACCTAAACATGCTGATTCCACCCACGCTCCCCACTGCTCCACTTTCCTATTTGCCACAGAGAATAGAACAGTGAATATTTAATTATTTAGGATCCAGACTATAGTTAAGTGCCTCATTTGTCATCATGCCCCTTTGATTTTAATTTCATTATTTTATCAGCTAATTTAAATTGGGATTTGTGTTTAGGATTTACTCTTGACTTTGAGCTGAGAGATTACTCCTGTCAGTGCTTAGATGATAATATGCTATGCCAGGAATTTGAATCAGTTTCTGCCAACAAGCTCTAGCCCCAACACTTTACTTTTGTAATTAGAATTCAATGATTAAAGAATTAAAATCTTCCATAGATGGTGTTTTTAGTCTAATTTTTAAATTTAGTTGTTGAAATGACCCAACTGCAACTGCTGTATTTAAGTACATATATTGACTAGAATTTAAAACTGGGAAGGATGTTATAAGGGAATGTACCAAAGCATACGTTGCTAGAGGTATAATATCATACATAAAAGTTTGGCCTGTATAAAAAACAAACAAACCAATCATATAATTCTTTTTTTCTTTTTTTATTTTATTTTAAATATTTTATTATACCACCATGAGATATACAGTTATAAAGATGTTCATGTGTGGGTTTTGGTCATGCAGTGTTTCAACATCCATCCCTCCACCAGTGCCCATTTCCCACCAACAATGTCCCCGATTTCCTCCCCACTCCCATAGCCTGCCTACATGGCAGGTTCTTTATTTCTTTTCTCTCTTTCTCTTTATCTCTCTCTCTTTTTCTCTTCTTTCTCTTACACATTGTGGATTGCGATACATACATTTAGAGGTTATCATGTATATATTTTTGCCTGTATTTAATGCTCAGTTCTAGGTTGGTATTATCACTTTCAACAATTATTAGCACACTGTTCTCTTCTCTATCTTATCTAACCTCTGACTCCCACACATTTATAGTAATTTCCACCTTTGAAAATAAGACCTCTTGATCCATGTTTCCCTGACCTTGGATATTGGTATCATAATATGTATATATGTATATATATATATATCATGCAAATAAATGCAATCATTCTGTATCTGTCTTTTTTTCTTCTGGATAATTTCACTCAACATTATCCCCTCCATGTCCATCCATTTATAGACAAATTTCATTTCATTTTTCCTAAAAAGCTGCATAGTATTCCATTGTGTAGATGTACCAAACTTTCTTTATCTAGTCATCAGTTATGGGCACTCTGGTTGTTTCCAGATTCTGGCTATTATGAATAGTGGTGCTATGAAAATAAAAGTGCGGATGGTGTTTCCACTGAGTGTTTTTGGCTTTCCAGAGTATATTCCCAGGAGTGGTATGGCTGGGTCAAATGGGAGCTCAATTTCTAGTCTTTGGAGGAATGTTCATATTGTTTTCCAAAAAGCTGTACCAGTCGACATTCCCACCAACAATGGATGAGAGGTCCCTTTCACTGCATCCATGCCAGCACTTGTTATTCTTGCTCTTTTGGATATGCACCAGTCTCTGTGGTATGAGATGATGTTGGAGGACAGGTTTATTTATTCTGGGAACTTTGCTATTTTGCCACTCACAGCTTAATCTACTTAAGCCAAGGTTCATTTTAATGAGATCTCATTTCTATGTAAACACTGCTAGAGGGTGTGGCACTTATGGAAGTCACCTTGACTCTGAATAACTTCTGACTTATACATCTACTAAAACTTCTATGTTTTCTAGATTGGGCACAGCTCCTCTTTATACCCACTGCACCCAGCGTGGGACAGTTAGAATTTACCAGGAGACTACCACCCTGGCTACGCTGAGACTATAGGAAGACTATAGGAAGGATCATACTAGTTTGCTCTAAGCAGGCGAATGTGACCCTTTCAGTACACGAGAACAAGATACTCGGAATCACCCTGGTGCAGATAATAAGAAGAAGGACCTTGTGGGTACCATCTAGATTACATGAAGCTCATGAAATTAAGATGTATTACTTATATCAGCCCTCTCTCTCTCCAGTGTTTTATATAAGAGATAATCTCAGGATTAGTCCTTGGCATAACCTTTGTTTATACCTACAATAGGGTGTGGCACTGCTCTTCTACACTCTGTTTAGGGTTCTTTGTTGACATGACCCTCCCTGAATTACTTGTGTGTATATAAGGGGACTGCCTTGAGGCCCCTTCGCCTTTTCTCTTTCGACTTTTTGGCTCCTGTGGCTTTTGGCTTTTGGCTTTTTGCTCTTTGGCCTTTTGCTCCTTCTTCTGGGTAGGACTCATCTCGGGTGAGATCCTCTCTCTTTGGTGGGAGACTTAGGCTCTTTTGTATGGTCTGAGTTTGGACCAGAGCTAGAGTTTGTTCATTATATTGGAGTGCTGGAGGAAGAGCTTTTGTACTATTAAAAGCCTTTTTGGAACTGCACCGGACTCGTGAGTTTTCATCTGTTCCCCTGGCAGCCTTGGAGGTAGAAGAGAACTTCTGTCCTGACACTGTCGGGGACCCAGGTGGAGTCCCCAACAAGATGATATCTCACTGTTGCTTTGATTTGCATCTTTCTGATGATTAGTGATGATTAGCATTTTTTTCATATGTCTTTTGGCTATTCAAATTTCTTCCCTTGTTGAAGTTTCTGTTCATTTCTTCTCCCCATTTTTTAATGGGGTTGGCTGTCTCTCTTCTTATAAAGTTCTACCAGTGTGTGATATGGCCTGGAGGATACTAACCCCTTATCAGAAGGGTATTGGGCGAATATTCTTTCCCATTCTGTGGACTGTCTTTGTATCTAAATCATTTTATTTCTAAGCATAAACTTATACCTACATCTTAGCCTATATAAGAAATGGCCAAAAAAAAACAACAACAATGTTGGGGAACTCTACAGGGGTCCCCGACAGTGCCGGGAAGCAAGTTCCCTTCTACCTCCGAGCCGGCGGGAATGGATGAAGACGCAGGAATCCAATGCAGTTTTAAAAGGCTTTACTTATCACAGGTTCAGGCATACAAGTCAGCAATAGGAAAACCCTGTGCTTAGGATTCTCAGCTAGAACCCCAGACATGTGTAGGCCAAGGTGGCTGCCACCACGTGTTAAGGCCCTGTAAAGAGGGAGACAAAGACAAGACTCCCAAGAAGAGGGCAAGCCCCTAAAGAGAACCCCAAAGAGAGCCCAGAGAGAGAGAGAGAGAGAGAGAGAGAGAGAGAGAGAGAGAGAGAGAGAGAGAGAGAGAGAGAGAGAGAGAGAGAGAGAGAGAGAGAGGAAGCAGGCTGGTTTTATAACCCTGCAACTCAGACCTCCCACTATTATGGGAAGCAGGAAGGGTCAAATGCCCTTAGGTAATTTCTCCCAGCACCTCACCTAGGCCCTATTATATGTTAATGTTTTGATCCAAGATCTGCCTGGAAATGCCTTTATAGGGTACAGAAGGGAGTTTCTGAGATGGCATGTCTCTGTACCAAAGACTAATACTAATGCCAGTTAAATATTTCTTCAAGCCTTCACAAGAGTCTCGTCTACTTCACGATAGTTTTGTATTTTAGTTGTCTTTGAGTTATCAGGGAGCCATGCTTGCTTGCTTAGAGGCAAACAGCATTTCTCTCTGGTCTAATTACTTAGAGATCCAACGTGGCCAGGCAAATATGCTGGTAAGATCTAGCTAGTCCCACGATGAATGTGGTAGCATGAGAGAATATTTATACCAGCTAGTACAGAATACACGGTCAGATAAACTGCCACATTTAGACTACCCTTATCTACGAAGTGACCTGCAGGAGGCAATCCAGGGCAGATGCAGAAGCTCTTAGAGGAGTCCTGCAACACAACAAACAACAGTGTGTGTGTGTAAAGGAATGGAAAAATCATTATGAATTGTTCAGAATGCAAAATGGTGTAGCCATTATGGAAAATAGCACGATGACTCCTCAAAATCTTAAAAATAGAACTGCCTTATAATCCACAAATTTCAGCTGTTGCTATTTAGAGAGTATTAAAACATGAATTTGAAAATAATATTCAATTTCACCTCTACATTCACTGCAGTTATATTCAAAACAGCCAACAAGTGGAAACCATTTTTAGGTGCCCATTGATATTTCACATTTTTCCATCATTGATATGTTGAATTTTTCCATCCAGTGATGGAAAAATGTGACATATACACACAGGGGACTACTACTCAGCTATTTTTTTTAAAAGAAGAAATTGTGCCATTTTTGACACATGGGTGGTAGTCAGACTATGTGAAATAATTCAGAATGAAATATACTGTATGAATTTACTCATGTGAATTATCAAGACACAAAGCAATAGACAAACAAAACAAGAAACAAACACATAGACTAACAACAAAAATTATGGTTACTGGAAGAAAAAGGTAAGGAGGAAGATGGATGGAACCAGAAAAAAGGAAGTAATTTGATAGTGGTGGAGAGTTGATTAGCTCTTGTACAGACATGTAAGTGGCATGGTATATGGGTATATGCATTTGTTGAGGTGTGAAGATAGTTCTAGGATTTAAGCCAGTTATACATAATGGAAAAAAACAGGGAATGCCTTGCTAACATTAGGTTTAGAATCTGTTTTTCAAGTATAACGCAATGCACAGAGAGCACAAAGAAAAAAAATGTTTTGGATTTTATCTTCAGCAAGCTTGTGGATATATTTACTAAAGAAATGACTTGTGATTTTCTCTTGCTATATCTGAATCAAAAGATGCTACAAGGGATAAGGTATTTGCTGTGCAAGTAGCTGAGTATAGTTGATCCCTGGCACTGCATTGCTTCCCAAGCACAGAGCCAGGATTCATCAACCTAACTCACCTGCAAATGACTGCATTTGAAATAAAATTAAAAGTTTATTTCCTTAAAGATAAGAAAATTATGTTTGGGGCCAGAGCGATGGTCCAGTGGGTAGGGCGTTTGCCTTGCATGCAGCTGGCCCATGCCGGCCCTGGGTTCGATTCACAGCATCCCATATGGTCCCCTGAGCACCACCAGGAGTAATTCCCTGAGCATAGCCGGGTGTGACCCCAAAAAAGCAAGAAAAAATCATGTTTGAATTTTTACACATTCTGAATTTTCACACAGCTTTACAGTAATGATACTGAAGGCTGATATGAGAAGTGTTAGTGTGAGTGTGTGTGTGTGCATGTGTGTCTGTCTGTGGGTGTCTGTGTGTCTGTCTGTCTGTGGGTGTCTGTGTGTCTGCATGAGTAGTGCATGTGGATAGGTTTCCTTTAATTTCTGAGAAGTTCCTCTGCTTCCTCATTGGTTCTGTTTCTACCCAGTGTTAAATGGTGAAGGGGAAAATCAACAGACTGTAATAAGCACAAAGAGGGTTCAAACAACCTAAATCTAGACCCCAAGCAGCAACTCAGAATACAAAGGATCTTAGAGAAATTTATCTTCCCTGTAAGATGGAGATTCAGCTATTTTCTGGAACAACTGTCTCCACTTGCAAGGTTTAATGAGGAATTGTGGCCTCAGAACTGATAATGAATTGCCTAGAGATAGAATATGATCATAGTTCCTCATATTGGTACCTGAATAGTAGGAATTCTTTCACAGAGATATGTGTGAGTGGTACCGTGTATATTTTGTGCATATTCTACTAAACAGTAGAATCAAAACTTTGTATCAACCTCCGGTAATTTATTCTTTTTGGTCAGTTCTTACTTGGATGTTGGCAACTGATTTAGAAGAAGTATAAAGGTAAAGGTTATACATCCATTTCCCCTCTTTTATCTTCCATCACGTGTTCCATATTACCCATAAGTGACAAATTCTGTCCAACAGAGAGGCCTTTACAATGACAAGTGGAACTGGGACTTGGGACTGGAGCTCCTCCTGGGTAGGAAGACTTCTGGAAAGGTCCCTTTCAGCAAGCTATTGGAAAGTTATTTGCCTGACAAGGAGATACAATTTTTCTTGGAGAATATCATTTCATGTTTCTTAGCATGTTTAACCTTTACAGCAAGGCCTTCTCCTACAAAATGGCAAACCCCAACAGAGCCTTCTGAGAGGCCAGTAAACCAAAATGTTATAAAATTCCTGGGATTAGCACTCTTCCAACTTGGTGCCCCAAGAGAAAGAAGGTGCTGTGCCTTCCAGATTGCAATCTCCTGTGCAGGGCAATTATCTTGGAGATTGTTGCTTCCCCACTTGTATCTCCCTGAATATTGTTTTTCCAGGACCACGCACTCACACTAGCTAAGTCCAACACATCTTTATCTCCATCAGCAGTTTTGTCAATGAAAGATATCAGTTCTGATGTTTTTAGTTAACTTATCCTCACCATGATGTCTCCCTTTCTGGATCTCACGTGGTGCCTGGTTCTTTTCATCACCAACCCTGGTGCCAGGGCATTGCTCAAAGGCATCTTTTCTCAGATGTAGTGTCTCTTCTCCTCATCCTAGAACCAAATCTGCTGCAAAACTTCTTTGACAGGCAACTCAGCCATTCAGCCCCTGTAGCATGGAGACTCCTGCTCCAAAAGCCAGCAATGATAAGACTCTTCTGAGAGCACAGGGAGAAGAGGGGAAAGATTAACAGTCCGGTTAGCCAAACAGGTGATCAAAATATTTGCTTGGGTTTGGACATGGTTGACTCTTTCATTAGGATTTAAAGTTTTGTGACTAGAGCGATAGTACAGTGGGTAGAGTGTTTGCCTTGCACAAAGACAACCCGGGTTTGATCCCCATCATCCATATGGTCCCCCGAGCACCGCCAGGAGTAATTCCTGAGTGCAGAGCTATGAGTAACCCCTGAGCATTGCTGGGTGTGGCGCAAAAAGTATTAAAGATTTATTGTTACTGTTAGAAAAAATCTTCAACTATTTTGAACCCAAACCAATAATACTTGTTTAACCTCTTTGATAAAATACTGATAATGCGGACTTTATGGGAATATTTACATTTTCCACATGCAATCCTAGATAATTAACAGTGATTCACTAAATTATTCTAATAACAGTACAAAAGAGGTGCTGTTTGAGGAGAGAAACCACACAGGTTAGTAACTCAGGTTACTCCTAGTTTAGTGCTGAGGTCTTGATTGGGGAACCATGGTTCAAACTAAGGATCAAAGCCAAGAATCAGTGTGGTGTATATGCATAGTGGAATACTTATCCCTAAGGAATGATGAGATCATACAATTTGCTACAAAATGGGTGGAGCTGTCTTATATTAAGTCACAAGAAAAAAGGTTAAATGCAAAATATTCTCATTTATTTATGGTCTATAGGATAACGTGTCTAGGGAATAGAAGGTCGCAAAGCATCCTGAAGTAAGCGGATGCCTTTGGGTTCTACTAGTATGAGACAGGACATATGGAGATATTACTGGTGCCCGATCTAGCAAATAGATGATGAATGGGAAGATGGGAATAGATAGTGATAGATAGTGAAATCACTAGATCAACACTACCATAAGCATGGGCCCAATTTTCTACAACTAAACAAATAATTGTCTTCAGGTTGGGGTGGGAGAGAAGCTGGAGAAAGGTGGAAAGATAGGGACAAAGGGGTGGTAGGAACATTGTATGCCTGAAACCCCATTATAAACTATGTTCAAATAAAAAAGGAAAAAGAATCTCCAGGTTCAAATCCAGGCCTCCCTGCATGCATAGCACACACTGGCATTTTGAGTTATCCCTCTGGCCCCTGTTCTTTCCATTTCTATTCTAAGTTAGCATCTAATACATTGGAGTCAAGGATAGGTTGAGTCTATCAATTTGTGGTCTCTCCATTCTTATAGAATTTATACATAGAAGCACATCTTTTATTTGAAAGTATCTTCACTTGCAGTTAGAGATCCATGGACCAAAGCCCTAGCAATACTCTGTTCAACAATGTGGGCTCATTTCAGTGCTTGGACTTAGTGATAATGAAGGTGTTGGGGGACATGTGGCACTGGTCAGGGATCAAAGTTGGGGTTGGCCTTATGTTTATTGATGAGCCCTTTTATGATCAATGTAAAAGGTGATCAATATAATCAGTTTAATCTTATGATCAATATAAAGTCAATAGTCTATGAAAAGGAGTGCCCCTTTTCACACAGTAGCACAGATTTTGTGACACTAAGTATTCTAAAAGTTTCTTTTTTCCCCAGAAACTAAGGTATATATTTCTAGTATCCTTGTTTAAAACTTTGTTTTGTCTTGAGTCAGGCTTTGGGCATTGTACAGGATTAAGGCAGACAATTAATATTCACTAAGGGCTTACCGTGCTATGTACAGTAGTATATATATATATATATATATATATATATATACATATATATGTATATATATATAAAATCAAATTATGTATTTATTTTGGAGGCTTTATTTTAGGCCACACTTAACAGTGCTAAGGGCTTACTTCTGGTTCTGCAGTCTGGGATTATTCCTTGAGGGACTTGGGCACCCATGTGGGGGAGCCAGGAATGGAACCCAGCCCTATTCACTGAACTGTATCTCCTACCCAGAGCCTTAATTATGAAATATGACTGTCATTTCCCCACTGACGTGTTGTTTATAATTCTTAGGATAAGTAATAGTTTCTTTAGCCTGTCTTCATGTTGTGGTTTGAGACAGGAGGAACATAAGGAGAAGGCATTCAATCCTTGTGTGGAATGATGGTTTCCAGTATCTGCAATAATCAGATGATGCCTCTAAGCAACGGGCTTGTGTTAAAACTGCTGTAACACCCATGGCCACTGGACATTGGAGCATCTTATGGACCATAGATTTTGTAGTCAGTGGGATGCAATAGTATATTTGTGGAGGGTGAATGCTCTTTGTTAATTTATTGAAAAAACTAAAAGACAGCATCACTTACTGTCTTTTTTTTTTTTTGCAATATCTATAGATGAGTGTGATTAAATGGCATATTTCAAAACCTGCATCAGTTTATTTTTAGCCAGAATAGATCCCAGATTTCACTAGACATATCACAGAGACACTAGACAAGCTGATAGAGATTTATTGAACATTAGAGCTGGTCAGAGTCTGAAAACCCATCTATTTGGTGTTGTAATTAACAAAGGAAGATCTGAGATTCATTGAGGGTTCGACAACTGTTTAGGGGCTATCCTCTGCTCTATGCTCAGGAATGATCCTTGGTACTGCTCAGGGAACCATACAGTATGCTGAGCCCTGAGCCCAGGGTTGAACATATGCAAAAACTGAAGTAACAGGAGACTATATATAAGTTGTTCAAAGTTACATAGGTTGCAGTGAGGGACTAGTTCAGTATTTTAAATCTTGGACCTGACTCCGTCCTAAGAAAATGTCAGGAGGTGCTCACTCTGTGCCTTTGGGGTAATCTTCCTGCAGAGCTCATAGCACAGCGCTTCTGTGTCAGATCTTAGAACCTTTCTGCATAGGCTCAGTTGGGACTTGTGGGTATTTTTTTACACATAATAGTCTCTTTATTTATTGCATTAGACTAGATAATTATTTCACAGTTAGCAACTTATGGACTGGAAAATCTCATTATCCCAAACCTTACATTATTAACGCATCTGTTTAAAAAGAGATGTTTAAAGAAGTAGTTGAAATATCCAGATTGCTAATCCTCTCCAAGAAGTGGGATGAGGTGACCAGTCAAAGGAAACTTTGGAAGACATGTGCAGAAGTGATCAAAGCCTTTAAAGTTCATATTGTAAGGAAGTATACAGGGAATTCACATTTATTGAGTAGCAACTATGTGCCAGATATATTTGTTGCTTAACTTAAGGTGAAGAAGCATTTAAATGTGAATTTCAGATTCATAAGTTTATTGTGTGGATGTGAGTGTGTTTTTAATCCCTCAGCCTTAGATTTTGAATCCATGAAAATTCTTCATCAGAGCTTCAGTTATTTAAAAATGATGTCAATTTTCCACTAGAATGGTATCAGTCATAGTTAGGATATTTTGTGGAGAGATTATCGTAGAGTGTAAATATGATGTAAAAATCTCAGCTCAATCCTTATAATTTTTTCTTCAACACACAAGGCAGTGTTATTGTTATTAAATTGTACAACCAACTTTTATAGTTTGCAGTATAATTCATATTTTTAGATATTCACAAGAAGTTTAAAGATTGAATAAATTGATGTCACAAAGTTAGCAAGTATTGGATGTATGCTTTCTTAAACTTGTTCTCTCTTGTTTTCTAATGCAATTGCTAGACTTTAAGATGATAGGGTTTTGGGGTGGGATTAGTATCTCTGGGAGGGAGCTGAGCAGTTGGAAAAGAACCAGCCTTTTCTGTTTATCTTCCTTCCTTGCCCATTCTCTGCTTTGGAAGTCCCAGCAGCAAATGCATCTGAGGAATAAGCAGAGCTGAAAGTGCTGTTTGGAGTACACTCAGGATTTAGAAGAGCAGTTGACACCCTTTTGCCCTTTGCTACTAACTAAATGAGAAGAAATCTAAGATCCCATGCACAAGGCTGGTCCAGAAAAGCATGAAAAGGTGCAGTTTAGGCCTAGGAAACTCTGCTTTTCCTTATCACAGCATTTTCATGACCATCATACACCCTTACTCATTCCTGCCTATTGCACATTGTACCCACATATGCATGCACATATATGCATGCTCACATGTTATTAGGCGTGCACATACACACGCACCCATTACACACACATACACATACAGTCTTACTTTAGCCAGAAACCAAGAAAACTGCCTATTTATTTTACTATTTGTAATTCTGTGTTTTGGGGTGGGGGAAATACCCCAAAATCAAGGTTTATATATGTCTAGGTGTTCAAGGTTTATATATGTCTAGGTGTTTATATATGTCTAGGTGTATTTTGCCCTGGAAGGGTTTGGAGACCCATATAGAGTGCCAAGGATTGAACTATGCCAACTGTGCTTGAAAGACAAGCTCCTTAGGTACTTCATCATCAAGCCCTATAAAAATTAACTTTATTGAGGTAAAAAGTACACATAATATACACAGTGTTAATATTTATACTTTCAGCATGCAATGTTACTGTACTTCATACCCCCATAATACCACTAGAAAACTAGAACTATTAAAATTTTGTTTCTTTATTTCTTTCACTAGACAATGAGCCATCAAGCATATATGAAGCATTCTGATACCAAGGATATAGGAAAAGAGCTGATTCTGTGTTTTGTGGAGGAAAAATAGTGAAATGATGACTAAGAGCCAAAATGAATGGGATTAACTCTGTTTCACTATATTTCAGTTAGAATTCTGGTTTGTTATCTGAAAATTTTGAGACTTGATTCCTGACAACCCTTCTCTCTACTCCCAAACACACACATGGTTAGTGTTGCAGTACACTGTTGCCCAGAGCCTTTGTACCTTGCCTGGAGTTACCTCCTGCAGGTCACTTTGTAGATAAGGGGTAGAAAACAGTTTGATCTGTGACTTTATGTGGCAGTATATCTTACCATGTATTCTATGTCAGCTGGTATATTTTCTCTCATGCTGCCATAATCAGATAGATCAGATAGATCTTACCAGTATATTTAGCTAGCCACGTTGGATCTTTAAGTATAATTTAGTTATAATCAGACCAGAGAGAAATGATATTTCCCTCCTAGCAAGCAAGTGTGGCTCTCTAAGTCTAAAGGCTAATATACAAGACAATTTTTGAGTAAAAATGAGAATCTTGTGAAGGCTTGGAGAAATATATACCTGGCTGTAGAATATCCATTGGTATAGATGCATGCCTTTGTATTCTGAGATACAGTTATCTCATATGCCCTTCCCCCCATCTGCCTAGGGCCTGCTGAAAAACCAAGGGCCTGCACTCTTGGCTGTGGCAATATTAACATTTCAATGGGACTAAATGAGGTTCTGGGAGAAGTTACCTGACCGGAGATTGACCCTAACTGCTTTCCATTGATGTGGGCCTGTTCAGGGCAAAAAGTTATAAAAGCTGTATCCTGTTTTCTTCCATACCTTTCTCTCTTCTTCCTCTTTGCTCTCTGCCTCTGCTCTCCTCTCTAGTCTCTTCCCTGCTGGGCCTAGGATTTTAAACCTACTCGTGGCTATGGGCCCAGCTAGGAGCCTAAAGTCTGGGGTTTTCCTATTGCTAGGTTGTATACTAGAACAAGTGCGAGTAAAACATTTTGAAACTTTATTGGATTCTCACATCTTTCTCTGTCCGCAGGCCACTGACCCCCTGGGGCAGAAGGGGATACCTGACCCTGCTCCCTAATTTTGTTGGGGGAACCCAGCATTCTCCAACAGTTAGGATTTCCTAGGTGGGCCGGAATGGGATGTGTTTAGGCAAGAATCAGAAGGAAGCACCTTTGATCTGGATGCTAACTTTGACCCAGTGGCAATGATCACTATAACCAGTATTAGCCAAAGGAGCAAGAGTCAATATTATTCTGATTCAATGGACAAGCCCTGAAAGAATGAAGCTAAGTAAAAGAGAATAACTGTTGTATTCCAGGGAGACACCGTCAACTGTATGGAGGTACAGGGCCGTCCAGTGAGGATATTCCCTTTTGCTCTTTCCCATTCTATTTTCCACTACCATTCCTCCTGAGCAGAGGGAAATGCTACCAGCTTTTCGACCTCTTTTGTCTTCTTGATCCTCTTCATTATACATTATTTAGTCCCAATTCACTTCAAACTGTTTTTTTTTCCCTTTTTTATTCATTTTTATCATTTTGGTCCAATAATTCTCCTTTTTAAATAGGTCTTCCCTTTTTATTCAGAGGATTTGAACTGGGGTCAGCTACAACTTGTGTACTGCCCAAAGCTGCCAGGTGGTGGGTGCCTCGAGAAGCTGAGCCTCTTGGATTAGAAGAACTGAGAAAAATCTTGGCAAGAAGGAACAATGTTAAACCTGGTGATAAAAATAAAAGTATGGTTCCATACTATAAGGAAATGAATTTTGCTAAACTTTAGTGAGACCTTCTCTTCTTATGTTTTGTCTTGCCCCCATGGGCTCTTTGGGAATAGAGATTGGTGTCAATGGTATGAGGGTGAAGAAAGATATCTTATAAGAAGCTCAGTGAGGTTATTCCCTGTGTATCTTTTCCTCATTCTCACCATTTCCATCTTCGCTCCTTGCCTTTTATTACCTTCTGTCTTTGCTGATTTGCAAAGCCCTTTAAAATGAGTGGTTCTCCCTTCCATAATTGAGAGAAGCGTGCACTTGACTCCATTTCTTTCTACTACTGTGGTGCTCAGAGGCTTTGCTGGTGCCTCACATACCGCAGCCTGGCTCTGTTAGGAATGTTACTGATGGGAGCATTTGCCAGTATTGGAAAGAAGTCTCATCAACACTTGTCTTCAGTAAGTTATTGTCAATGTTTTAGGTTATGGATCTTCATTAAAAATAATATTTATTTTTATGTATGCAAAAGTAATACTGTAAGGGGTTGGCCACCCGATGGGGTGACTGATGGGAGCCTTGGAACGCCAGCACCTACCAAGGAAAACTCTGAGAGTTTTTTCTATGCAAAAGCAAGGGTTTTATTAATAAGTCGAGTATACTCGGGCTCATAGCGTGACCCCAAATGGTCAGTGGCTAAGAGCCCCGAGCCCCTTCCAGGGACGATCTTTTAAGGAATAATTCCCGCTACAGAAAAGCCCAGCGCATAACTATCCAATAGGTTTAAAATATTACATCAAGGTTCGCGCAAGCAGGCAGCCAATCACTCTGCACCAGGTAACCATCACCCACCAGTCAGGTATCGTACCAAATACAGAGGGGGACATCAGACGCGACCTCCTCCGGGAATGTTTGCCTTGTAGCCCCCCCTGGAATTATTTGCTTAAGGCCCTTCCTGCTGTGCTCTTGTCGAACTATCATTTTATCAGTTACTTTCCGTTGAGCCATTATTTTATCAGTTACCTCTGGCATTTTATCAGTTACCTCTGGTTCCTGTCTTTGTGTTCTGTGGGTGAGGGGCCATTCTTTCAATACTTGTTCAGTGTAAAAGCTTGGAATGTATAGGAGTTTTTTCACTTCAAGTTTTTTATGTATGTGATATTAATGGAGCACAAATTTCATGGCAGATAATATAAAACTAAACCAAGCATAATTTTGCCAACTAGAGTATGTCAGTCCTTAACATATTTCTATGCTTTATTTGCTTCCTTTGGGTGATGTAAACATACAAATATACTTTAATATTTTAAAAGTAATTTCACTTGGATATTTTGTCCAAATTTTCATGAATGCAATTAGGGCATACTTTAATAATTATACTATAATTTCATTTTAGTATGCTATCCTATCTTAAACTATAAAAGAAAATTTCCAAAAATATCATCTTAATGACTTCACAGTAACTATATTTGCCAGATATTGCTCAATAATGCTGCTAATAAGCCATTCCAAAACTTTGTTGCTTTAAACATACAACATTCAAAACTGATACAGACAGATCTTAAGGCCATAGCAAACGGCTTGCTTGCCCTAAGCTGTGTCATAGCAGCAGGTGTTTGAAGTTAGATTCAGGTCTGCTCCATGAGTTCCACATTTCCCTGGGGCAGATGCTATTGAAAGAACATTTTTTTGTCATAACAGATGGCAGGAATGAAAGATGGAAAGTGGAAGTGCTTAGCACCTCCTGAGATCTTAGGCTGTGCCTGGCCATTCCCTGGGTCAAAGAAAGACATAGCACTATCACACAATGGGGAGGGTTAATGCAATGTACACTACTAGAAGTTAATAAAAGGGAAAAAAAAGTAAATGTGAGAGTATGTAACTCAAAAAGTATGAAGAATTATGAATAAGTGTTCTGTCTCCCTATAGTCAACTATCAGAATTTGTAACAAGTTTATCTAAATGTAGTTTTTGTAAATGTCTCTTTTTTTTAATTTTTGGTCACTCCCTGCAAATTTATTTATTTATTTATTTATTTGCTTTTTGGGTCACACCCGGCAATGCTCAGGTTTTCTCCTGGCTCTACACTCAGGAATCACTCCTGGCGGTGCTTGGGGGACCATATGGGATGCCGGGATTGAACCCGGGCCGGCATGGGCTGGCCGCGGTGCAAGGCAAACACCCTACCCGCTGGACCATCACTCCGAACCCCTGTTTTTTAATATTATAGATACTGTAATAGTTTTAATATTATAGATATATTTTTCCAGCTATACAGCCATACTTTAGAGCTCACAATCTTATTCAGTAACTTCCCTGTTCTCTTCTTCCTGTCTCTGCTTTGCTTTGTCTCCGCATGGCAGAGCCTGGCAAGCTGTCCAATGTGTGTTCAATATGCCAAATCCAGTAACAAAAATGTTTATTTTCCTGACCCAGAAAGAGCCCTTAATATGGCAGCAGCAAGAAAGGCAAACAAGCAGTGCCTGATAAAATTTCACGGCTGTCCTAGGCTGCCAAAACGAAGAAGGACTAAAATGACTGTCTGTACTTTCAATGCACGTACGCTAGCATCGGAAGCATATATTGAGGATCTGATGCTGCAAGCGCAAAAAGATCAAGTACGACATCATTGGTCTGACTGAGACGCAGGAGGCGTCAGTCCCATCATGCTGTATTTGACACCGGAGAAGAATTGTTCCTTGGAACATGTGATGAAAGAGGCGTCGGTGGCGTTGGTGTCCTTGTCAACACGAACATGGCTGTCAACATTGATTCATTTGAATGCCTAACAAACCGAATAGGACGATTACACTTGAGGAGATGTGGCCCTCTGCCAGCGATTTCTATCTTCATTGTCTATGCACCAACATCCACATACAAAGAAGATGAAATTGAGAAATTCTACATGGAATTGGAGGAGTTCTATAAAAAGATCACACCTTCTATAAGATCATAGTCGGTGATTTTAATGCCAAGATAGGACCGAGAAGATCAGCTGAAGAACTCCACATTGGGACCCATGGCCTAGAATGGAACGAACAGGGTGAGAGACTATCTGAGTTCATCATGTCCACCAAGACTATTCATGGGAACTCACAGTTTCAGAAGGCTGAAGCGAAACGTTGGACATGGGAATCTCCTGGCGGACAGTTCCACAATGAAATTGACCATATCATCTTCAATCGACGGTTTTGTCTGACTGATGTTGCTGTCGTCCCCAAATTCCAGACAGGGATCAGACCACCGTCTCCTTCGGGCAAAATTCTACTTCCCGTAACGGGGAGAAAAAGCTGCAATGTTTAAGAAGAGAACTCCCAGAACGACCACCAACTGGGAACTCTTTGGCACCATTGCGGCAACGTGGGAAGATACCATCATTGATGACATCGATGAAGAATACAACCGACTGGTTCAGCACCTCCATGATTGTGCGAAGAATGCCAGAGAGAGAAAGACACAAAAGGACGCTTGTCTTCAGAAACTCTTGAGCTCATTCCGCCAACGTGGCAAGGCGCGAGCCTCAGGAGACCAAATGCTAACGTCCAAGCTTGCTAAACAGTGCAGAGAAGCGATAAAAGCAGACCTCAAAGACAGAAGAGCAGAAATACTGGAAGATGCAGCAGAAGCCGGGAAAAGTATTCGCACAGCCCGCCTGTCCTTTCGCCAACTATAAGACCAAGATGACTGCCCTCCGACGCCCTGATGGATCGATCACATCTTCCAGAAAGGCAATGGAGAAGATTATCCAGGACTTCTACTCAAATCTCTTTGATAGCCACATCCACCTGCCCACATACCAAATTCCACAGGATGGATATGTCATTCCCAACGTTCTCCCTTCTGAAATCCGACATGCCATCTCGTCAGTAAAGAAGGGAACAGCACCAGGCCCAGACAAAGTCAGACCCGAACACCTGAAAAATCTGCCGTCGGTACTCATCAATACACTAGCTCGGCTCTTCACACGCTACCTGTCCGAATGCAAGGTGCCCTCCCAATGGAAAACCAGCAGGACAGTTCTACTGTTCAAGAAGGGAGACATTCACGACATTGGTAACTATCGCCCCATCTGCCTGTTGTCTGCCATCTACAAGCTGTTTACATGAGTCATCCTGAACAGGATTAGCAGAACACTAGATGAAGGACAACCATGCGAGCAAGCAGGTTTCCGGAAAGGATTCAGCACAATCGACCATATCCACACAGTAACCAAGCTCATTGAGGTTTGTAGGGAGTACAAGATGCCACTCTGTCTCACGTTCATTGATTTACAGAAAGCCTTTGATTCTGTGGAGACTGAAGCAGTCATCGAAGCCCCTAGTCAAACAGGGTGTTCAAACCCAATACATCAAAATCTTTCGTGAGCTGTATTACGGATTCACCACCAGGATCTCACCATTCTACAAAGAAGTGATCATTGATGTCAAAAGAGGGGTTCGACAGGGTGATACCATCTCACCAAAACTCTTCAGTGCCACCCTCGAGAACATCATGAGACAATTAGAATGGGAAGGAATGGGAGTGAAGATAGATGGTCGGCAACTACACCACCTCCGCTTCGCTGATGACATCGTTCTAATAACACCAAACATTAGCCAAGCGGCACAAATGCTGGCTGACTTTGACCGAGAATGTGGAAAGGTAGGTCTACAGCTGAATCTGAAGAAAACTATGTTCATGAGAAATGAACTAGTTCCTGAGGCCCCATTCACTCTCAATGGAACAAACATCTCTGAATGCAGCAGTTATGTGTACCTAGGTCGAGAAGTCAACATGATGAATCGACCTAAAACCTGAGCTGCGCAGGGAGGAAGAGAGCGGCATGGAATGCCTTCAAAGGCATTGAAGAAATAGCTAAAAGGACAAAGAACCTCCGGCTCGGGCACATCTCTTCGACTCCACCGTTCTCCCTGCATTAACATACGCCTCAGAGACCTGGGCCCTCTACGAAGCAGGATGAGAATGCTATTCGGGTCTCCCAGAGAGGAATCGAAAGAGCTATGCTTGGAATATCACGCCTCACTCAAGTAAGTGAAGGAATCCGGAGTTCTGACCTCTGTCGCTATTCCAGAATCAGGGACGCTGTCTCGTTTGCCAAGGCATCTAAAATCAGATGGGCTGGCCATGTAATGCGATTTGGTGACAACCGCTGGACTAGAGCTGTTACTGACTGGATCCCACGGGATATCAAAAGATCACGTGGCCGCCCACCTACAAGATGGTCAGACTTCCTTGTTAAGACCCTGAAGGAACGGTTTGAGGCTCTTCATATTCCTGAAACAACCAGATGCCATTGGGCTACATTGGCACGTGATAGGGTCCAATGGAAATGTTACTGGCGCCCGCTCGAGCAAATCGATGAATAACGGGATTCAAGTGATCAAGTGATCAAGTGATCTTCTCCTACATTACATCTACTCATCACATCTCGAACATGATTATCTTGCTTCACAGATTTTATCATGCACCATATCAAAACCAGTTCTGATTTTAATGCAGAGAATGCTTTAAAACTTTTATTGAAGTACTTGAATAAATAATGCCTAATACCTCGCATAGTCAGTTCTAGGTATCATGAAACTTCAGGAACCTAGAACTAATGCAGAAAATATTGAAACCTACTTGAGTGTTATACTACAGAACATAATAGATGGAGACCAGAAGAGCTGTGGGATAGTTTCTCTCAGACACTTGGATTTTGCCAGTGTAAAGAATGACTGGACCCAGTTTTGTTTTATATTGTTTCATTTATATTGAGAATTACTGAACTCTATTCTTGTCATCTATATTTATTTACTCTTTGGTTCTGGAATTTGTTTCCCCTGCTTGAGGTTTATTTTGACTCTGATAAAAATGTGTTCTGCTTAGGAATTTTATATTCAGGGAATTAATTTTGGTACTATTTTATATGTTCTTAACACTTGGGTAGCGTTTTCTATCAATGAAACCATTGGTGTTTTTTTCTTCTGTATATATAGCCCCCTTGTGTGAACCCAGTCCACCGGAAGAGCCTGGCGTCTACCAGTGGTGTATTTGATATGCCAAAAACAGTAACAATAATGGATCTCACTCCCAACAAATGGAGACATTACTGGTGCCCGCTTGAGCAAACCACTGAACAACGGGAAGACAAGTGATAAGTGAGATAAACCCATGATTTCAGTTTTGGTTTATGCTTTGGAATAAAATCTATTTCCCAAGTTATATAATATACTTTAGGCAGACCAGGATCAAAGTCATCTCTGCCTCTTGGAGCCAGGAACATTCTCTCTCTCTAATCTATATTTGTTTTGTGGTCACACCCAGATGTTCTCAATGCTTACTTTTGACTTTGCACTTATGGTTCACTCTTGTCAGTGCTTGAGCAACCATATTTGATGCCTAGAGTCAAACATAGGTTGACTGTGTGCAAGGTAAGCTGCACATTGTGCTTGTCTTCTGTCTTGTTTCAGCATATATTTTTATGGCAATAGATTAAGCACACAGGTACCTTCAGTATTTCTATCTTATGACTTGAAAACCTTTATATTTTCATTTATTTTTTCCTCTCATACAGATCATTTTGCTCTAGGCTTATAGTTCATGTTTAAATTTTAAAAATCTTTAAAATTCAGCTTATGTATGCATTTTAAATATTTTCTGGGGAAGGATTTGCCAATATCAAACCTTAAGTCAGTGTTCTAAGAGACAAGTTAGAGTACCAAAGACCAATTAAATTGATGAGCTTTGATTGTATGAATTATATCCCCAAAACATGTACTTTATATGGAAATGATTTTAAGGAGCACATATGCTAAGTCAAGTACTATATTAAATTAGCATACTATTATATTATGTCAACTGTTACATTGAAGCACTATAAACACTAAGGAAAGAATAAATTGATTTTGAGGATCGAAGAAGAATAAAATGAGATGGAGACTAATGTTATTGAAATTTAGTAGAAAGCCATCCATTGCCGCTGTGGTTTACTACCATCCAGCAAATATTGATTGTGAACATATCACGTGGTGGCCACTTTGGTAACAGTACAGGCTACAAAGGTAAAAGGAGCTCAAGGGCACCCTAAGTATAACAGGGAGTTCCTCCAAGAGTTTAAATTAAACATGGAATGATTCAACGTAGATCCCAAATTTACTGCTGCATGAATGATCTTAAGGATACAAGATTCCCCAGAGACAGAGAATGGAAGATACTTAATCTTTCCCTTAGTCATAAAAAAAAAAAAAACCTACAGGGGCCAAAATGATAGGATAGTGTGTAGGGTGTTTGCATTGCACACGGTTGATTTGATTCAAAACCCCGCATCCAATATGACTCACTGAGTGCCGTCAGGTGTGACCCAACACAAAAAGACAATAAAAAAGAAAAAAAACTACAGTACTACCACTGAAGATTCAAAGAGTACCATAAATCTTCCCACTATTGAGACAGAAACATTTGTGAGGATTGGATTTGCATGTTATATGAGCATTTGTCCCATAGAGCATTAATAGACATGCAGATACTCCCAGGAGTGGAAATCCTGGCTCATATGGAAGCTGAATCCTTAGTTTTCTGAGGAATGTTCATCTTGTCTTTTGAAAAGGCCAGAGGGAGTCAACATTCCCACCAGCAGTAAATGGACATTCTCTTTCATCCCGCATTCTTGCCAACATCGGTGGTTGGTCTCCCTTGACGAAGTGCTAGTCTCTGTAGTGTGAGACGATATCTCATTGTTGTTTTGATTTGCATTTCCCCTAATGACTGCTGATGAGTATTTTTTTCACATACAATTTGTTACAACATGGCTAGATCTGGAAAGTATCATGTTGAGTGTAATCTGTCAGGGGAAGAGAAACAGGCTCAGAATGATCTTTCGCATGTGGCGATAAAGAAACTACAGAGGAATACCAAATGCCCACAGGCCATAGAAATGATGGTCATGTGAACTGGTGTTCAGGAGAAAGCTTGCCACTGGACCTGGGTGGGAAGGACTAAGTTATGGCGGGGGAGGTCACTGGGACAATGGTGGAGAGGAAAACTGCCTGCCTCAGAGGCATACTGTGGGGCAACTGGGGACAATGTTAAAAGGTAGTGGACACTGGTGAACGGGATTGGTGTTGGAACAACGTGCACCTGAAACTCAGTCACAAATAACTGGTACATTGTACCACATGGTGGTTCAAATAAAAATAGCAAAATCTTAAAATATAAATTAATAGAACATGATTCCATCCTTGAAATCCTTTGCTTGGACATATAGATCGGTTTGAATCCTTTGGGATATAGACAAGAAATATTCTGTTGGTACCCAAGAATTCAATGCATTCTCCACCCAACTATAGGAAAACCTGGTAGGATTGGCTCTAGAGCACTTTAACCTGTGCACCCAGGGTGAGACTAGATATCTGCTCCGCCTTTCAGGGACTCCCCACTAGAGAAGTGCATCTATCTATCTATCTATCTATCTATCTATCTATCTATCTATCTATCTATCTATCTATCTATCTATCTATCTATCTATCTATCTATCTATCTATCTATCTATCTATCTATCTATCTATCTATCTATCTATCTATCTATCTATCTATCTATCTATCTATCTATCTATCTATCTATCTATCTATCTATCTATCTATCTATCTATCTATCTATCTATCTATCTATCTATCTATCTATCTATCTATCTATCTATCTATCTATCTTTCCATCTATCCATCTGTCCATACATCTATCCATCTATCCATCTATCCATCTATTGTTTTGGTCAGCATCAGCCATGATCAGAGTTTTCTCAGGCTCTGAGCTTAGGAATAAGACATGGTAGTGCTCAGGGAACTCTCCACGATGCCAAGGATAGAACCCAGGTGGGCTGTGTGCATGGCATCTCACCACACCATGGCTCTCTCCCCTGTACCCCTTTCTCATCTTTCTCCAGATAGAAGCTTCCTTCATTCAAGCTGCACATACCCTCTCCAGACTTGGAGCACAGGCAGTATCCAGCAGAGTTTTGCTCCTAACAACCATTAAACCTGCTCTCCAGGTGAAGGGTGGAACAAATTCATGGGTAAACAGTGGAAAAAGGGAGGAAGGATGAGAACACTTTCAAATTAATTTCAGAAATTCTGGCCTTAGCTATAAATGACAGCTGTGGGTTTAATCACTGAAACTCTATTCAAGAACAGCATGTGCCTTCCCAAGGAGAAGGGGCATTATCAAGCAGTTAGATTATTAGAGATTGTTTAGGAGCTGTGAACTGTCTGCAGGGAAAAGGGAATACGCTCCTCTGTGGCAGTGACCAGAGTGCCGCAGACACCCTCTTTCCCTTTTCCCCACCCCAGTTCCTGAGCACTGTTCTTGCATGTGTCACTGAAGGGGTTGGGAGGTGCAGTCTAACCAGAGATGTTAAATGGCCCAAGAAAAGTATGCTTCAGTATAGACTGAAGAAACTAATGAACTGCTTGACTTCTAAGGTTTGGGCATTACAAAGGGAATTGACTCATTTTCCATCTGTCACCACTATCATCACTAAATAACAGCAGTGATAGCACCTGCAGCCACAACATGCAGGAACAGGTACAAGAGCTAGTGCTTTGTAGCACTTTCTAACGCCTCCAAGACTCACTCCTTATTCATTATTCATCGGGCATCTCCCAGGACATGCCGTTAATAGCACTAAGCTCTAGGCATGCAGCAGGAACTAAGGTGTCTGTAGTTCTTTCCCTTTAGGCACCTTGCAGTCTAGAGGGGGAGATTAAAGGGAGGTAGCAGTGGGGAAATCTTGAGAACTAAAATATGGATCCCAAAGAAATCAGTCACTTTATGGAAGCATGGCCCTTACACCCAGCTGAGATGAGCAGATGTCAGCTGATGGAAAAGCTTCACCTTTTCCCTTCTAGGGTACCTCTGAGAATTTACCCTTTGGTAAAGTGTCTCTGCTTAGCTTTCATCTGGGTGTGAATTTTCAGCTCTTGAGAGAAGCCAGAACCACCTGATAAGCAGCTTGAATTCATCCATCAAAGAGATTTGCTTCTCTGTGTTGTTCTGGTCTATTTTAGAGGATAACTTAAGCCTTGAGAGATTCTGTAAAGACAATGACCCAAAGAAACATTCCTTGCCTCATTTGTTCTTATCTTTATGGCTTTCTCCTTCTTTGTATCTAGCTTTCTCTATTTTATGATTTTCTTGATCATTTTAGCACTATAGGTGGGTTTACATTTTCTTATTTTGTAAACTAGAGCCTGAAGCAAATAAGCTTTGTGTCAGGGGAGTAATGAGAAGCCAGACGGAGGAAGGATCTGCGAGTGAGCAAAGTACTGGGTGGAATTGGCATTGACTGCTCACAGGGCTAATGGGCCCAGAGAAGGAACGAGAACATTGCAGTCATAAAGAGAAGCCCTGCCGACTGTGAATACAGATTAGAGTGGAAAAGGCGGGCAGTGGCAGCCATGCGGTAACATGCAGGCTGAGCTTCCCTAATCCCTCTCCTCCTACCTGCCTAAAGATCCCAAGACCCGTGCCCTGGCCAGGTCCAGATCTTCATTAGAAATTCTCCCTCCTTGTGTCTTGCTGCTTCCATTCAGGGTTGCATCAGCATGGCAGGTGTGACCATTTTTCACCTTTTTCTCTTTTGCCTGACACCTTATCTGCCATCTTCCTGCTTTTGTTAATAATGCTTCCTACAAAAATTAGTAGCAAGTCCAAGATAATTAAGCCAAGTAAGACATTTTATTTTTAAATTACAGATCATGAATTCTTGACCAATGAAGTCCAGGACTACTTTGTTGTCCAACAGTACCATTAGGTTTTAGATTGATTTTTTATTAATTGTTCATGACATGTTGACTTCCTTCTTTATCTCATGATTTTAGTATGACTCCTGCACATTCTGGCTTCATGTCATCATTCTGATATGGAGGAAAGGGAAGGACCAAGAGCTTTCTTTAGATGTGGTTTTAATAATACTGCACAGTAAAACTTGTCTATTTTACAATGACTTATTTTAAGACTTAATCAAAGGAACAGATACATTTACAGTGCCTGGTTCAGACAAGTCTAGGATCTATTTTTTAACTGAGAGAAGACTTCCTATCTTAACAAACCAGAACTCTGTTTTCAGGATAAGATGGAGAGAGTGACCTTTGAATAAGTCATAGTTGATATCTATATATTCTTTGCTTAAATGATTATGATTATGCTGGTTCAATCCCTACTACCACCCCCTGAGAATAAAATAAGAGATTGTTTATTATACATATGTCTTGTCACCAAATGCATGCATTTGTGTTGCATGATGCACACCCTAATTTGATCCTTTTAATTTTCTTTTGCTTTTTTTTTGGGTCACACCCGACAATGCTCAGGGGTTTCTCCTGGCTCTGCACTCAGGAATAACTCCTGGCGGTGTTTGGGGACCATATGGGATGCCAGGGATTGAACCCGGGCCGGCATGGGCCGGCCGCATGCAAGGCAAATTCCCTACCCACTGGGCTATCGCCCCAGCCCCACTAATTTAATCCTTGATATTGCATATGGGCTTCTGGGCACTGTCAGGATGACCCTTAGCATGGAGCCAGGAATAATCCAGGAGTAATCTGGAGCACCACAGGGTGTGGTCAAACCACTCACACTCCATTTAATTTTTTTTAATCTTTGCCTGGTTATGACAGTTTTGTCCTTGTTAGCTCCAAATTTTTAATTTCATGATGGAACAACTTAACATTTTTTAAAAACTGCACATTGGGATTTTATTGTCTATCCATCTGAAGATGCTGGGGAATTGAGAATTTCACTCTGAAATAGAAAATATTTTTCTTGTCAGGTGTCTACTCTGATCTGCTGACAGATTTCGGCCTATGGAGACCTGTCGAAGAATTGTCAGTGTGACCTTCACTAGGCTGGAGGCTGTAGTTTTCAGTTTGCAATGACATTGTGGTTTCAGGGCAGAAATGAAGAGGGATGCAGTTTTCCTATTAGGAATCTAGGAATCTTTCTTCATTTTCCATCCATACTTAAGATCCCAGTGAAGAATTCCTATTCCCTCTTTGTTGCCCCATCCTTCTCTAATTAAAAAGTAGGAAGATAGGACAGAAGCAAAGAAGACAATGAATTCTTCAGCTTACGGAAGTGCAGAGAAACAGCTGGTGAAAAGCTGGCTATATTAAACGGAATAATGTGTCAGGGAATCTTTACCTTAATTTCCGCGGAAATACAGGTTGCCAGTGTATGGGGCGCTGCCTCATTGCAACAAATCAAGCTGTCAAGGGGCTAATTGTTTCCTTGTGTTACTTCCTGTGAGATTTGTCTCTTTCAGTAGGCTTCCCGTAGGATGTCAGGACATCTGGCTATTGTTTTCTTCTGTCTTCATCCAGAAGGAGGCAGAAATATCTAAAAAGAACATTTTGGACGGGACATGTGATAAAACCTCACCAATGTCGAGGGTGTGATCTCAAACCCAGCAACTTTCTTGGGGATTTTGCTCTCTACACAGTCAGAGGCAGTTAAATACAGTCCAATAAGTTGTTGCATGTTAGGTTTTGGCAATTTCACTACTTGCTCCCCGTCCCCCAAACTTGCAGTCGGCTCTAGATATATATAATGATAAATTCAATTAAGAGTACTTTTAGATCTAGAGAAGGTAATGGTTATAAATAAGAAAAGGAAAAAGCTATATCACCTGCTGAATGTACATTCTATGAACAGCTTGTTTTGCTTAAACATTAGTTAAGCAACATTAAATTTAAAGAGTATTTCCATTAACTGGACATTGTATGGTGTGCTGTAGAAAGATTATTGTAAATTTTACCAGGTTTTCTGCCTAGAATTGAAGGAATTTATTTCCAGTATATGCTTCACAGATTTATCACAAATTTCTGTGGTACATCAATATGGGAAATCATGTTTCTAGAATAGAGTCTGGTTTCACAGTGCGATGTTATTGTTATATTTTAAATGTAACAAAAACTTACAGGCAAATAAAATTATCAGCTTCCAGTATTGTAATTTATTACATGAAATGTTTATACACAGATCTTAGAATAAGAATTTTCTTCTTTTAGTTAGAAGATTTTCTACTTCTGATTTTCTACCCTGATTTTCTACTTCTTGCAAGCAAACAGCTTAGTTAAATAAACTTAAAGATCCATTAACCAATTCACTAATTAAAGTCTAGTGGCCCTTTTATTGTCAACCAGAATCACTTCTTTATTTAAATGGAGTTTTATTTAGTTTATTGCTTCAATTATGCTGTGATAGAAGGGTAGAATTCGTATGGCATCAGGCTCTTCCCAAAGTGGAGTATTTAAGACCATGGTTTCAAAGTCAGAAATGCTTGCATTTAAATCCTGATTTCCTCGTTAAATGGTCTGGCTAGTTTTCTCAAATGAGGTAGCCTCCTAGTTACTTGATTTCTTCTTCTAAGGGTATAGATTGTATAGTCTGTCATCAGAAGTTGTTTATTACTGAAGCTGATTTTCCCACAGTCTTTTTTCTGTTTAGTGCTCTGCTGTAGAATTTTTCATGAATTGGGTGGAAGATTGTAAAATCTTTTAATGTTGGTGCTTTGTAAGAAGCGTTTCATCATAGTTTTGTTGACACTTTGTTAGGCCATATCTTCATGCAGGAAGTCACTATTGTGCATTTGATTTACTCCAATTTTTATTCTTACAACCAAAAACTTCCCAAGAACCTTAGCTTGCATGACTATGTAGCTTCTGAATAGGTTCTTCACAATTTCTAAATAGATTTTGCGTGTGTAACTCAATAGAGAGTTCTCATCACCTATCAATACCTTGATGCTAGATATCTGGAGCTATCCTTGCCCCGGCTCCATGATGTTTTCAGTAAAATTAAAATGCAAATAAAGGGGTGGGTGTAGGTTGGAGACAAAGGAGAGAAAATGAAGGCAAGTGCATGAATATGAACTGCTCTTATGCTAAGCAAAAATGTTCATTTTTATTCAGAAAGAAATGGGATGGGGTGGTCTTTCAATGAATGGCTTCTTATCAAGTATGTCATATGGTTAGATTTAAGTTCATTAACATTGCTGGAGGACATGTAGGGATGATAAATGAAAATTTTGCTGAATCCATGCCAAGCAGAGGAAAGTATTTCACTAATCTGAGGATTAAAAGAAAACTCCATTCTGGGTGATGAAATGCTAGTTGTTTTGGTGTCAAAATCTCCCAACTGGGAAGGCTATTGACATAAACTGGCATAATTGTATGTACATTAATACTGGAATCATGTCTCTAGAATAAAAATCTGATTTTCACAGTGCAACAGTATTCTTATTACATTTAAAAGGTAACAAAATTTACAGGCAAATAAAATTATAAGTTTTGGGGACCAGAGCGATAGCCCAGCGGGTAGGTCATTTACCTTTCACACGGAAAGCCTGTGCCAGCCCGGGTTCCGGCATCCCATATGGTCCCCCGAACACCGCCAGGAGTGATTCCTGAGTGCAGAGCCAGGAGTAACTCCTGAGTATCGTAGGGTGTGACCCAAAAGCAAATATATATATATATATATATATATATATATATATATATATATATATATATATATATATATAAAATTATAAAAATTATATATATATATAAGCTTTATAATTTTTTATAAAGTCTTGTGGAAGCATCCTGTGATCTCCCTGAACCCTCACTCATCCTTCATTCTGGGGTCAGCTTTCCTCTTTATGTCTCTACTGCATGCCAGTATATATAAAAAATAGAAAAATTTTTATATATACTCCACCCAGCATACCAGCCTATCACAGCCCACCTTGTGTGGCTGATTTTAGCCATGCAATTCATCAATAAATGCTGGATTTAGAGATGACTACAAGAAAATGCTACCGGCACTGCAGAGCCTGGCAAGTTACCCGTGTCGTATTTGTCATGCCAAATACCAGTAACAATTATGCCAAATACCAGACCTCATTCCCATGACCTGATGGAATGGTTTGAGGCTCTTTTATGTTCTTGGAGCAAGCAGGTGCCCTTGGGCTCTACTTGCATGAGATAGGACATATGGAGATTTTACTGGTGCCCGCTCAAGCAAATTGATGATGAATGGGAAGACAGTGATACAGTGATACAGTGATAATTTTTTATAATTCTTATATGATTGTTATAATTCCTTGCAGACATGTAATAGACATACCAGAACTTTACAACAACAATTAGTGGCAGAACTGTTGCTACACATACACCATTTAAAATCAAGCCTCATGCCTAGTCTATGACACTAAGCTAGGTGCTTCTATGAGTAGTTTCTGTTCTTTTATGTCACTCTGATTTACAGAAGCCTGCAGTCTGTTTTGTTCTGTGCCACACCTGGACGTGTCGGGGGTTTACTCCTGCATTCATGGATCATTACTGGTGAGCTTAGGGAACTTTATGAGCTGCTAGGAATCAAAGCCTGGTCTTTCACGGAAATGTCCTACTCACTTTACTATCTCTGGCATCCAGAGAGTTACAGTTTGAAGACTGGCATGCAGTAGAGACATAAAGAGGAAAGCTGACCCCAGAATGAAGGATGAGTGAGGGTTCAGGGAGATCACAGGATGCTTCCACAAGACTGGTTTAGCAGCAACCTTGCAGAGGGAGGATCTTGATTCCTAACCAGAAATCTCAGGTAGTGTTATATCTCCAAATATGGATCCACATTAGCCAAGCTCCCAACACCCATGTGTTTATTAACAGACAATAATCAGGTCTCATATAGACCCGAGCTCTCCTGAGAGCATGACTTGCATTGCACTTGTCCATTCTCTTTCTGCAGAGAAGCTAAATTATACCAGCAAGTTGCATTGAGAGATTTGCACCCAGAAGATAGGAGTGGGGTCATCCACAACGGTTTTGTACAGTGGAGAAAGCTATTGCTGCTGTCTACAATTTGTCACCCTGTCAATAGCGCAGGGAATATTAAATCTGCTGCTCAAGATGCTGTTTCCCCGACGAGTGAGGGAAGCCCAGCAAAGCCTGCTTAGTCAAGTACCCCATCACCCCCTCCGTCTTCTATCTCACCAACTCCTTTTCTGATTGACACATTGTATTTTTTAGATACATTAATACCCTTTATAATATTATCAGAGAGCTTATGAGCCTGGAAACCATTTTATTTCTTTGACCTACTTTGCCTATCTCTGTACTGAGTCTTTGTATGTTAATTTAGAACCATTTTAACAGGATAGTCTTATTTCCATGATATCTATATTTATCAAAACCTTCTGCTTCACAAATCCATAGACTGCAGTGCCAGACATAGCCTATTTCTATTATCCTACGTACTCAAAGGATCCTCCCCCTCTTTATCCTAGATGTTTAATCTCATGCAGAGTGACAGGGTCACTTAGGAGCTGTTTCTTACATCTCAGCAATTGATCCTCTTTTTTTTTTTGATGTTTGAGAGAAAAAAGTGGGAACTCTTGAGGCAGTCAGAACTAGGTCCCAGGATTTCTCCCACCTTTCTAAACAAACCTCAGTCCCTTCTCTGTAAAATAAGGACTATCATAATCATTCCATGGGATTTGTAAGATTTAAGAAAAGATGAAATACATTAATTTATTTAACAAACATAGTAAGAACTCAATAAGTGTTCATTGCCACTGAAACCATAATACTTTTTGATGAAAAAGATTCAGTGGATTTGGGGAAAGTACCAGTATTGACAGGCTTCAATTCAGACAGCTCAAGTCATACATCTTGTATTTTGAGAAAATGAAAGGATACTCAAGATTCGTTGGATCAAAAGAACATAATATCCTGTAACCATAAAAGTAATTGTATGTCTTCTAAATCTTAAGTAGATTTTTCCCCCTTTTGTGATTTGTTTCTAATGAAGTTGGGGTTGACTAAGTTGGTAACATAATGTCTATTGCATAGGAGTCTCAGGAGATGGTCATGACACATTGAAGGAGTACTAGGGGAGAACAGACCAGACCTTTATAAATTCAACAAAGGCATATCGTTGACTGCAGTATGTAGTTCTGTGTGTTGACCTTTAGCAGAATGAGTTGTCACAATGGAACTATTCTGGGATCACAACCTCACAACTTTGTTAACCTTAGGAAGATAACACCGTTGACATTACAGACCCGCTGTGGGTGTCTGGTTATGTCAAAGCGGGAGTCCTTAGAGGTAGAAGAAATTTATCACCCCCTTAAGCAATTATACCCAATGACCTTTTGGAAAAGTGAACTAGGGAAACCCTTTACACGTGAGGAGAGTGGGAAATAAGTCCGTAGTAGCACTGCCTGCAGGAGAGATGCCTGAGCACTCATGGGCACATTCATTTCCCTGGTGGAGGGTGCTGATACACCATTTACACTTCATACCCTCTTCATATTAATTTTAGCTGCAAAAAAAGAAGATGCACTTTTTCTAAGAGTAGTGCAATTGCAAACACAATATCCAAGGAAATATGTTGTCATGATGGGTTCATAAAATGATATTGAAATGATAGCTGAAGAAGACAGTCTTTGGTAGTCACAAAATTGTCAACAAATCCAATCCTATTCCATGTCATAATTTCTATATGTTAAGAAATAGTTGTGACTCTGCCTGTAAGAAATAGGTAGGTGGCCAGGTACTATACAGGAAAAATTTTGTTAGAGCAGGGGCAGTTCAGTTGTTAGAAAAGTTAAATGAGTTTTTTGTGGCCCCAAGACTCATCAATGTAGAACGTGGATGACTGATTGAGAGCCCAGGACTCTGTAGTCCGCCGTGTTGCCCCCTCCAGCCAGTGTTACAAGTGAACATCAGAGACTCAGACTGAGCTCAAATAATTATGCAAATTTCAGTTTCTTAACCTGCCTAAACCTTGCTCCGTTCCCTTCCCCTCCCCTCCCATCCCCTCCCCCTCAACTCCTTTCCTCTCCTCGCCCCTTCCTTCCCATCCCCTCTCCCCCTCCTCTCCCTCTCCATTCCTCACAACTTCCCTCCTCCTCCCCCTCCCTCCCTTCCCTCCTCTCTCCTCCTCTCTCCTCCCCCTCCCCTCCTCCTCCACTCTCCTCTCCTTTCCTCTCTCCTTTCCTCTCTCCTTTCCCTTCTCCTCTACCCTCCCAATCTCTCTCCTCTCCTCTCCTCTCATCTCCTCCCTCTTCTCCTCTCCTCTCCTCTCCTCTCTCCTCTCCTCTCCTCTCCTCTCCTCTCCTCTCCTCTCCTCTCCTCTCCTCTCCTCCCTCCTCTCCTCTCCTCTCCCTCTCCTCTCCTCTCCTCTCCTCTCCTCTCCTATCGTCTCCTCTCCTCTCCTCTCTCCCTCTCCTCTCCCTCCCCTCCTCTCCTCTTCCCTTCCCTCTCCTCTCCAATTCCCTCCCCTCCCTCTCCTCCCCTCCTCTCCTCTCCTCTCCTCTCCTCTCCTCTCCCCTCCTCTCCCTCCTCTCCTCTCCTCTCCTCTCCTCTCCCTCCCTCCCCTCCCTCCTCCCTCCTCTCCTCTCCTCTCCTCTCCTCCCCTCCCCTCCCCTCCCCTCCTCCTCTCCTCTCCTCCCTCCCCTCCCCCCTCCCCTCTCCTCTCCTCCTCTCCTCTCCTCTCCTCTCCTCTCCTCTCCTCTCCTCTCCTCTCCTCTCTCTCCTCTCCTCTCCTCTCCTCTCCTCTCCTCTCCTCTCCTCTCCTCCTCTCTCCCAGCAATGTTCAGGACTTACTTCTGATTCTGTGCTCAGGGATCATGTCTGGAATGATCAGGGACCATATGCGTTTATCAGGAATCAAACCCAGTCTAGTTGCATGCAAAGCAAGCACTCTACTCACTATAATTCCAGTCACAACCTTGGCTTGGTACGTGACAGGAGTACAATAAGTCTATTGTTATGTGGAAGAAATAACATAATATGTGCGTATTTGGTATTCAGAAATTATTCATTCTCTTGCCTTTCCCATTTTGTCTCTATGAAAATGAAACTTTAGGGATATGCTGAGGCTTCATACTTGTTTATAGTAAGATTTTGAGTAAGAATTCAGCTGAGATGTGTTTCCTTGCAGTGCCAAACCCAGAACCTCATATATGTAAGGCATATGCTCTATTGCTCAGCCCCTGCCCCATTTTCTTAACTGGACTTTTCTTCTCATATCAGTTTCCTTTACTTTAGTAGCATTGATTCAATAATATAAAAAAAAATAGAATTACTAGAAAAGATATATGATACATTTGGAAAACAGGAACAAAAGCATAGTCTAGGAGCTAGAGTGATAGCACAGTGGTATGGCATTTGCCTTGCACATGGCTGACCTGGGTTTGATCCCCAGCATCCCATATGACCCCCTCAGCACCGCCAGGAGTAATTCCTGGAGTGCAGAGCCAGGAATAACCCCTGAGAATTGCTGGATGTGACCCAAAAAGCAAAAAAAAAAAAAAAAAAAAAGCATAGTCTACACAATAAGATCAAAATAGGGAGAGAGATAAGGTGTAAAGTAGGAAAAGTGAGCAAGTTAGGAATTTCTTCCTAGAACAGTGGGAATCCATTGAAAGACATATCTATGGAGGCAGCTTTTCTAATAAATATCCTGGTGGTGATGTCCATATTGGACAGTAATCAACAGCTGAGAAACAGAAGAGTCACTGTTAAGAGATCAATTGAGACTTAGTGATGAAAAAAAACACTTACTGTTATAAGTACTAAGTGCAAAAAATAAGTAAACAGATTAGAAAGATTTTGGTTTTGAAATATGTGAACATGTTCATGATTCAGCTCTAGGAGGTAAGGGAGAAAAGAGTGTTACATTTCTGTTACTGGAAGGAATGAACTGAACTGAAAGTGCATTTAACTGAAATGTGGATATACAAATGTAGTAAGAACTACTGTAGGCAGTAACTAATACTACCCTGAAATGCTAGTCAGATCAGTGGCTATGCTGGTTATACCAGAGACAAAGACAAATCTGGGAACTGCTCCAGATCTTTTTCTGTTGCAGTTTATGATTACACACACACACACACACACACACACACACACACACACACACACACAGAGACTTGTTTGAGGCCTAGTCACCCAACTCCAAAACACTTTCTCTTTAGTCAAGTTAAATGCTATTTTTACCCCAACAAAACATGAAACAAGAGTCAGGCTACATTCTGTTGATTTCTCTTTGAAACCTAAGGATGGGGAGAAAAATAATTTCCTGAGGAAGTGAACCAATTAAATTGTCAAATGGGCCAAGCAATGACTTCTTTCTGGACCTCCTGGGTGCCTCCTGATGGATGAACAAGGGCCCTGTGGTCAGAGATAGCTCTACAAATGCACAGCAACTATCGATTCTGAGTTGACAAATGAGAAGCAAGTCCAATCTAATCAACCAATCAGGACTCATCACTTTGCCCAAATAATGCCCATAGCATTGCACTGCTTTTCAAAAAACTTTCACATGTATTTCACCTTCAGTTATCCTTGATCCGAGGTCAAAAGCAAATCAAGTTAAAGGGAAATCAATCCCTTTGCCTGATGGTTTAGAAACCTGATTAATTGCACACACGTGTGGGGGTTTAGTGTGTCATAGTTCAAAAAATAGAAAGTGGTACTATTTTCACAATGTGTTTTGTCTCAAGTTTATGATTGAGACAAGCCTTGGGCTTATCTCATTTATGTATTTCTTTTCCCAGTGTGCTTGTCTTGTAATTCTACTGAGGATACAGAAGTGACTCTGGAGGGAATACCTGAGTCGGAAGATCCCACTGGGGGCTCTTTCAGGATTTCTTCTATCTTCTCTTCCTCCTTTGCATATTCTCTCAGGCTAGAATCTGTTGCCAATGACATCCTGCAAGGCACCCAGCCTCTGTGTGTTTATTTTTCAATAAGTGCTATAAAGGTGACCTTTCGAGAGTTCTCCTATCCTGTCCCTTCAAGAAAATCTATGTGGGTATAAGCTCCACCACCCTCCCTTGCTCTTCTCAGGCCTAGATTTAATAATAATGCTACTCTCTTCTGTATTGTTATTTTATACCACTAGTTTTCAACCACAGGTCTACAAACAGTCCACAGTCAGTGGACTGTCCACAGTCAGTCCACAGCTAGAGAAAAATTGAAAACTACTCTTTCACTTTGGCTTATTGTCAAGTCATGGATCAGTAACTAAGATCAGTACTGGCCTGTGAGTATAAAATATGAAGAGCTACTTTATATTTCCAAAGCTATACCAGTACTTGGTCTTTGTTTAAGAGCTACACCTTTAAAGAGGGTTTCCTCATGTCCAGTGCCCAAGTTTTATAAGTTCAGTTTCTATTTATGTGAACTCCTTTTCTTGGTCCATAACTCCCAGTTACTTTGAAGGTTATATAGGTCAACATTTCTAGTTATTTAATGCTTTGCTGGTGGGTTGTATCCTCGATTTTCTCTTTTTGTTCTCTGCTTATTTCTCTGTGCTAACTGCACGGCTTAGCCTGGCAAGCTACCCGTGTCGTATTTGATATGCCAGATACCAGTAACAATTATAGACCTCATTCCCATGACCTGATGGAATGGTTTGAGGCTCTTTATGTTCCTGGAGCTAGCAGGTGCCCTTGGGCTCTACTTGCATGAGACAGGTCATATGGAGATGTTACTGGTGCCCGCTCGAGCAAATCGATGATGAACGGGAAGACAGTGATACAGTGACAGCTACCGCTAGACAAGATGGCACCATGCGGAGCTTGTCTGCATTTGTTACTCTCTGACAGCCAACAAGGTCTCTCAGTGTGTTTTGGTATGCCCAATCCTTAAGTAGTTCTTATGATTTCTTTCATACAAAATAATACCTTTATTGTTTTGTATCCAGAACTTTTATAGAATAAACTAGCTCATATACCCTGGGTCTGTCCATGAGCATAATTTGCCTAAGGGCACTTAGGATAAGAAGGGACAAGTGTGTTGATAGTTGGGAATGATTGTATTGGACAAGAACTGAGTGTTTAAAGAAGCTAAATAGTTTAAGAGATATACTTGATAACCTCTCAGTATCTGTATTGCAAAAGAGAGAGAGAGAGAGAGAGAGAGAGAGAGAGAGAGAGAGAGAGAGAGAAGTATATGTCATAGAGGCAGGCAGGATTTGGGGGCAGAAGGGAAATTGGGGACATTGGTGGTGGGAAATGTACATTGGTGTAGGAATAGGTGATGGAACATTGTATGACTGAAAGGTAAGATAAATTAATTAAAAAGGACCCTTTATAGTACCCAAATTTAGAAATCTTGGAGGTAGTACAATAGGTGACCAGGATTTTCCCTCCAGTTCCTTTCTGGCACATCTTTCCCTCTCACTCCCTATTTGTGTAGGCTCTGTGTGCTCCATCCCTCCATTTTCACAGCAGCACTAATCTAAAATCACAGTTCACTTGTACCACTTGTCTTCCCATTGTTCATCGATTTGCTCTAGTGGGTGCCAGTAACGTCTCCATTTGTTGAGAATGAGGTCCATTATTGTTACTGTTTTTGGCATATCGAATATACCACGGGTAGCTTGTCAGGCTCTGCCATGGCTCTTAGTTCATCCCAGGGGGCCCACAGCATCAAAAAATAAGTTTTACACTATAAAACTATTCTACATATTTTGCATAGGATATACAGTTGATATAAATTGCAACCAGCTTGCTATCTTTCCTTTGATGCCATGGGGTCTGGCTTTCTCTCTTAGTGAGTGCTCCAGCCTGCTTTGAAGCTACACCCATTACAAATGGTCTCTAGAGTACCACCAATTGGTCCCTGAGCATAAAGCCAGAGGATATATCCTCAGCACAGTACAACACGAAAAGGAAAAAGGGGGCTGGAGAGATGGTAAAGGGAGCAGGAAACTTGCCTCTTAATCAGGGTTCTACCCCTTGCACCCCATAAAATCACAGTTATTAGGCCAAATTAAGCTCCTGAATGTGAGTGAAGTGTCTGGGAGCTGTAAGTCCTGGGAGCATGTCTCCAAGCAGCCATTTTTTCCTAAACTGCCCATTTTCCTGGGGAGTTGCCCAACCTGGTGTCAATGGGCTTTGAGACTAAGGAGAGTGTCCTGGGAGCCTGTAGGAGATGGAGGGCCTGGCCTCACAGAAAGAAGACCCAGTATCGGGACCTTGTTTGAAATGCATAAGCTTGTCCCACCTCAGAGCTATTTAATTACGTTGTGTAGCTGAACCATGCTGTCAGGTGTGCTGACTTATAAAAAAAAAATCACTGCCATATGGACAAAAAGGACTTTTATTTTTCACTTAAAGTGAAGGCAGCTTAGAGGAAGAAGCCAACCCAGAGTTTTGATTAGCTCGTTTCCCCATCTCTACCCCAGGGCCGGATCTAACAAATAGAATTGGAACAGGTGGTTTTTTTTCAATAGAGAAATGTTTTACATTAAAGTAATCATTTGAAATAACCCCGTGTTTGTCTTTGAGGGCATATGGTAATCCCTAACATCCTGGCTGCACAAGAAAATGCATATTTTATACTCAGAAGATGTATATCTCTGCAGCAGAGACCATTTTTGGTAGGGAGACATGTAAATTAACAGCAGTATCTGGACTTTGTTTAGGAACCTATTTGGTTCCAAACTTGATAGTGACTGTGATCTGTCTGTCTATCCTTTTTATAGTAGGAGGTCTTCATGTAAATGGGCAGGGGGGCGGGGTCGCAGGGCTCTTCCAGTTCAAAAGAGATTTCTTATTTTTTTTTTTTGGGTCACACCCAGCAATGCTCAGGGTTACTCCTGACTGCACTCAGGAATTTCTCCTGGCAGTGTTTGGGGGACCATATGGGATACTGGGCCGCATGCAAGGCCATTACCCTACCCACTGTGCTATTACTCTGGCCCGAAAATTCATTTTAATCTCAATGCCTGGCTTAAAATCTTAACCTATTCATCTTTACCCCAAACTGGCAAAATTGTTCCATAGGTGATTAAATATATGATAAAATTTGAAAAGTACAGTGCCAGGAAACAGCTCAATTGATGGGGGACTGAATGTGTCCTCTGCCCCACCCCCAGATCCATATGTTGGAATATCCCCCAAAGTGATGACCATAGGAAATGGGGCACTTGGGAAGAGAATCATTCAGGAGGGCCAAGGTAGTAGTGGTTTTGTTGTTGTTCTTATTTTTGGCTTTTTGAGTCAAACCTGGCGATGCTCAGGTGTTACTCCTGGCTCTGCACTCAGGAATTACTCCTGGCAGTGGTCAGAGGACCATATATATGAGATGCCGGGAGATCAAAGCTGGGTTGACTCCTGCAAGGCAAATGCACTAATCACTGTGCTATTGCTCCCTCCTACCTCAGTGCTAGTGGTTTAATCAAAAGGTCCAGAACATTTCCTTGAGCTTTAAGCTATGAGAGGACACAGTTGTCTGTGAACCAGGAAGCAGGCTTGTACCACAGGTAGAATCTGTGGCCATCTTCATCTGTGGACTTCATGCTTCCAGAATTGGAAAAGGGGTTGTTTATTCTTTAAACTGCCCAGTAGAATTTTGGGTAGAGCAGCCCAAATGGGGCAAGAACTTGGGTGGATCTCAAACATTAGTATTAGAAACTCATGAGTCATTCTATAAAAGTAATCCATCTCTGCAGAAACTGAAGTAAGCCATGGCAAATGATGAGGTAAATTTGAAAATTCTTAGACACTGTGTTTATGTATGTTTGTTGTGTGTGTAGGGGAATTAACATATGTTTTGACTTTCTCAAAGGACATTTGGGGGTGTGAGGGGGAAATAATGATAATGTAATTGGACAGTTCTTTACTTCAAATCCCTGGAAGCGAAGCTTCAGAGATTAACTAGTCTAAGGCCAACAAGGTAGGCTGCTTAAGGAATTGACAGGGCAGGTGATATTGAATAATAATAAGGTAGGTGTTGAACAGTACCCACATAGGCAGGGGTAGAGATTCATAAATACAGAATTCACCTCATGGGAAAAGAGAAGGGCAAACAGAGGGACGGCATGTGTCCCGGGCAGAGGGAAAGTTCAGATTGGCTGGAACATGAAGCGCAGGCAGAGGAGTGAAATGAGACAGAGTGTTCTGCCAAGGGCAGCCAGGCAAGAGGGGATAGGCCAGGTCTTGTAGAGATTCATTTTATGGGCAATGTGATGTTGTTTCAGAATTTGGGATACAAATCTGGGAGGGATAAGAGGGCTGCTGATAATAGTGAATCATTATAAATATTATAATATCTAAATATTATAGGCACTGATGGATATTCCATCCTGCTCAGCCCTGAGTCCAGACACTTCCAGGCACTGTGGCTGCCAGGAGAGCAGAGAAAAGAAAGATCTTGCTGTCACTAGAGCTTTTACGTGAGGTTGGAGGAGAGGAAGTATATAGATTCCTGCCATTGGATTCTATTTTGGGGCTCAGGGTTTTGGGTAATTCTTGTCAGTAGTGGAGGACAACTCCTACTGCGCAGAGGTCACTCCCAGCAAAGTTTTGGGCTATCCACAGGTCCTAGTACTCTTGTTTGTCACCTTTAAAGTTGTATATATCACCTGAAATGGCTTCTAAGAAAATTCTATCGATTTTCTCCTGTCCCTTTGAAGGGAGCGTGTGGTGGTGGATTTTGGCTGTTCTGTGAATAATGCTGATAATATTAGCTAAAAAACATGACTGCCCACTCTATGCTGGACATGCATCTACATGACATACATCATCAGTTCAGTTAGCCCTCCAAACCTTAGCAGAAAGGAAGTATCCTGAGCATGTTACGATGAAGAAACTGAAGCATCAAATGGTAACATAACTCAGCCAGGCTCCAATGGGCACAGAAGCAGAGATCAAATCAGAAAATTCATCCTCTGAAGATCTGGCTGAGGCTTGGAAGTACTTGACTTATCGCTCCATCCACTAGACAATTCTATAAGCATAACTTCAGAGAACGAGACTCTGATCATGTCACTACAATGATTATAACGTTCCTAGGCTGTCTGGTTCCGTGAGTCATGTTTTCAGCCCCTTCCACTCTCTTCACCTGAGTCCTGGGTGCTTCCAACACTCTGCTCTCTCTGGGGCCTCACAATCCCTCATTACTCTTCAGTTTGCTATTTCTTTATCCACATTGGGTCTTCCCCAATGCTAAGACTTTCTTCTACACTCTTCTCACACAGTTTACTTCCACACCAAGTATGACCTCAGTTCACATGCCATCCACCCATATTTTTTCTTAACTAGATCAGACCCCTGTTATCAGTATTGTGATTTTCATGTTTTTCTCCATTGCAAAATGTGAGGGGAAACATAAGTTTATAGTTTTAAATGCAGTGGGTCTCAATCTAGGATCTTCATGTCACTCGAATCAACACTAGCTTGGAATGTGTTCAAGCTTCCACTGTGTCCCAGCTCTGGGAATGGAAGCTCAGTGATCTGTATTTTACATAATGTCCAGGTGATTTCCCTGTATTTTGAAATGCCTATACAAAATTTTTATTTATTTTTAGACATTAAAAAATGTAGTCACTGTGTAGTATGCTACGCACACGGCAGAGCCTGGCAAGCTACCCGTGTCGTATTTGATATGCCAAATACCAGTAACAATTATAGACCTCATTCCTATGACCTGAAGGAATGGTTTGAGGCTCTTTATGTTCCTGGAGCAAGCAGATGCCCTTGGGCTCTACTTGCATGAGACAGGACATATGCAGATGCTACTGGTGCCAGCTCAAGCAAATCGATGATGAACGGGGAAGACAGTGACAGTGACAGTCACTGTGAAATAACAGAACATTCCAGATTTGGGTTTCAGGAATTTACTGTTTCAACACTGATCCCTTCACCAGTTCCCACCTTCCCCCACTGATTCTGCAAGAGGTACTTTTATACCACTGTTGCTGATACGGTTTTGCACAGAACACTTTACCTCCTTTCGTAGCACCTCATCCTCCTGGTTAAACACTTCCCTCTACCATAGCTACTTCCCTCTCACTGTCCTATCCCCCAGCCCACCTTCAAGTCCTACTGAAAAGCAGTTCTCATATTTTTTGTTTCTACTGTCTTTGGGTGTTTATCTTTCCACTATCATGTTTCTTTACATCTTGCTTATGAGAGAGATAATTCTGTGTCAGTCTCCCCTCTAATTTTGCTCAGCGTTATATTTTGCAATCTATCCATGTAGCAGAAAATTGCTTGATTTTATCCTTTTTATGGCTGAGTAATATTCCATTGTGGATACATACCATTGTTTTTTATTTGGTCATCTATTCCTGGACATTTGGGTTGTTTCCATATTTTGACTATTGTGGGTAGTATTCAATAACATACAGGTACAAATGTCTTTTATCCACTTTTTACCTATGTTGTATAATTTAAGGAGTGGAATTGCTGGGTCAAATGAAGGCTCAATTCCTTGGTTTTAAGGGTAGATCAGCCAAATGTTGACCAGATGATTTTAGTGCATGTAAATCTGGAACCCAGGATTCTTGCTCCCCTCAGGTACTGTTGACTCTATCAGCTCCATGGCTGAGTTGTGATCTTCCTCACTTAATTTTCATGTTCTCTTTGTCACACCGGAGATAGGGAGCTAGTCAGTTAATAGTGATTCAGAACATGACCAAATGAGATCATTTCACTATGGTGCCAATGTTTATAAAAGCAACGTCCATCCACTTTGCAGATAACAACCGATGCTCTGGGGTTCCAGTGACTGGAAGTCACTTGGCAAGTCTAGGGAGCATGCAGGTTTTGTCTTTAAGGAAAATAAAGATGTGGCATCATGAGGGGTGAAAATTCTTTGTTGAGAGTTCATTGATACTTTATAGACAGAGTAGGGTAAAGGTGAGTGTGCCCTTCCAACCTGAAATAGATCTGCTTTGCTTTCTTTCTTCCTCGAGTTTTCATTGAGCATGCTGAACAATGCTCTCTTTGGGTGCCCAAATGAATGTGAACCTCAAAGAACTTACATCATCTGCATATCTACCAATCTACTATGTGCGTCTGTGTTTGTATTCACTTGGTAGGCAGGTATATTTTATAATAAAGTGTTAGGCAGAAATTGATGTATTATAGAGACTGATAATCAGGATAATCAGATGAGGACTAAATACTTACAATTGAAAATTATAGATTGCTTTTATGCATTCACATGATGAATATGGAAAATACATTTATGAAACAGTTCTCTCACAAGGCATCTGCAGCAACTAAAATCATATTAGGGACAGTTTTTTTTCTCCATTGAATTATTTACCCAGAGCTTTTTAGAAATATCCTGAACAATATTTATACATGTTGGAGGTGGGAAATCAAATATACAAGGAAAACTTATTTTCACATTTCTGATACTTTAAAATGGCTCATCAAAGAATGAACGGAGGCTTGGTTTTATTTGCTTTTTTGCTTGTTGGACTCATTTATTTAATTTATCCCATGCTTTCACTTTTAAAATTGCCTTTGTTTAAAAGAGAGGAGAAAAAAACAGCTGCACTTAGCAGCTGGGTTGAAATCATGGCATTGAATAACTGGAGGACTTGCAACATTAACAACTATATATTTAGATGCCAGCTCCAATATGAGAATGTTTGATGGGGTGCCACCTCTCTGGGCCATGCGATAGACTGATTAGAAATCATATTTACACATCTTCCAAGTTCTTACAACTACCATTTTTTTTGGTGGATTTAAAGGATTTGATGAAAGTAAAAGCTTATGTTTTCTATGTCATTTAAGGATTGTTTTCTTTTCTGGAGTGTGATGTTAATTGTATTTAATATTGACTGTGAATTTAACAATAAGCATTGCAATGTCAGCTGGCATTATTGCTATTCCCCCACAATAAAAAAATTTGCTTCCCCTCCACGTTTATGTATATGAATTGTAAAGTTGATAGTTTCAATTTTTATAGTGGCAATTTATCGCTGTCTAAATTCATCAACAATCCTCATTCTCCCCAGTGGGCTGGCACTAAACTGAGTACCAGAAGAAGACCTGGTATCTTTTTCAAAATACTTTCCTTGTGAGTTTCACAAAGAAATGAGTGGAATCTTTGTTTTTGTGCCATACCTGGAGGTACTCAGGGCTTAATCCTGGTTCTTTGCTCAGAGATAACTCTGTGTGCTTGGGGGGTATATTACATTGTGCTGGAACCTGGGTAAGTTATGTACAGGTGAATTATAACTTATATTATTTGTTTTGCCCCATAATGGATTTTGTAATGCAATGTAGGGGTCCTGATATGTATATAGTCTATAGTTCAGCTAATGGTGTAGAGCCAGTGGTTATTTCCAAGTGTTAACTAATGGATCACAACTATATAAGAATCTAAAATTAGGTGAAATTAGAAAAAGGGTATACATGACTGTTTTTTACCCAATGTGCAGTTTTTCTGTGAATATAAAATAATTCTAAAGTAATATGTTTTTAAATTAAAATTTGGTGCTTTTCGTGAAAATGTCATTGAAAATTCCTATGCTTATTCACAATATGTAAGAGAAGGAAGAGAGAGAGAGAGAGAGAGAGAGAGAGAGAGAGAGAGAGAGAGAGAGAGAGAGAGAGAGAGAGAAAGATAAAGAACCTGCCATGGAGGCAGGCTATGGGAGGGGGAGGGAATTGGAATTGGGGACATTGGTGGTGGGAAATGGGCACTGGTGGAGGGCGGGGTGCTGGAACACTATGTGACTGAAACCTCTAAACATGAACAATGTTGTAATTGTATATCTCACGGTGGTATAATAAAATATTAATAATTACAAAAAGAATATTGCCATCAATTATTCAAATTTATCCAATTATTTGAATAATTTTATGAATATATAGTCTGGTTTGTCCCTTTAAAATTTTTTCCCACACAGAATTTGGAACATTATTTGAAAAATAGATGCTTTATCATGCCATTTTTCTATTTTAAGCATTATGTGGCTTCCCAATGATCTTATAATAAAGATCTTATAATAAATTTTAAAAAAAAGAAAATTCCTATGCTTGTATCACTTGTCTTCCCATTGGTCATCGATTTGCTCGAGAGGGTGCCAGTAACGTCTCCATTCGTAGGGAATAAGGTCCATTATTTTTACTGTTTTTGACACATCAAATACACCACAGGTAGCTTGCCAGGCTCTGCCGTGGCTCTGGGTTCTTCCCAGGGGGCCCAGTCTTTTTCTATGTGAGACCTTCAATCATCCAGTTTGTAGAGAATGTCATTTTCAGGAAAGTATCTCCTTTCTTGTTCCCTCACCCCAGTTTTAGATTTGTGAAGAAATCACTGACTGCTGGGAATGGATTAGATTTCATGGATCATGACTGTGCATTTCCACACCCCTGTGAAGTAGCCTATATGTAAATTCAGTGAACTGAACCCCATTTGGTGCTTTCTAATTGTGGTCTGTTAGCCTGTCCCAGTATTAAGGTCTTCATCTTTCTCAAGAACGTGCTGTTTCTTGCTTTTTCAGAAGACAAAGCTGTTCTGATAGCCAATATGAAATGAAGGAGCACATCACTGTGCTCTGGAAACATGGAAAACTCATTTAAAGGATGTTGCAGCCACATATACACAGCAGATGAGAGAGCTAGCCCCAGGTGTGAGCTGGCGCTGTCCCAGCAGTCGCTTCTCTGTTGAAGACAGACTAGGTTTTTCTGGGTAAAAAAAAAAATTGCCGGGTATGTGTCTGAGCCTCTTTTTATGGCTGGTCCAAGCATTGCAATCTTATTTTGTGGCCTTTGGTGCATCTGGGGGAAAACAGTCTCAGACAGCTCTCATATGTATTTCAGCAGCTCTGCGGTTCACATTGCACCTTAGGGCAGCTCCATTCTTTTTCTTTCTTATGGTGCCTCAAATGGTCTCATAATAGCCCTCTGTTGTTAAAAGTGTCATTTTCGGAGAATGCTCCAATGCCTTGCTACCCTTACGCCTTCAGGGTTTACTTTGTCACTCCATCCCTTCTGGTTTATTTCAGTGTTTTTAACATAAAGCTATCAGTGGTGGGAGTACAAAACCTCATCTGTGCTGTGGACTGAGCAGCATTCTTGTGAAGAGAAATAGCCTTGGATCGTCTCTGAAGGAAAATCCCATCTAATACTAAGTTGGGTCTTTTTTCATGTTGTTCTGGGTGTAGCAGCAGAACAGCGATGCTGGCACAGGAAAGCAAACCCTGTCAGCTAGACATTTACCCTCAGAGGTCTGAACTATGGCCTAGGAGACAAGATGCTCTGACTCCAGTCTTATGTGTGCAGACACATGTGGAGAACACCCACCTTGAGAGTAGGTGCCAGGCACTTCCTGCCTGCAAAGGAACTTGGTTTCTATTTGGTGATATGGGGCAATGCTTAAAAAAGTCTCAATCCCTACGGTGTTATGAAAGCAGTATCCATTTAATAGTATGATACCTGCTAATAACAGCTACTTCTAGTCCTCGTTTCTTTCTTTTGCTCTCCTCCTATCACTATATTACACTTGGTATAATTATATGAGTTATTACTATGTGCCAGCTTCACATAGTAATATCTTTTATCTTTATATAAAATATCTTATTTTATATTCCCAGTAAAACTGGAAGATATTGTTCTTTAATTTATTTTCTTTTTTACAAATGAGAAAGAGAGATCTTCTAGCTTTTTCAAATAAAAATGTAAGGCTATGGGACACAGAGAAGAAAATAATTTTGTTAAACACTGATTGATATGCCATGTTTTAATGTCACATATCACACATGAATCTTTATATGCTTTCCTCTACCAAAGCATTTCAGAAATTGGCCTCACGGAGCTTTTAGTTTTGACTCTAGGCCATTATTACTTATTGATCAAAATTGGCTTAAAAGATAAACCTCATTTTTCACCTAGTGAATAAATGTTTCTTGAAAGCAAGGTAGATAAGAATGCATGAGCTAATGTCCAAGATACATAAAGAACTTGCCAAACTTAACAATAAAATAAAAACAATCTCATTAAAAATGGGAAGAGTTGAATAAACATTTTATTATATATATATATATATATATATATATACACATATACATATGTATATATAAATATGGTCAGCATGCATATAAAAAGTGTGTTTTCATAACTTATCCTCTGGAAAATACAAATAAAAATGACAATGAAGATATCAGTTAATTCTAGTAAAACTGGCACATATCATAAAGCCGGCCCAGAAGTCCACCCAACAGACCAGCCTATCACAGTCCGGCTCGCGTGGCTGCTTGGTTCATCAATAAATGCTGGACTTAGAGATGACTACAAGAGTATGCTACCTGCACGGCAGAGCCTGGCAAGCTTCCCCGTATTGTATTTGATATGCCAAATACCAGTAACAATTATAGACCTCATTCCGGAATGGATTGAGGCTCTTTATGTTCCTGGAGCAAGCAGATGCCCTTGGGCTCTGCTAGCATGAGACAGGACATATGGAGATGTTGCTGGGGCCCGCTCGAGCAAATCGATGATGAACGGGAAGACAGACAGTGACACAGTGATCAAAAAGCATAGAAACAACCAGTGATGGTGGGAGTGAGGGAGGAAATAACCCTCATCCACTATTGGTGGTTGGAAGTATCTTGTTCAGTCATTTTAGAAAACAGTATGGAGACATTTCCAAAAAATTTAGAACTGAGCTTTCATATGATGCAGGTGATGTCACAGGGTGACTTGTTTGAAGTAGGGTAGAGAAGGATGGCAATCTTGAAAAGGGAATCTATTGCTTTCGGTATTACTACTACTACTACTACTACTACTACTACTACTACTACTGCTATTACCACTACTACTACTAACTACTACTACTACTACTACTACTACTTGTATCACTTGTCTTTCCTTTGTTCATCGATTTGTTCAAGTGGGCACCAGTAACACCTCCATATGTCCTGTCACATGCTAGTGTCGCCCAAGGGCATCTGCTCACTCCAGGAACATGAAGAGCCTCAAACCATTCCTTCAGGTCATGGGAATGATGTCTATAATTTTTTTAAATAAAATTACTACTACTACTACTACTACTACTACTACTACTACTACTACTACTACTACTACTACTATTATAGCACTCTGAGATAGATATTTACAAAACTATTCATGATTAGGTCTCAGTCATACAATATTATATTGCAGCACCCAAACCTCCACCAGTGCCTGTTTCCCTCGGCTGTCAGGGAGCTTTGCTGGGGTCCCCAACAGTACCAGGAAGCGAGTTCCCTTCTACCTCCGGCCGGCGAGGAATGGATGAAAGCTCAGGAATCCGATGCAGTTTTAAAAGGCTTTACTTATCACAGGTTCAGGCATACAAATCAGCAAAAGGAAAAGCCCGGTGCTTAGGATTCCAGGCTAGAACCCCAGTCACGTGTAGGCCAAGATGGCGGCCACCACGTATAAAGGCCCTGTAAAAGGAGAAGAAGACAAGAATCCCAAGAAGGGTGAGCGCTCACAAAGAGAGAGCCCACAAAGAAGCGCAGGAGAGGAAACAGGCTAGTTTTATACCCCTGCCACTCAGACCTTCCTCCCACTGCTATGGAAAGCAGGGAGGGTTAAATGCCCTTAGGTAATCCCTCCCTGCACCTCACCTAGGCCCTTTAGTATGCTAATGTTTTGAGCCAAGATCTGCCTGGAAATGCCTTTATAGGGTAGAGAAGGGGTTTCTGAGATGGCATGTCTCTGTACCAAAGACTAATACTAATGCCAGTTAAATATTTCTCCAAGCCTTCACAAGTCTCTTCTACATCATTGTAGTTTTGTATTTTAGTTGCCTTTGAGTATGTCAGGGAGCCATGCTTGTTTGCTTGGAAGCAAACAGCATTTCTCTCTGGTCTAATTACTTAGGGGTCCAACATGGCCAGGCAAATATGCTGGTAAGATCTAGCTAGTCCCACGATGATTGTGGTAGCATGGGAGAATATTTATACCAGCTAATACAGCATACATGGTCAGATAAACTGCCACATTTAGACTACCCCCTTATCTACGAAGTGATTTGCAGGTGGCAATTCAGAGCAGATGCAGCGGCCCTTAGAGGAGTCCTGCAAAAGGCGGCCACATGATCTTTTGACATCCCGTGGGATCCAGTCGGTAACGGCTCTAGTCCAGCGGTAGTCTCCAAATCGCATTGCATGTCCAGCCTATCTGATTTTCATTGCCTTGGCAAAGGAGACAGCATCCCTGATTCTGGAATAGCGACGGAGGTTGGAACTCCGGATTCCTTCTCTCACTTGAGTGAAGCGTGATATTCCAATCATAGCTCTTTTGATTCTTCTCTGGGAGACCCAAATAGCATTCTCATCCTGCTTTCTTAGGCCCAGGTCTCTGAGGCCTATGTTAATGCAGGGAGAATGGTGGAGTCAAAGAGATGTGCTCGGAGCCGGAGGTTCTTTGTCCTTTTAGCTATTTCTTCAATGCCTTTGAAGGCATTCCATGCCACTCTCTTCCTTGAATAAACCATATCTTTTATATTTTGCAGTGCATATGATGAAGATTTTATATGTTAAAATATATATGTTATATATTACACATATTATCTATTACTTATATAGATAAATAATATATATTATATATTGCTTAATATATAATATAGTATTGCATATAGTGTATAATATAATTATATAATATTACTGATCTACATAAGTAATATATATTACTTAATCACAAATTCAATGTATTAAATAAAATCCCCCCAAGTTTGTCTCATAAACCCTTTGAGTAGTGGATTAAGATTAATCAGATTCTGTGTTTGGGAAATTAGAATTTTTTTGTGGGGCTAGCTGGTATGAAGATAGGGAAATTTATGGTTTGGAAAAGGGAAGAAAAATATCTGATTAGAAGATTATTGACATATATTCCATTTGTGTTTCAAAGAACTAATTACCAAACAGAGTGAGAGTACTGTAATAACAAATTTGAAATTTCTTGAGCAATTTCAAGTAAATTGAAGGTACTTCAATGCATTTCATTATGTTATTACCATAAAATACTTTATTTAGCATGGGAGAAAGGGAATTATTCATCAAAAACTGTCTTCCTTGAGAATTCAACTGTAGGAAAAGACATAAAATGTTAAAAAATTCCCCATGAGAACACTTTCCCTCCACCTCTGACCATTCAGTCATTGACTGTGTATTTTCCTATAATACTTGAATGACCTGAGAGGGAGGAAATCCTCTGTGTCAGGAAATAAAATGCAGCGAGGTAATATTTGGACTTGAGTGATAATGAAGTCACAAAAAAATGACTACTGGGTTACTGATGGGCTGAATGTGACAGTCAAAACCCATTAAAAACCTGGGAGAATTGTCCGTGAAATAAGACGATTTTATGAATGTGTGGGTGGCTCTGCTTTCCAGGGGCATATTGTGCAGTAAATCAATCTCTCCAAGGATGTTTAGCTTGTTTAACTCAGTGACATTTCCATTCATGATGCTTTTATTTCTCATCTCAGGGTAGAAGAGACAGTATCGGTTCTCAGTTGAACTTTTTAGTCAGTTCTGTTCTCCCATCCATACATGCTCATCAGATGATAAAGATTTGAGTACACAACTATCAATTTCACCCTCCCCTTCTCAATAAAATCATTTCATGAATGCAAGTCTGTGACTAGTTGTAAGTTATCCATTAGGGTCTCATTTGTAGCATTAACCAGGATTAAGGATGATGTGATTTTTCATGAGAGCTCTTCAGTAGTGTGAGCAATGAGTGCTATTGGCATGCTATGAGAGCAGCAGTGCGAAGAAGCCTTGAGAGAAAGATGAAATTACAAGGACATGATGAAGGAATCCGGAGTTCTGACCTCTGTTGCTATTCCAGAATCAGGGACGCTGTCTTGTTTGCCAAGGCATCGAAAATCAGATAGGCTGGACATGTAATGCAAGTTGGAGACAACCGCTGGACTAGAGCCATTACCAACTGGATCCCACGGGATGTCAAAAGATCACGTGGCCGCCCACCTACAAGATGATCAGACTTCCTTGTCAAGACCCTTAAGGAACAGTTTGAGGCTCTTCATATTCCTGAATCAACCAGATGCCATTGGGCTACATTGGCACGTGATAGGGTCCAATGGAAATGTTACTGGCACCCACTTGAACAAATCGACGAATAACAGGATTCAAGTGATCAAGTGATGTCCTCCAGAGATTTTGTTAATAGTTTTGTTTACATAATCTCTTTGGTATCCTTATAACAGTTCATCTAAAGCTGTTATTCTCATTTTTCAGAAAGAGAGAAATTAAGGTCAGTCCAGGGATTGGAGCACATGCTTTGTGTTTTGCATACTGGAGGCCTTGGTTTAATCTCTGGTGCTATGTTGTCACCTGACAGGTGTGAGAAGGAAGAGAGAAAGGAAGGATGGAAGGACGGAAAGTTAGGAAAGAAGGAAAAAGAAGAAAATCAAGGATGAAATTGAGGGAGGAAGGAAAAAAAAGAAAGAAAAGAGGGAAGGAAGGAAGAGAAGCAAGGAAAGGAAGGGAAAGAAGAAAGGGAGGGAAGGAAGGAGAGAAAAGAAGGAAGAAGAAAGTGAGGGAAGGAGGGAAGGGAAGAAAAGAGGGAAAGAAAGGAAGAAGAAAGGGTAGGAAGGAAAGATGTAGGAAGGAAAAGAAGGAAAGGAGGGAGGAAGAAGGATGACTGAGGAAAGATGGTTCAGATGACTAACCTTAGGCCTTTCAGAGGGAAAGTAGGAACAAGGATGTAAACTCATCTGTTTTAGTCTACCAGGCCATGTTTGCACCATGCTCAGCAGTACTCAAGGATTACTCCTGACTTTATGTTTAGGGATCATTCTTGGAGGTACTCAGGGGACCACTAGGATTGATGGGGATTGAAAGCAACACTACTATGTGCAAGGTGATCAGTCATCTTACCTGCCGTGCTATCTTTCTGGCCCTTCCGGAGACCATTCTTTTAATCACTCATGAATGTTGATAAATAGTGATTCCAGAAGGTCTGTTTGTTTTTTACTTTTTTATAAATGCATCATTATTCACCCAGGACCAAATCCTACTCAGGAAGTCATGATGAATTTATGATTCCTAATCTCTCCTTTAGCATATAACACATCTCCCTAAACCAGCCCCCTAATGAAAAATGCATAAGCATTTATTTTATTCCTTCTTCTTTTAAAGTCAAAAATTACTCATTTTTTATATAGATTTGAATAGTTCTTTTTACCAGCTATGAGAGAAAATGACCTAATCTTTTGGAACCTTGGTTTTACTGACTTATAAAAAGAATCTATAATACATATTTGTGTAAAGCAACTAGCTATATCTATAGTTTTTATGAAGATACATGTAGTTACTCCGTTACCACCTAGCCTTTCAGAAGTGTCAATAAATTGGTGCTGTAAGAAAAGAGTTGATGTATATCCCTTTGCTTACATTCAATGCAAAGTTCGGGCTGGTATTACAATTTCCAACAATTATTAGTACACTGTTCCTTTCTCTGTCTTACCTATCCTCTGACTCCCACAGACACTTGCGGTAGATTCCACCCGCTGACAAGAGAAACAGAGACAAAGAGAGACAGAGAGAGAGAGAGGCAAAGTGCCTGCCATAGAGTCAGGCTGGGTAGGGGACTGGAATCAGGGGACATTGGTGGTGGGAAATGGGCACTGGTGGAGGGATGGGTGCTGGAACACTGTATAACTGAAATCCAAACATGAACATCTTTGTAATTGTATATTTAATGGTGGTATAATAAAAAAAGTTAAATAAAAATAAAATGTATTTGTTTAATTTTTTAAAAACATGAAGGAAAGCCAGCGATGGGGGGGCTAGAGAGCTAGAACAGGACATACAGCATGCCACTAAGCCCGTTTTATTCCAGAAACTCCTTGTGGCCCGCCGAGCACTGCCAAGAGTGGTTCCTGAATGCAGAAATAGGAGAAAGCCCTGAGCACTGCCAGGTGTGGCCCAACTCCCAACCCCAATAAAATATTAATCATACATATAAACTTAAAAACTATTAGAAAAAGAAAAGAGTTGAGTAAGACACACTCTGTACCTTGACTAAACTTGTAATTCAAAGGGTAGGGGAGTAGGCAAATATCTATGCCAACTTTCTTGGCTAAAAATGAAAGTGATAATAGTAGTTATTCATAGCTTATTTGAAAAATTAAGTGCACAGAGAGCATTCACAATTGTACGAAGCTTACATAGTAAGCTTACATAGTAATTGTGCTTACATAGTAAGCACTCAATATACTTTAGCTATAAAAGGTTAATTATTAGGTGTTGAAACATAGGTAAGCATCAGAGTTATAGTTTCTCAGAAGGAAGAGACAAAGTCAGACAAGGTTCTGAGAAAGCTGCAATACCTGAACCTAGTCTTGATGTTTGTGATCTTCCATGCTGTACAAAATTCTTCTCTGTGGCCAGTTCGGCCTCTGCAGTCACCACCAAGGTATGCTGAACCTGAGACTTACAGACATGGGGCAGAGCTGCTCTTGCTCTCCCTGTGCCCAGCCGCTCATGAGGCACCCAAGAGAGATGGCGGGTTCTAGCCCTGGCCCGCGCACCCCAGCAGAGCCGCACAACAATCCAGATGAACCCCCCCACCTCCATCGGGCCGCAATTTTCCACATCCGGACTTCCCTCTCATCAGAACTCCACCCAGTGACAGCCTATCACAGCCAGTCTCATTGAGTTCCACCCTGAAGCAGTTGTTTTTTTTTTCAATCCAGCCCAGATATGCTGAACCAGAGACTTACAGACATGGGGCAGAGCTGCTACTTGCTCTCTCTGTGCCCAGCCTCTCACGAGGTGCCCGGGAGGGATGGTGGCTTCTAGCCCTGGCCCGCCACCCCAGCAGAGCTGCACAACAAGTCAGATGACCTCCCCCACTCCATCAGGCCGCCATTTTCCACATCCGGACTTCCCTCTAGTCAGAACTCCACCCAGCGACAGCCTATCACAGCCCTTATCTCACGGCCACTTGCTGCTGTGCGGTTCATCTATAAATGCTATATTTATTTATTTATTTATTTTTTAAAAAAATATTTTATTATACCACCGTGAGATATACAATTACAAAGATGTTCATGTTTGGGTTTCGGTCATGCAGTGTTCCAGCACCCATCCCCTCCACCAGTGCCCATTTCCCACCACCAATGTCCCTGATTCTCTCCCCCCCCCCTAGCCTGCCTCTATGGCAGGTTCTATAAATGCTATATTTAGAGGTGACTACAAGGGTATGCCACCTTCATGGCAAGCCTAGCAAGTTGCCCTGTTTTATTTCATATGCGAAATACCAGTAACAATTATATTAGTTCATTCCCATGACCTAATATAATGGTTTGAGGCTCTTTATGTTCCTGGAGCGAATAGATGCCATTGGGCTCTACCAGCACGAGACAGGACATGTGGAGATATTACTGGTGCCCACTCTAGCAAATAGATGATCAATGGGAGGATAGTGATAGTGATAGTGATGCTGTATAAAAATTCTTCTCTGTGATGGTAAATTTTTTAAAATAAACTTCCAGTTAAGAAGTTCCCAAAGTTATTTGTATCATTATCTTCTTTATAGGAAAATAAAAAGCCCACAGTCTTTTCTTGGTCTTCTCTTGGAATCCTATCTACTTTAAAAGGATAAATAGAAAGCATCCTTCACTTATAACCAAGGCTATTATACCCCACCTCTGAATTGTTCCAGCATCCCTAATAGGGAAGTGTTAACCACTTGGATAATACTGTCCTAATGCAATGGGATGAATGTGATCAATAGTGTTCTGGCATGTGTTGTCACCTAAGATTGCCAAGGGAACCCTTGCAAATATAGAAGGGAATGAAGTATCATTGTGAAATGAATTACAAATTTATGAAAACAAAGATACCCATCAAAGCACAGATCAAGGGCAAAGCTGTCTTCTTTGCTGCTGCTGCTGCACTACATTAATCGTGCCTTTGGTTAGCATGAAATCCCAGCTACAATAACCTATCAAAGATGCAGACTGGGGAAGAAAAAGGTCGGCCTTAGTAGAGGGAAGTTGACACTGGGAACAGAATAGATTTTGGAAAATTGTATACTTAAAACTCAACTATGAATAACTGCAAATCAATGTGCCTAAATTAAAGTAAATAAATTACATATAAAATAAGAGAATGTAAGCTTGTAGCATTGCATACTGAAGCACACTTGGTTGAGATTATGAGCACTAACTTAGGAGAACAATTATTTTAGATTTTAATTGCAAAATATGAAAGGTATAATGGTCCAAATAGAGACATCCAGCCAGATTCTGTTTCACTGCTAAGTGGGTGATCTTGGGGCAATTGTAATTCTTCTGTGAGACTCCATTTCCCCCAAATTCTAAACAAAAAGTAATAATTATGAGCTAGAGTTATAATTATATAACTAGTATGGTAAATAATTAAGGAAATATACATGGAGTGTGATGTTTTGATAGAGTCTCAGAAACATAAAAATGTTCTGTATATTTAATGATAATTAATATTTACACATGGACACAGAATTATAGAATGCATTGCATATATAAAATATATAATACATTTGCAAGTAGAGCTAAGTGGCAAAAAACTGTGCTGGGCTCCATAGGAACGCCTTTAATCTCAGTGCATATCTGTTTGTCCGCAACTATTATCCTTATTTTGTAGGTAAGAAAACATCAAGCTTGAAGAATATATTACTGTCAAAATGGGTCAGTGGCATGATTGATAGATAGATGCCAACAGGCACAGTTGAAGAATGGAAGGTTTCTTTAAGCACAAAGGCTACAGGATCACAAAGAGATGTATAACAGATGGCTTTTAAAGCATCAACCTCCCAGAGAGCTGCAGCATCTCAGGTCTATCAGTGCTTCCTCTAGGTAGTGGAACAATGGATAAACTCTTCGCCAGAAGTAAGGATTCTACCAGGTTCAAGAAGCTCCTTTTGCTCTTCTCAAAGTGGGGTTGATCACCTGGCAATTCTCCCCCCAAAATATCAGCATTCTGGAAGTTTTAGCCACTTACTCACTGGTCTTCCTTTTTTAATTAAAAAGTTTTTCATTAAAGCACCCTGAGACAAACATATCTATGCTTGGGTTTTCAGCCATACAGAGTTCCAACACCCATTCCTTCACCAGTGTACATTTCTCATCACAGTCTCCCCAATTTACCTCCCTCAATCCCCACCCCCCAGCCTTTCTTACTCCAAGTAATGAAACAGAGGAACTCCAGCACCTTTACGATGGCTGACGGTGGCACTGCATGTCAGTTCTGGGAGCATTGCCCATGAAAGTTGGTTTTCAGTTCATCTAAATTTTGTGATTGTTGTGACTGCAGAGTAACCAATAATTTGACCAAGATCACACCACAGTACATGTAAAAGAGCTATAATTCAAAGATACAAATCCCGAAAGTGTTTCTAATGAGTGTGTTGTATGTGGTTAAATTGCTGTTGTGGGTGTTGGGGAAATGCTTCAAAGGGCTGGAGTTCTTGTATGCCTTGCATGTGTGAGGCACAGATTCGATCCCTGACACTGCATGGTTCCCTGAGTACCACAATCTGTAGACCTTAAAGTCCCCAAGCACCACTGGGTATGCCCTAGTGACCTGTAGGCACAAGTAGGCTAGCCCTAGAGGACTTCATTGACACTGGTCCAAACAACATCGCATCATTGACCTGAGAATTGAACTGTTCATCCTCATTGGCAAAGTGTCCTTGGTAAGGCGCCTGTGCACTCTGAGTATACCCGATCCCCTTATCCCCCAAATTGGGATTGGGCGTATTCTCTGTGGAATCAACAGTGAAGAACAAAACATGAATCAATTTTAAAACAATGGGAATTTGGTATTATAAGATATATGCGTTAAATGATGCTGAAAAAAAGTAAAAATAAAAAGAGTTAATAGAGATGACCTGGGGCTAGAATGACTGAAAAAAGAAAACATATTCCACGCATATCAAGCAGACTTCTTCGTGTTCCAGCAATAATACAATTATTGCTTTCCTTTTAAGGTCAAGTCGCCCATCTTTAATACTCTGAAACAACATGTGGGATCTTTTAACAAAAAGTTGTGGCACTTGGAACTCAACCTTTGCTCCATCATCCAGAACACTCAGACACTTTTTTACTACTGAGCCACCTGCCCAGCTCCTGGGAAATATTTATTTCACATTTTTGACTATGCTATATCTGGCCCAGGTACGCTGATCCAGAGACTCACAGGCATGGGGCAGAGCTGCTACTTGCTCTCCCTGTCTTTTTTTTTTAAGTATTTTATTATACCACCGTGAGATATACAAATAAAAAAGATATACAATTAAAAAGTTCATGTTTGGGTTTTGGTCATACAGTGTTCCAGCACCCGTCCCTCCACCAGTGCCCATCTCCCACCACCAACATCCCGGTTCCCTCCCCTTCCCCAGCCCACCTCCATCCGGCCCAGGCACGCTGATCCAGAGACTCACAGACATGGGGCAGAGCTGCTACTAGCTCTCCCTGTGCCCAGCCGCTCACGAGGTGCCCGGGAGGGATGGCAGGTTCTAGCCCTGGCCCGCCACCCCAGCAGAGCCTCACAATAAGCCAGATGACCTCCACTCCATGAGGGCCTCCAATTTCCACATCTGGACTTCCCCCTCATCAGAACTCCACCCAGCAGACCAGCCTATCATAGCCCGGCTCATCAAGATCCACCCTGCAGCAGTCTTTTTTTAAATCGGGCCCAGGCACGCTGATCCAGAGACTCACAGACTTGGGGCAGAGCTGCTACTAGCTCTCCCTGTGCCCAGCCGCTCACGAGGTGCCCAGGAGGGGATGGCAGGTTCTAGCCCTGGCCCGCCACCCCAGCAGAGCCTCACAACAAGCCAGATGACCCCTCACTATATGAGGGCCTCCATTTTCCACATCCGGACTTCCCCCTCATCAGAACTCCACCCAGCAGACCAGCCTATCATAGCCAGGCTCTTGCCGCTGCTTGAGGCCACACGGTTCATCAATAAATGCTGGATTTAGAGATGACTACAAGAGTATGCTACCTGCACGGCAGAGCCTGGCAAGCTACCCGTGTCGTATTTGATATGCCATATACCAGTAACAATTATAGACCTCATTCCCATGACCTGATGGAATGGTTTGAAGCTCTTTATGTATCTGGAGCAAGCAGGTGCCCTTGGGCTCTACTTTTATGAGACAGGACATATGGAGATGTTACTGGTGCCCGCTCGAGCAAATCAATGATGAACAGGAAGACAGTGATACAGTGATATAGGTAGTGTTAGGGTGAGGTTTGAATGTGTGCCAAGAAGTTTCTTAGCAGTGAGGAAGGAAGCAGTCATTTGGAAGAGGAAAACTTGTTGGTGGTGAGGGAAGTCAAGGATGAGCTAATGTGAAAAAGCAACAGTGAATTAGATCAGACTTCTAGATAGGTCATGATGTCTTATGTAACCTTTCACTCAACAAACTATCTTCCAGGATCTGTTGGCCAGATATTTTGGTTTAAGAACTAGTCCAGATCTACCCATGGACTCAGGGCCCAGTACTCGGAGACCCATGAGTAATCTATTAATAATGTCCACACTGGGAACGAAAGTATGCTTTTCTAGTGGAAGGTATGTGTTAAGATATTTGACTTTTAGCTGAACAGACTACTAGTGAGAGTGAGCTAATGTAATAAATACTATGGTCAGCTCGGTAGGAGAGACAAGTGGCAAATGGAACACTTTCCTGAGTTGTTCTTTTGCTTTCATTCAGTCATCCTTGAAAACCCAAATGAAAGCTCCTCTTGGAAACTACCTAATCAGATTGATTTTATAAGTGATTTGAATGGACCTGATAGAACAATGATAGCTCTGCAATAAATTGACATTTATTGTACAAAGTTATTGACATTTATTGTATAAAATCATTGATTTTATTAATGATTTGATGGGCTGGATGTGACAATGATAGCTCTACAATAAATTGACATCACCTGAGCAGTGTGAGAGATCATGAACGGTGCCCTACTCATGATTACTACTATTGTTTGGAAAAAGAATTTACTGTCTGAAGTGTTTTCAATAAATATTTGTTGACTGGATCAATTTTGGAAGTTCAAGCATTAAAACCTTTGTTCCTATCATTGATTCTTTGGACAAGTCACCCAACCTCTCTGTTTCACTCAGCTTCTCTGTAGCGTGTTCAGGCACTCAAGTAACAGAGTATATTAATGACTTTAAAAGTCTGCGATCATTTCAGTCCTGAGAGCCACCAGGACTGATATACATTTAGCTGTGTAGGTCCATCAAACAGTCCTAGATTCAACTTAGTGTCAGAGCTAAAATTAGTGATCGATAAGCTTTGTTTAGGGACATGCTTTCTATGGAAAACTAACATCTTTATGAAGGATTTAGTAATGTTGGCTATACCTTGGAAAACAAACATGGCATAGAACTTCTAGGTCTCTTCATCCTTAGTAGCTTCTTATAATGGACAATCTGAGGGGACACAATCAAGGGATCAAAGGGCATCAAGGCACATAAGTGATGTGATTTCTGTGACATTGTGACCTCCAGATTCATTTACCTTTGTGAAATAAGTTATTTGCAATACGGTAATATTTGTCCTAGTTAATTTGCACTGTAAAATCAATTGCCTTTAGGAATCTTACAAAATTCCTTCAAATAAATTGCCTTTCTTTAGTCTCATAACTTATATCAATAATTTACTTTATGGGACTGAGGTGGCTAGGGCACTTGCTTTGCATACAGCTGACTGACCCTGGTTCAATCCTGGAGTCACATAGGGTTCCCCAAGGACCGCCAGGAGTGAATCCTGAGTGTGAAGAGGCAGAAATAAGCCCTGAGGACAGCAGGTTGTGACCCCCAAAAAGAGAAAAAATTAATAGCGTTAGCTTGTGGATAAAGGATGAGTCTCAATAATTCATTGCTGATATTTTAATCAAGTTAGATATCATGTGATGAACCACATTTATCGACTCCACATTTCCTTTCTTCCTTCTTCCTTAGATTGAACACATTTTTCTTAGAAAAAGTGCCTGCTAGAGAGGCCAGCTGGGGGTAGGTGAAAGGGAATGTGGGGACATTGGTGGTGGGAATGGGGCACTGGTGGAGGAGTGCTGGAACACTGTATGACTGAGACCCAATTATGATCATCTTTGTAATTATATATCTCACGGTCATATAATAAAAATAAACTAAAAATGCAACAACAGCAAAAAAGTAAATAAACACTTTCTTATTAGGATATTTTAAATGTAAAGAGGGAATTCCATGAGAGAGACTCAGCTCTGGAATAAAGGGAGACATTATCCAATGCAACATTATGAGGTCTGACAGCAGCATGCAGTGTTATAAAGATCATGAGCTTTGTATCTGGTAGACCTATTTGCATTTGAAACTCAACTTGCCATTTTTATCATATATCCTTAAGCTGTGCCCTTGACCTCTCTCTCCTGAATACTTATCTTTATTTTATTTTAAATGTCTGAATTTCATTACATGCAAGTAATAATTTAGTGTGGTTAATTATATTAACATTTGCTTTTATTAAAGTAACATTGGCATACAGCTATATGCAGGTTCCAGGTGTGTGCTCTCATAGTTCAGCACGTATAATATTGCATTATGATCACCACCAGAAGTCTGCTTTCTATTTATGACCCTACAGTTCACTCCTTTAAATGATTCACCCAGCCCTGATTATGCTTTCCCCATGGATACTGCCAAAGTCTGGTTTTCATCCAGTGACAGATCCTGCTATTTTTAGGGAGGTAAACACACAAAGATATACATACTACAAGTGTGGAGGATCACTTGGGGCCACCATAGGTTTGGCCATCAAACTCTCAAAGTGTAATCACTGCGGCATTAGTTACAGTGTTCCTTTCTGCTATTCTGTCTGGGAAGGTTACTATCTCTTTGAAATTCATACTATCTTTCCAAGAAAATGAAAAATAGTAAATGCTCAGTTGTATTAGCTGTTTCCACATGTCACTTGATATCATTGTCTAAACATATCAAGAAATTTTATTTCATTTGGGTCTCAGTCTCAGAAATCACTGAAAGAAATGTGTGCTACTATTTGACTCGTGTTGCAAAGTATAACCTGTTTGTCATCTCTCAACTATACTGTGTATCCTTGTGGGCTTGAAACTATTGGCATTCAACCTAGTGAGCTTGGATCATGACTTTGTATCAGCATAGTGAGAAGGAGGGTGATCTCAGAACTGCATCTTAACATACCAGCACATTTAGTATGGACAATGATGATTCATGTAGATAACGACAGTCGCATATATAATGTGTCCGTCACTCTAATTCTGAAGAGGAAAAAACAGATTAAAACACTCAAAACTGATGGATAAAAAACATCAGTATACCGACCATTAGGTTACAAATCAAAAATAAACAAAAACCAAAAAATGGTTTAACTAAAGAAATTGTTGATATACCAACTAATAGACTCTGTAAGGTTGAGATTCTTGAGAAGGTTAAACTGTATCTGTAAATGATTCTGTGAGTGATTTTCTAGGGATGGTATTATTCTTTTCTAAGCTTTTTCTAATATTAAAAATAGCCTGTTCCTCTACTTGTATTTAGTTTTGGTTAGAAAAAAAGCAAAATGTCTATAAGAAAAAATTCTTATAAGAACACAGAAACACACTAGTGATCTAAGGCTCATTTATTTCAATTGAGTTACTTAGTGATGGGTTATCAGTGGAGAGCCCTGTAGATTAATTGCAGTTAAGAATTTTCTCTTAATGCATCATTTTTTAATAAATAAGAATAGAATATTTTGCCAGCAGAAATGGATATAGTCCTCTCTTTTGATAGATAAGATAAAAATACATGCAATTAGGTCTCCAAGGAGACTCAGGAAAAAAAACAATTTTTCTCCCTTTAAAGTCAGGTTAAGGTGCTAACCTTAACCTGCTAAGTCCCTGGTAATTAATATGTATATATTTCAGGAAGCTGATATCAATTCTTAAACAGCTACCTGAACTGTCTTAAATCCTGGCCAATAGACTCCACTTTAAGAAGCATGGAGAAATTTCCTCTTTCATCATTAGAGGAGGTAAATACAGGAGGAAAGTTTCAACCAGAGCAGTGCAGATTCAGAGTGACCTTTAGCGGATCCCTCCTGTGGTTCTGTGCTGCCATTCATCTTGCCTTATTCTGATTTCCTGGACTATGTAAATGTTTTTTACCACTTAGTAAGTTCCTGGCTGCTAATTGTACTGCACACCTGCACGGGTGACACCTTGGAGCAAAACCAGGCAACCTCAGCTCTAATGGGGTTGATTGTGGTCTCCAGAGTGAAAATCATCTCTTGAAAGCATCTATGGGACAGCTATTGGGAAGTTTGGTAGAAAGATTTAGTGCTGCTCTTTGAGGGATCGATGGCAAAGCTATTCTGACTTCCGGTATCTCAGATGCCTTCTAGGTGGTTTCCCAGTGGGAACATTCTAACCACCATCAATAAGTTTATCTGTCCCCTAATAAGTCCTCATTCTTGTCTTATAAGAGCCCCATCACCTACTGTTGGATATAGGGAAGCTCGTATGAAAGGGTTATGTGCACCTGATGGCTTGTTCAAGGTGCAGAGAGGAGGTGCAAGAGATGAACAATCCTCAGAGCTGGGGAGGTGAGAGGAGCATAGTTTGAAGGAATTGAGCTTGAGGGGAAAAAAAGACAGCTTCAGGGTGGATTATGTAGAGAGTAGAAAAGAAGTTGCAAATAAGGAATACGCATATTCTAAGAATAACTTTCATAGAGTAAAAGTGTGTGATTTTATTATATCAAGATACAATCAAGTACACCTTTAGGTTGTCTTTAACATCCCATAAAATAATTTCCTCTATTTGCAAATGTTATCAGGCCCAGATTCTGATATTCAAAGGACACTTAGCTTTATTTTTTTGTGTTATGTTTACTTGTATGATTAAGATCTCTAAAAAAGCATACCTTTTAATTGGGGCCGGAGTGATAGCCCAGCGGGTAGGGTGTTGGCCTTGCACGCGGCCGGCCACTGTGGGCCTGGGTTCGATCTCCGGCATCCCATATGGTCCCCTGAGCACCGCCAGGAGTAATTCCTGAGTGCAGAGCCAGTAATAAACCCTGAGTGTCGCCAGGTGTGACCCAAAAAGCAAATAAATAAATAAATAAATAAATAAATAAAAAATCATACCTTTTAAATTTGTGGCTCTTTTATAAATTTGCTTACAAAATAAAATATAAACAGGTAATAATTGAGGTGATTTTAAAGAAGAAGACAAAGTGAGTATGAATTTAAGCACTTCCACATATGGATAAAATGATTATTTCATTGACTAAATTTGGGGAAGCTGTGGTCAACAAATATGTCCATATGGGATGTCAATTCTGGTTTTTGAGTCTCTGGTTCTTTTATGACTAACTACTTCCAGCTTTCCTGCATAGTGGAAATGCTGAATTGTTCCTGACAAGCTTTTCTGCATTTTTTTCTTATTCTTGCTTTCTTAAAAGTCAAAATGCTTTCTTTTGAGTGCTCACACCTGACCTACTTTTAGTAATTTCTGATATTCGATAAATAAACGGAGCAATAAATAATTGGTGACTTTTTTAGAAATATCTCATCCTATAATAAGATCTAACCTAGAATATGATGGTGGCAGCAAGAGAAAGGGACTAACCCAGGTGCCACTTGAAATTGAGATGTGAAAGATCAGATTTAGATCAGTGCTTCTCAAAGTTTTATCTGCACATGAGTCAAATATAGAGCATATTGAAATGTTGATTTTCATTCATTGTGTATCTGACATGACACATAGCATTTCTAAATCAGGGGATACTGATCCTGCTACTTGGTGTATTAATGTTGTGTCAATAAGTTTCATATCTGTGATAGAGGAAAAGCTGAGAGAGTCAAAGCAACTCCTTTTGCCACTTAATGTTTTTATTCAAACTTTGATGTAAAGGGAACTTTCCTTAAACATTTTCAGAGGTTCTTTTCCCTATAAACCTTGGTGATTGTCCTTCAAATCTATAATTTCTAGAACACATTCCTGGGTATACTCTGTAATTTTTCCTAAGTATAGAGGCCTCACTGTCCATGATAAAAACCAAGCAATGGGATTCTATTATGTCAGAAAACTCTTAACAAATTGACAGTTGTGTTGCAAATTGTGTTAATTAAACCATGTTATATTCTGATCCACTGGTGGTATATGCCACACTGGCATGATAAGAAGCTTTCTTTGCCCTTGGGGACATCACTTGCTCAAGATCACATAGTAAGGACAAAGCTGCTTCATGAACTCACGACCTTTGTCTCTATGTGGGCATTCGTTTCCTCCATCCTTACTGCCAATCAGGAATCAAATCTTTCAACCTCACTTACTCTCCTAACCTCAGGAGCTACTGGGGAGAGATTCTGTAGGTATAGATTATTGAGTCTGACAGGAAGTGATTCTTCCTCCCTTCTTTCTGTCTGTCCTTAGAGCACTGGGAAGGGAGACTGGAGTGTCAGCCAGGCACTCCCCTGTTGCAGGGAATTGCTTCCTAGACAGAACCTGTAATTACTATTTTACCAAAATATGTGTTGGGGATGCACAAACCTCTGACAACTGTAATAAGGAACCAACACAGAATTCAATTCTTTCCTGCCCTGTTGTTATTAACTTTAGCTTTATTTTATTTTTTTTTTACTGTCTCAGTGTAGAAGCTTCAGCTAAAATTCCAGTTGAAACTGTTCCCTGCAATAGTCTCCAGCGCAGATACTGCCGTGGGGGCTATATTGACTCTGCTTGATTCTTCCTCAACATTAACTTTTCTTTTTCTTTTTTTTTTTTTTTTTGCTTTTTGGGTCACACCCGGCAATGCTCAGGGGTTTCTCCTGTCTCTGCACTCAGGAATTACTCCTGGCAGTGCTCGGTGGACCTATGGGATACCTGGGATCGAACCCGGGCCGGCATGGGCCGGCCGCATGCAAGGCAAAAGCCCTACTGCTGGGCTATAGCTCCGTCCCCAACATTAACTTTCTCAGCAGGTGAAAAACCCAAACAAAATGATTTTTCTTGTCTTAGATATCTGTTCTTCAATTCGCAGTAACAGTCCATTTATATTCCCTTATTAATTTTATGAGTTGTATGATTTTTTTCTGCTAGTAGTTTTTGTGATGTTTTCCCAAATGTGTAACCAGCTATACTAGATGCTATATTCGAAGTCATAGTGTTTAAATGGTTAAGCACTGGAACTGAAACAGTGTGCTAATATTTGTCTAAAATGATACCAGCCTAGAACTGAGCATTTAATACAGGCAAGAAGATACACATGATAGCCTCTATATGTGTGTATTGTAATCCACAATGTGTAAGAGAAGAAAAAAAGAGAGAGAGATAAGAGATAAAGAACCTGCCATAGATGCAGGCTAGGAGAGGGGAAGGAATCAGGGACATTGGTGGTGGGAAATGGGCACTGGTGGAGGGGTGGGTGCTGGAACACTGTATGATCGAAACCCAAACATGAACATCTTTGTCATTGTAAATCTCATGGTGGTATAATAAAATATCTTTAAAAACAAAGAAAAAAGAGAGTGTTTATGTGACAGAATGAAGACAGATCTCATAAGGGATGTGAAATTATCACCACATATATCTCATCTAGCTATGAATATATTCTGATATGTATATGTATGGTTGAATGTAGTTTGTAAAATCAACATATGACAACTTTTTTTAAAAATGAAAAACTGTAATAGAGAATACCTCAAACATTCCTTCGCCATGACCAATTTACATTCATGTGTAGTAAATAGTTTTTTATAAGAGATTATACATAAAAAGATGAATTGCTGATTTTTAATGTAGCATTTTGTTGTAATTTCATATGTTCATCTTTGATCTTATTCTATTATTCTTGAGGGTTAGACCACACCCAGTAGTGCACAGGGGTTTCTCCTGGGTCTGCATACAAGGATGTCACCGAGGGTGGTTCAGAGGACCAGATGGGGGTGTTGAAGATTCACCCAACACAAGGCGAGAACCCTACCTACTTTATCATCACACTGGCTCATTATTATTTTAAATTACATATCTTTTATTCTTAATAAAGTAATTAAGGTTTACTAGAGAAAATTTACATGTATTAAAAAGTATAAGTAAGAAAAATCAAATGATGAATCACCCACTAATTATGGTTATCAACTCTTTACCCTTTGTGTATTTTCTTCAGATATCGCATAATACATTTTAATGAACAAAATATAATTTAATATATTTTGCCATTGCTGAATCATAATGCTTAGCATTATAATTCTTTTCTACTTCAATTATGCATGACCTTTCTCTATTTTATACTTTCTCTATGCTAACATTTTCCTAAAATTAGTTTTATGGACTAGAGAGATAGTACAGAGGTTAAACTATTGCCTTACATGCAGCCAACCATGGTTTAACCTAACACTGAGTTCCCAGAACCAAGGAATCTTCCTAAGCACAATGCCAGGAGTAATTCCTGAACAGCTGTGCCTCCCACACCCCCACCACACTCACTATATTTTATTACGAAGTAATTATTACTATTAGGTGCACTACTAAGTAGTAAATTATAAGAATTTACAAACCAATCTAAATGAATGTAAGAGTTCATTTATCCTATATCTATTGATGAACAAAGAAATCCTTTTATATTGTACAATTCACACAAATTATTTATATTATCTAGTCAATATTTATAATACTTTGGGGTAGATGTTGTCATCTTCATCTTCATTTTTACTTAGTTAATAAAACTGAGATTCAAAATTAAGGTAATATAAGTTATGGATAACGAGCGCTAAGCTTAAATACCTGATAATGAAGTGGAAAAAATTCCCTCTTGGATGAAGTAGACCCTACAGGCAGTTAGAAAAGGTATTTAATTATGCACGTGAGCTTGGGTGACTAATGTCATGTGAGCTTGAGCCCCTCTTTAATCTTACAGATGTTTATATAGACAACTGAGGCAGGGAGCCAAAGCAGGAGACACAGAAGATTTGCAGTCCAGTCTTCCAGAGTTCTGCACAAATTATCTTCTGGACATGGGGCCATGTTGGAGGATTATGGCAGGAAGCACAAGTGGGAGATACAGTACAAGCTCTAAGATTACACTTTTACATATTTTTTAAAATACTGATATCTAAATGCTTCCACTATTCCCATCTTTTATCTTCATGTTGTACCTATGGAACATTGTACCTATGTAACCTATGTAACGTTGATCACTTGATCACTTGACATCCTGTTATTTGTAGATTTGCTCCAGTGGGCACCAATGACATTCCCATTTGTCCCTGTCATTGCCAGTGAAGCTCAATGGCATGTACTTACTCCCAGGAATACAAAGAGCCTCAAAATATTCGTTCAGGTTCTTGACAAAGACGTCTGACCATCTTATAGGTGGGCAGCCACGTGATCTTTTGACATCCTGTGGAATCCAGTCAGTAACGGCTCTAGTCAAGCAGTCATCTCCAAGTCACATTACATGTCCAGCCCATCTGATTTCTCGATGTCTTGGCAAATGAGACAGTGTCCCTGACTCTTGATGGAGATTGGAACTCTGAATTCCTTTTCTCACTTGAATGAGGCATGATATCCAAGCATAGCTTCTTTTGATTCCTCTTTGGGAGACCCATATAGCATTCTCATCCTGCTTTTGTAGGGCCCAGGTCTCTGAGGCATATGTTAATGCAGGGAGAACAGTGGAGTTGAAGAGATGTGCCCAGAGCCAGAGGTTCTTTGTCCTTTTAGCTATTTCTTCAAAGCTCTTGAAGGCGTTCCATGCTTCTCTCTTCCTCCTGTGCAGCTCAGGTCTAGGTCATTCATCATGTTGAGTTCTCGACCTAGGTATACCTAACTGCTGCATTCAGAGATGTTTGTTCCATTGAGAGTGAAGGGCATCTGAAACTAGTTTGTTTTTCATGAACATTATTTTTTTGAGATTCAGCTGTAGACCTACCTTTCCATATTCATGGTCGAAGTTAGCCAGCATTTGTGACACTTGGCTAATGTTTGGTGTTATTAGAATGATATCATCAGCGAAGCGGAGGTGGTATAGTTGCCGACTGCCTATCTTCACTCCCATATTTTCCCATTCTAATTGTTGCCTGACATTCTCGAGGGTGGTGCTGAAGAGTTGCAGTGAAATGGTATCATCTTGCTTAACCCCTCTTTGGACATCAGTGATCACTTCCTTGTTGAGTGGTGAGATCCTGGTGGTGAATCCATAATACAGCTCAAGAAGGATCTTGATGTATTGAGTTTGAACGCCCTGTTTAGTTAGGGCTTCGATGACCGCTTCAGTCTCAACAGAATCAAATTTCTTTAAATCAATGAACATTAGACAGAGTAGCATCTTGAACTCCCTACAAACCTCAATGAGCTTGGTTACCGTGTGGATAAGGTTGATTGTGCTGAATCCTTTTCAGAAGCCAGCTTGCTCCCATGGTTGTCCTTCATCTAATGTTCTGCCAATCCTGTTCAGGATGACTTGAGTGAAAAGCTTGTAGATGAGGGACAACAGACAGGTTGGGCGATACGTAACATTATCCGTAGATTTATCTGTACCTTTTTCCAGTGTGTCTGGTTTCAGCCCATGCTTATCCTTGAAATTGTGGTTAATAAACCACCACTGTCATTCCACACGAGTGTATAAAATGTTTTGTGCCCAGTACAGTTAATAAATACATGGAAACAAAAGCCATGGCATGTGCTCCAGAGCATTTAACAATCTCCTTAGGGATACAATGTGTGATATACAAATGTTAGGTTGATAACAGATGTAAGCATCTGTCATATAGGACAGTAAGCTTAGAACTTTCCTGTTATAGTTTATAATGTCAAATTGGTAGTTTCACCCAGATGTAGGAAATGTTATGAGATAAAGTATTTTTCTGCATCAAAATGTGCCTGTGAGGCAGAGACTAGATGACTACTGATTATCATAATATATTTTCTTTTCAATTTGAAGTCTTGCTCCTTCTTTTGTCATTTCTGAGTATGTTAAACAAAAATAAAATCTGATGTCCTTATTTAGATTTTTTACTTCTTATTGGACTGTGTTAGCACATGGGGACTCACCAAGAACCAATATTATATATGTAATTTTAGAGCCCATTACAAGTAGTCATCTGCCCATACCTAAGAGAGCAGATTTGGTAAAGTACTTTCTGAAAACTATTTTGTGGAACATAGTCATATACATTTTCATCAATAGAGCTTCAAGTATGTGTAAATAGGATGATAACTCTAGATTCTGCCAAGTACCTGCCAGACCTTTTGACATTTTAACCTAATATTCTTATGGAAAGAACAAAGACAGAATTTTCAGCTCTATGCCACTTCAGAAATCAATGCTTTCATCCTTCTCTTCTGCCTCTGATTAAATACCTTTAGTGAAAATCCTTATATAACAAAGAGTCACATCTAATCTTTCTAATGATCACATAATTTTCTAGAAATCCAGACAGATAACCTTATAAGGGATATAGGATTTAGGGAAATTCATTTGATTATGCTGAGAAGAAATTTATGGGTCAGCATGGCATTATACTTAAGGCATTTTCATTCTATCACACATCTGCCATGGGATATAAAATGTGTACTGACACGAGATCTGTGTATTATGTCCTCATTTATTTTTCTTTGACTGATTCTCTAGAAAAAAAAGTGTTTGGCAGCAGAGGTGATGGAAATGCTAGCTGGTGAGTCCCCTTTGCTTGGATTCATGACCTGCATCATGAAGGACTTAACTTGATTAGAAAACTTGCCCTTTGGAGCAGAAAGGAATATTGGAGCCTGTCAAATCCAGTGCTTCTCACCTGTCAGTATACATCAGACTCTACCTGGGGGACTTCAGAAAACATAGCTTGCTGAGCATTGCTATCAAAATTGATTCAGTAGGTCTTGAGGGAGGCCTGGGAGCATGAAATTCTATGTTTCCATTCTGATCTGAAACTTTACTTTCAAACCAGTGTTGCAGTTTAAGGCTTATAAAACAACAAATACAAAACTATTAATTCAATAGAGATTATCTACATAAATCTATAACTCAAAACATCCTCTTCCTTGCTAAAAGTTCTTCTGTGGATTTAAAATAAAATTCTTGTTCTCCAGAAGATTCTGCTTGTCCTGCCTATTCAGTCCCATCATGGTCCTGATGAAGGCTTTTTGAACTTTATTCCAATTATTTATAGGCTATGTTCTTATTTCAGCATAAAAAGCTACTCTACTTATGAACATAAGTACAAGATAGAGTAAATGTTTTGCTCATAAGGATGTCCATTTTTTCTTTGAGAGTGCTCCCAAGAAATGCTCATAAAACCTGGGCCCCTTCCCCAACAGTTCTCGGCCAATGGGCCTCGTGGTTCAATGCAGGATGTGGTGCTACTTGTTTTCCTGGTAATTAGGACTGTGTTGGTGGTGTTCAGGGGCCACCAGGACCTTACCCATCAGTTCTCAGGTCACTTCCATCTTTAAACACTTGTCATCTCCTGGAGGCTCCAAATAAAACTATTAACAGCCACAGTGATGTATCAGTCTACCCTTCCATGTGATGGGTACATATTGAATGCTCTCTCCATTTTATATGGCAGAGAATTTGGTCTTCATTATAATGGCAGATAAAATTTATATTCAGAGGCACAGTGTAGCAGGTATAGGGGTGGCTTTTCATATGGCCAGGTTTGATCCTTGGCACCTCATGTTTACCTGAGCCTCTGTCCTGAGTGATCCTTGAGCATATAGCCAGGAATATACTCTGAGAAATGCTTAGTGTGGTCCAAAAAATTAAAAAAAATATGTTAGCATGCCAGATAGTGTACCATACATTTGGCCATTGTTATTTAATATGCTTACAAGCCATGTAAAACATCTGCTTTTCTGATGAGAGATCTGAACTTAGAGGATTAAAACAATATTTTGAATGGCATATAGCCCAGAATTGTCACTTAAACCCCAACTTCTTAAAGTATAATCTGCATTTTTATACTGTATGGATAGTGTCTTTTAAAGTTATGCTGACTTGACTGTTACAGTTTATATTGTTTAAATAGCCCTAATTTGTCATGTGAGAACAACGTGTTTTCCTCAATGCTGCTTTTTACTGGTTTTAAATTTAAAGGAGAAACTACTGATGCTTTTGGAAGGAATAAAGGTAGCTTTAGCCTAAAGTACGTCTCACCAAGATAGATGAAGATATTAAATTAGGCATAAGCATGTTCATATTAAAATAACATTCAGAGCTTCTGTCGGGGAGCTCCACCTGGGTCCCCGAAAGTGCCGGGAAGCAAGTTCCCTTCTACCTCCGCCGGCGAGGAATGGATGAAAACTCAGGAATCCGATGCAGTTTTAAAAGGGTTTACTTATCATAGGTTCAGGCATACAAATCAGCAAAAGGAAAAGCCCGGTGCTTAGGATTCCAGGCTAGAACCCCAGCCACGTGTAGGCCAAGATGGCGGCCACCACGTAAAGGCCCTGTAAAAGGAGAAGAAGACAAGACTTCCAAGAAGGGTGAGCGGTCACAAAGAGAGAGCCCAAAAAAGAAACCGCGAGAAACAGGCTAGTTTTATACCCCTGCAACTCAGACCTTCCTCCCACTGTTATGGAAAGCAGGGAGGGTCAAATGCCCTTAGGTAATCCCTCCCTGCACCTCACCTAGGCCCTTTTGTATGCTAATGTTTTGAACCAAGATCTGCCTGGAAATGCCTTTATAGGGTAGAAAAGGGGGTTTCTGAGATGGCATGTCTCTGTACCAAAGGCTAATACTAATGCCTGTTAAATATTTCTCCAAGCCTTCACAAGTCTCATCTACTTCATTGTAGTTTTGTATTTTAGTTGCCTTTGAGTATATCAGGGAGCCATGCTTGTTTGCTTGGAAGCAAACAGCATTTCTCTCTGGTCTAATTACTTAGGGGTCCTACGTGGCCGGGCAAATATGCTGGTAAGATCTAGCTAGTCCCACGATGATTGTGGTAGCATGGGAGAATAATTATACCAGCTAGTACAGCATACATGGTCAGATAAGCTGCCACATTTAGACTACCCCCTTATCTACGAAGTGATTTGCAGGCGGCAATTCAGAGCAGATGCAGTGGCCCTTAGAGGAGTCCTGCAACATGCTTCAAGGTGTCATATTTTTTGTCATGGTAATTAAAGGATTTATATAAGAATAAATGGAGGGAAAAGCCATTTGGTTTACCTCATATGCGACTTCTTTCAGCCATCTTTAAGAGTAGCTTATCCCTCATACATCTTCAGTAATAGAAAAGTCTAATATATCTAGATTGCCCTTAAGGCAAAGAATTACAAATGCTACCTAAAGGTGATCACCACAAAATTTCCTTTAGTCTAGCATTTCAATACGATTCAGCCAAACATGACTTCTTGTGTGAAATTAGGATTTTGGTTAAGATTCAATTATTAGAAAAAAAAACATCTTTTTGTCTTAAGAGCAGAAATTTTAAAAAATCACGACAATTTTGCTTTTCCTCCTAAAGCAAGTCCAAAGTAGAAATCACTTTTCAGAAGTAAATTTTTCGTGTTCTTTATGTACATGTATTGATGCTTTCTGATATCATCTCATGGAAAGCTTCCTCTTTGTTTTCTGTTTCTCTTTATTTTCTTCAGTTAAAGTATTGCTCAGTTATTTTGAACACAATTATTTCACATAGTATAATGAGCACACTTAAGGTAAATATTAAATCATACTAACTACAGGGACAAAAATATGGAACCCTGTGGGGAGTGAAGCCACATATCACAAACCCAAAAATTCAGGAACTGAATTTCTTGGTGGGAGAAACCAATTTAATACCAATATAATTCCATTCCAAATTATAACTTTATGAACTTTTGCTTGAGCAGGCACCAGTAATATCTTGATATGTCCTACTCATGCTAGTAGAGCCCAAGGGCATCTGCCCGCTCCAGGAACATAAAGAGCCCCAGAAAATTATATTAGGTCATGGGAATGAACCAATATAATTGTTACTGGTATTTGGCATATCAAACACGACATGGGCAGCTTCTGCCAGGCTTGCTGTGTGGGTGGCATATTCTTGTAGTCACCTCTAAATACAGCATTTATTGATGAACTTTTTAAACATATTATCCATACAGTGGGTAGAGTGGTTGCTTATATGTGGCCAAACTGGGTTCAATCTGCAGGAGTATGTCCTGAGAATCTTCAATTGTGATATGTGTGTGTTTATAATTATCATAAAAGTTATAGAGAAAACACCAAAAAACAAATTTGATATTAAACATATAGCTTAGGGCTAAAGAGATGGGGTGAAAGCATATGTGTGACATGTGCAACCTGGTTTATTCTCCAGCACCAAATGGTACCACAAGGATGACCATCCATTTGGGATGGCCCAGAGGTCTCAAAGTATCACCAGGGTAACCTAGGTAACCGCTATGCCACAGAGCCCAAGTAGCACTTCTTCCTTTGACCGGCTTTGAACTCCCAGCCTAGATAATCAAGAATCATTGAGAGGGGGGCCCTCTTGGGCTTTCTGCTCACATATTGATTAGCCAGCCCCCAAATACATCTAAACATGAAGCGCTTCCTTAGGAATTGATGACACAATATCAGAAAATGTACTTAATGGATTTAATACAAATGACCGTTAAAATAATTGTTAAAATCATAGGCAAATTATAAGAATGAAAAGTGATATCAGTAAGTTTGTCAAAGAAAAATTAACATAAATCTAATTAATCTTTTTAAAAATTGTAGTTATCAATTGAAATATAATAATGAAGATAATCCTATACAATTGGGACAAGATATAAAGTAGCTATGAGTACATTTAAAAACATTCTAATCATTGTGAAAAAATCTAAACAATATTATGGAAATTAATAAAACACAGACCAGAGTAAATCATTATCAGTTTCTTGCTTGAATAGACTCTGAGACATAAAAAGTGCAATGTTTTTCTAAGCCATCCCATAAATCCAAATACAATTTTGTCTAATATCCCAAGAGAATATTTCATGTAGTCTGACATACTGATCCTATAATTCATGTATAAATTCAAAGGGCCAAATTATCAAGAGAACTGGGCAGCTGGGGTGGGGGGGGGGGGCAGGCTGAGGGGAGGTTCATAGGGAAAACTTGTCATACTAGGTATTAATTGTATTTAAACTGCAAATAATTAAGGTAATGTCAAACTGCCTCAAAATAGCCACATAGAGCTTTTGGCAGAATAGAGTTTAGTAATTGTCTCATGCAACACGGGAAATTGGTATGTAGGTTGATGTTACAAATGAGTGGTCAATAAGTATTCAGAAAATGGTGCTTGAGACAACATGGGTGATCTACAAGCTATTGTGATTAATAAAATCAGTCAAGAGGAGAAAGACAGATACCCTATGAATCTGCTTGCATATGGTACATAGAGGAACAAGATGAATGAACTAAATAAAATAATAAGCACTTTGACTCCATTTCAAATTAGTGATGATCATAAAGGAAGAGAGGGTGAGACAGGGTACTGAGAACTCGAATATGTTTATTCATGAAGTTTTTGTACTTCCTGCTCTCAATAAGACTGATTGAAAGTAAATTATATGTGGTCACATAGCGTAACAGACTTCAGGGAAACATTAAGATTGTGAATGCTCACTTTTGAAATATCAAGCCAACTATAGACTATGAAATCAACTGGGAACTTAATATGGACTAAAATAAGATAAATGCTGTTCAGTATAGAGTTCAGAAAAATATATAGTCTTTTTCTTCTCTCTCTAAAAAATCAGATTGGATGTTGGTATTAGCCTTCCTGAAGGATTATATCTGTCTATAGAAGAAAGTGCCAGCCAGAAAAAACCATGCAGGGTTATAGCAAACAAAACAAAACCTGTTTGTTGGAAGGGAAAATACTCCCTATAATGACTGCACCTTCCCCAGTACATCCTGCAGTTCCCCAAACAGCTTTTCCATCCTTGACCTTCTCGTTGGAAACCCCCTCTTTAAGCAGTTCCCCACAGCTCTGCAAATGTTAGAGTGACATTTGGATTGGTTTTATGTAATCAGCTTGCCAGCCAGCCTGGGCTCCCCGGGGCCTGCCAAGCTCTAGTGCTGTGGTATTAGCCTTGCGGGCCTCACCTCCCAGAGCTAGCAATAACATTTACCAGCTACAGTTTTCTCCATCTTCAAATATTTCCTTTGGCCCACGTGACAATGATCTAACTCCTGAATAGACTGGGCCCTGAAGAGGGTGGTTTAGAAAGAGAAGAGGCCTCTTTGAAGAACTTTTAACATTTACCTTTCATTAAAGATTTTACTTGTATTTTAATTGGGCTTGCCTCTTAGGATTCTGATTTGTTTCAGAAAATTAATACTATAATCACACACCTATGGAGAGGGATGTGCTGCTTTATTATTCATGCGTCAGTGGAAACAAAAATAAAATAACCTCTGGATGAGGGGAAATCAAATCTGAATGCTCACTCAAATCCTTAAGGATCCTTAAGCATTCAGAATTGGTCAGGCATTAAACAACTATTCAATAGAATTGTAGCAAACAGTAATTTTTTTCATTGATTTACCTTTGGCTTACCATATTATAGACTTTTAGGGCTTTCGTTTTATACTCTTATGTGTGGTATGTAATTATCACATCTCCCACCCTCCTAGTTCCATGGCCTTCAAACTATCCAAAAGTCCCTTATATTAATTTCTTCCATCTGTCCCCGTCCCGCTGGTAACCAGTACAGTTTTCACTGAATGTAGGATGTAGATTAGTTAGAAAGTAGCTTTTTTTTTTTTTTGCTTTTTTGGGTCACACCTGACGATGCTCAGGGGGTTACTCCTGGCTCTGCACTCAGGAATTACTCCTGGCGGTGCTCAGGGGACCATATGGGATGCTGGGGATCAAACCCAGGCGGGCACAGGCTGGCCGCATGCAAGGCTATGGCCCTACCCACTGGGCTATTGCTCCAGCCCCAGAAAGTAGCTTTCTAACTAAGCTTGGAACCTTGCTAAACTTAAACATAGGCCCAGGATTGCGGTATTAAGAAAATCATAATTGCTTCTCTTTTTGATTGCATACAGAGCCTAATTTAATAGGTGTTCCTCCCAACAGCCTAATTAGCACTAAAGTATCCTTACTTTTAAAGTGAAGAAAATGAGGCTCAGAAAGATTAAATAATTTATCCAACCACAGAGAAGCTAAGTACCCTGCCTTAGTCTGGAAAATCAATACTTTCCTAAAAATTATGCTTATAGTGACACATATCAGTCAGAATATGATGGTTAAGCCTTGGCAGGGAGAGTTAGGAATGAAGGAAATTCTGTAGAATAAATGGAACATAATAGAATTACAGTGAGTATAGGAGAGAGGGAATGAGAATTGCAGTGAGCAAATACCACAGTAATATATGTAGCAGATAAGGTCTGTGAATAGATACTAAAATAAGTGGAGTGAAAGTTTGAAGAAAAAGCAAGATTTATACAGATTTACATGATTTCCTCTCAAAGACATTTATCAAGTACAAAGTAAAAGTCAGTTATATAACAATAAAATGACCAGGGAGATATCAACTTAACCAACTTATCAAGAAAATTCACTTGAAACAAGATACTTCATCATTATGAACCCCTTGGCATAGCATCATCAATGGAAAGGTTTTGTTTATAAATGTCTATACTCAAATCATGAGAAAATACTTAAATAGTGAATATGAGTATATTAAATAAAATATTTGGCTAGTATTTTTAAAAAAGATTTTAGACCTCAAACAATGCACTGGGGATTTTGCTGCTGCTCCTGGTTATATTTGGTCATCCAGGTCAGTCTCACTAGTGCTCAGAGTCACCAGGTTTCGAAGTAGAAGGTATACATTCAAGAATGTGCATCAGCCCATTGAGTTATCTATCTGACTTTCCCTGGTACTTATGAATAGGACATGAAAAGACAAAAAAAAGTAAGAAAACTGTTATAGGTGGAAAAGACTTAGGAAAAATAACATTAGTGGGTAAAGTAGTGAAATTTGCAAACGGTTTAAAATTTATTTTAAATATTGTTCCAATGTTAATTTTTGATCCTTGATCACTTGAATCCCATTATTCATCGATTTGCTCTAGCGGGGTGCCAGTAACATTTCCATTGGACCCTATCACGTGCCAATGTAGCCCAATGGCATCTGGTTGATTCAGGAATATGAAGAGCCTCAAACCGTTCCTTCAGGGTCTTTACAAGGAAGTCTGACCATCTTGTAGGTGGGCGGCCACGTGATCTTTTGACATCCCGGGGGATCCAGTCGGTAATGGCTCTAGTCCAGTGGTCATCTCCAAATTGCATTACATGTCCAGCCCATCTGATTTTCAATGCCTTGGCAAACGAGACAGCGTCCCTGATTCTGGAATAGCGACGGAGGTCAGAACTCCGAATTCCTTCTCTCACTTGAGTGTGGCGTGATATCCCAAGCATAGCTCTTTCGATTCCTCTCTGGGAGACCGAATAGCATTCTCATCCTGCTTTCATAGGGCCCAGGTCTCTGAGGCGAATGTTAATGCAGGAGAACGGTGGAGTCAAAGAGATGTGCCCGGAGCCGGAGGTTCTTTGTCCGTTTAGCTATTTCTTCGATGCCTTTGGAGGCATTCCATGCCGCCTCTCTTCCTCCTGCGCCAGCTCAGGTTTTAGGTCGTTCATCATGTTGATTTCTCGACCTAGGTACACATAACTGCTGCATTCAGAGATATTTGTTCCATTGAGAGTGAATGGGGCCTCTAGAACTACTTCATTCTTCATAAACATTGTTTTCTTTAGTTTCAGCCATAGACCTATCTTTCCACATTCTCGGTCAAAGTCAGCCAGCATTTGTGTCGCTTGGCTAATGTTTGGTGTTATTAGAATGATGTCATCAGTGAAGCGGAGGTTCGATGATAGTTGCTGACCATCTATCTTCACTCCTATTCCTTCCCATTCTAATTGTTGCATGATGTTTTCGAGGGTGGCGCTGAAGAGTTTTGGTGAAATGGTATCACCCTGTCAAACCCCCTCTTTTCACGTTAGTGATCACTTCTTTGTAGAATGGTGAGATCCTGGTGGTGAATCCATAATAGAGCTCACAAAGGATCTTGATGTATTGGGTTTGAACACCCCTGTTTGGCTAGGGCTTTGATGACTGCTTCAGTTTCCACAGAATCAAAGACTTTCTGTAAATCAATGAACGTGAGACAGAGCGGCATCTTGTACTCCCTACAAACCTCAATGAGCTTGGTTACTGTGTGGATATGGTCGATTGTGCTGAATCCTTTTCCGAAACCTGCTTGCTCGCATGGTTGTCCTTCATCTAGTGTTCTGCTAATCCTGTTCAGGATGACCCTTGTAAACAGCTTGTAGATGACAGCCAACAGGCAGATGGGGCGATATTTGCCGATGTCGTGAATGTCTCCCTTCTTGAAGAGTAGAACTGTCCTGCTGGTTTTCCATTGGGAGGGCACCTTGCATTCGGACAGGTAGCGTGTGAAGAGCCGAGCTAGTGTATTGATGAGCACTGATGGCAGATTCTTCAGGTGTTCGGGTCTGACTTTGTCTGGGCCTGGTGCTGTTCCCTTCTTTACCGACCGAGATGGCATGTCGGATTTCAGAAGTGAGAACGTTGGGAATGACATATCCCAAGATAGGACCAAGAAGATCGGCTGAAGAACTCCACATCGGGACCCATGGCCTAGGAATGGAACAAACAGGGTGAGAGACTATCTTGAGTTCATCTTGTCCACCAAGACCATTCATGGGAACTCACAGTTCTAGAAGGCCTGAAGCAAACGTTGGATATGGGAATCTCCTGGCGGACAGTTCCACAATGAAATTGACCACATCATCTTCAATCGAGAGTTTTGTCTGACCGATGTAGAGCTGTCATCCCCAAATTCCAAACAGGATCACCATATGACCTGTCTCATGCAAGTAGAGCCCCAGGGGCACCTGCTTGCTCCAGGAACATAAAGAGCCTCAAACCATTCCATCAGGTCATGGGAATGAGGGTCTATAATTGTTACTGGTATCTGGCATATCAAATACAACACGGGTAGCTTTGCCAGGCTCTGCCAGTGTGGGTAGCATACTCTTGTAGTCATCTCAAAATCCAGCATTTATTGATGAACCGCGCCGCTTGCAGCTGTGCGAGCCCGACTGCTATAGGCTGGTTTGTTGGGTGGAGCTCTGACAAGGGGGAGTCCAGATGTTAGTACTAGGGAGTATATGGTAAACTATATGAGAGAATGTCATTTAAGTTTTGTAACTTTTTGTAAACTTAAGATGAAAGAAAAGTCAAAGGAAAAAGTAAAAATTGACTAGAGAGTTTGTCTTCATCTTTGCTTGTATGTTGGGAGAAGCACAACTAGGCTGGAGAGATACTATAGTGGGTAATGTGCTTTCCTTAAAGTCGGGTAACCAGGGTTCAGTGGTTCAGTTCCTGGCACTGCATTAAGTCCAAAAATCCTTCAAGCCCTTTCAGAGGAGAGGGGGAAGAAAGGAGGAAGATGAAGAGGAGGATGAGGAGAGAGAGAGACAGAGAGAGACAGAGAGAGAAGTATGCAATAGAGACAGGCTGCAGGAGCTGGGTGGGGAAGGTGGGCAGGAGGGAAGCTGGGGACATTGGTGGTGGGAAATATGCACTGGTGGAGGGATGGGTGTTGTACATTGTATTACAGACTCAGTGATGAACAACTTTGTAATTGTGTATCTCATGATGAGTTAATGAATACAAAGACAAAAAGAATTTAGAAATTGTTTTCAACTTTCAGTTTAAGACTTAGGTATAGGAAATAACTGTAAAAGTTGTGGAAATTGCAGAAAACCTAGTGACTTAATTCAATCTACAATTTATCAAATAAAGACTTTATCAATAAACTTTATTGAATAAAGACTTTATAAATAAGCTTTGTTTATTGATAAAGTTTGAATATGTGAGGAGCTATTATTGAAGATGAGTAAAGGCAGTCATTTATAGAGATAAAATATTCTCTTGGTGAAGACACTGTAAGCCTTGTTGAAATTACAATGAATATTTTATTCTTAGTTGACAAAGCAGCAGAATTTGAGAGGACTAATTTTGATTTTGAAAATGAATAGGACAGAACATTACACATCTTTTGTGAAAGGGAGAGTCAATAAATATAACAGTATAAATGTCTTATTTTAAATGCTACTTGAATAAAATGCCATAAAGACCTCAACCTTCAACATTTCCTTACTTGACTATTCAGTAACCATCAACATTAAAGTGAAGACTTGTCTTAGCTAGTGGTTAACAATGTTAAGAAATAGAGCATTGTTAAGACTCCATGATTGTGTTTTGGACATGTTGTTATTTCACACTTAATAGAATGTATCATAGTTTAAACATAACTTTTATATTCACCGTGAAACCAGACAAGTTTTATTACACTATTATCTGACATTCACTTTTCACATTCACATAGTGAGTTGCAACATTCACTCTATTTCTGTAGTTTGGAAACAAACCCCAGAATATCTTCAAAGCATGCCTTATTAGTTATGCTGTGATAACAACTGAAATTCCCTGATTTGAAAGCTATGATTTTATTTGACATAGAAATATGACACCAGTACACTCTAAGAGAAAAAATTAAATATAAAGATAAAAACAAAACAAAGCAAGGAGATGCTATCTGCTGATTAGAGAAATGAAGAAGCATGCGAAATCCTGAAGTGATTGTTTTCTTCTGGTGTCCACTCATTTATCAGACACACCCTTGATTATCTAGTGTTTTAGATATAATTGCTGACTCACAGACTGCTAAGAAGGGTTGTTGAATCATAAAGTGTCTTCATGGAAAACCCTAGGGACAGGAAATCCAGGGATATTAGGTATTGGGAAATGTGCACTGGTGGAGGGATGGGTGCTGGAACACTGTATGACTGAACGTAATGAATAGTTTAATAATTGAATATCTCACGGTGTTATAATAAAATTAAAAAATTAAAAGAAATATCTGTCCTAATGCCGTATTACATTAATGATGAGCTAGAATGTGCCTCCCCCCTATGGGGACAAAGGAATTGAGACTTAATTGTTGGATACTGCAAGATTGATTTGTTGTTTTAGATAAAGATTTATAGATGCTGTTGAGAGAAGGCTCGAGAATGAGAAAACTTGCTATGATATGCCACACCTGTTTTGACGGTCTAAGTGCTTCTTCATGTTTTTTTTTTATTTTTCCCAAGTGTAATATAATTGCTACATGACATTTATACCATTTGATTATTTTTTTCAGTCAAAAAAGCAGGGAACAACAGCTAAAATATTTTTTCTTTTTAAATATTTAAGAAATTATTGCTATCCTGTCCCGCCTCGACAAGCCTGGCAAGCTTCTCGTGTTGTATATGATATGCCAAATTCCAGTAACAACTATATTAGGTCATTCCCATGACCTAATATAATGGTTTGAGGCTCTTTATGTTCCTGTAGCAAGCCGATGCCCCTGGCTCTACTGGCATGAGACAGGACATATGGAGATATTACTGGTGCCCGCTCTAGCAAATAGATGATCAACGGAAGATCGTGATCGTGATTGCTATCCTGTGGTTTAAAATGCTATTAATAATAATTCTTGCACATAATTTCAACATCATACCATCACCAGTATGCCCCCTTACCTCTCTCATAGACCACCACACCTCTCCATTCCAAACCTCCCTCATAAATTGTATTAATCAGTTCTCCCATTGCAGTGCCTTTGAATGTGTATTGCTATACTGTTCTGTATTTTTAAGTCCAACATATGAGAGTGATTATTCTGTGTCTATCCCTGTCCTTCAGACTTATTTCACTCAGTATGTTATCTTTTAGTTCCATCTATGTTATTAAAAATGGAATGATTTTATTTTTCTCAGAGCAGCATACATCTATATTTGGGCTTTGGGGTTATTTTCATAATTTTTTTTCTTGACTATTGCACTAAGCATGACAATGAACATAGGTGTACATAAATTCTTTCAAATTAATGCTTTTGTATTTGGGGATAGATAATCACTGGTTCGTATGGTTTATATACCTTTTTGATAGATCTTCATGTTTCTTTCCACAATGGCTGAACCTGATGTCATTCCCACCAACTGTGAAAGAAGATTCCTTTCTCATCTCAACCCTGCCAAGAATGGCTGTTTCCATACTTTTGAATACTAGCCATTCTCATTGGCAAGTGATGATGTTTTGTTGTTTTTTTTAAATTTTCTTAATCATGAGTGTTGATGAACACTATTTTCATATTCCTGTTGGTCACTCATTGTTTTCTTTGAGAGAGATGTTTATTTGGATCATTGACACATAGGGCCATTGGATTTTGGGTTAAGTTTTGTGAGTGCTTTATAGTTACTATTACAGACAGTAACTAAATTAGACAATAACTGAAATTAAAGCTCAAGATACAAATTTCATTGAGTCAAGGAAAAAAAAGACAATGCCAAATACTATCATATGTGGAGTATAAAGGAACCTATAAGAAATAAAAATGGTCAATGATAACAGACCATAAAAGTCTGCCTATAGAAATGTGTTTGATGTGGTATAGGAACACCATGTGCCTAAAATATTGATATTAACAATATTGTAAATAATGATTGCTTAAAAATGGATAAGTATATTTATCCATTCTAGACTCTGAGTCTCAAGTAGTAGTTCCTGGAACGATGATAGGGGTCCTCAAACTGGTGAGTAAATAAGTCAACCTGTTGACAATAATGCATTTTCTCTGAATATTTGTACATAATTTGTATGGAACAATAAACCCCCATGGATAGCTAAAGCAATCCTTGGGAAAAAAGAAGATGGGAGTCATCACCTTTACCAACCTCAAACTGTACTACAAGACAGTAGTAATTAAAACAGCATGGTATTGGAATAAAAACAGATCTGTGGACCTATGGAATAGAATTGAGTATCCTGACACCCAACCTCAAACACATGATCATTTAATCTTTGATAAAGGTGCAAAGAGTCCAAAATGGAGTAAGGAAAGCCTCTTCAACAAGTGGTGTGGGGAAAACTGGGCAGCAACATGTAAAAAATGAATTTGGACCTCAGTCTAACACCATGCACAAAAATCAGATCAAAATGGATTAAAGATCTCAATATCAGACTTGAATCCATAAAGTACATTGAAGAAAATATAGGAAAAACCCTCCACGACATTGAAGCTAAAGGCATCTTCAAAGGTGAAACATCACTAACAAAGCAACTAGAAGAAAAGATAAACATATGGGACTACATGAAACTCAAAAAGCTTCTGCACCTCAAAAGAAACAGTGACTAAGATACAAAAGGCAGTCCACAGAATGGGAAAGAATATTCACCCAATACCCATCTGATAAGGTGTTAATATCCAGAATATATCAGGCACTGGTAGAACTTTACAAGAAGAAAACAAACAACCCCATCAAAAATGGGGAGAAGAAATGAACAGAAACTTCAACAAGGAAGAAATTCGAATGGCCAAAAACATATGAAAAATGCTCATCATCACTAATCATCAGAGAAATGCAAATCAAAACAACAATGAGATATCATTTTACACCACAGAGACTGGCACATATCCAAAAGAGCAATATCAAGTGTTGGCATGGATGTGGGGAAAAGGGGACACTCATCCATTGTTGGTGGGAATGCCGGCTGGTACAGCCTTTCTGGAAAACAATATGGACATTCCTCCAAAGACTAGAGATTGAACTCCCATTTGACCCAGCCATACCACTCTTGGGAATCTACTCTGGGAGGCCAAAAAATACACAGCGGAAACACTATCTCTACTTTTATGTTTATAGCAGCATTAGTCACAATAGCCAGAATCTGGAAACAATGAGAGTGCACTAGAATCGTTGACTGGATAAAGAAGCTTTGGTACATCTACACAATGGAATACTATGCAGCTGTTAGGAAAATGAAGTTATGAAATTTGCCTATAAATGGATGGACATGGAGAAGATCATGTTTAGTGAAATTAGCCAGAAGGAGAGAGACAAATATAGAATGAGTGCATTTATATGCATGGCATAAATATATATGTATACATTATGATACCAATATCCAAGGTCAAGTGAAACATGTATCAGGAGGTTTTGTCAAAGGTGGAAATTATCACAAACTCTGGGAGTCAGAGGCTTTGTAAGACAGAAAATGGAACAGTGTGCTAACAATTGTCTAAAGTACTAATACCGACCTAGAACGGAGCATTAATACAGGCAAAAGATACACATGGCAACCCTTTAATGTATGTTCTGTAATCCATAGTCTGCAAGGGAAGGAAAAGAGAACGAGATAGAAAGGGAAAGAAATAAAGAACCTGCTATGGGTGGGCTGGGGGAGGGGGAAGGGAACTGGGGATATTGATGGTCGGAGATGGGCACTGGTGGAGGGATGGGTGCTGGAACACTGTATGACCAATACCCAAATATGAACATCTTAGTAATTGTATATCTCACGGTGGTATAATAAAATACTTAAAAAATAAAAAATAATAAATATTTGTTCATAAATACAAGTGATATAGTCTGTCTGAATGCAAGGTGCTCTCCCAATGGAAAACCAGCAGGACAGTTCTACTGTTCAAAAAGGGAGACATCCACAACATTGACAACTATTGCATGATCTGCCTGTTGTCCATTATCTACAAGTTGTTCATTCAAGTCATCCTGACAGGACTGAAGAACATTAGATGAAGGACAACCATGCTAGCAAGCTGGCTTCTGAAAGGATTTAGCACAATGGACCATATACACATAGTAATCAAGCTCATTGAGGTTTGTATGGTGTTGAAGATGTCACTCTATATAACGTTCATTGATTTAAAGAAAGCCTTTGATTCTGTTAAGACTGAAGTGGTCATCGAAGCCTTAGCCAAACAGGGCATTCAAACCCAATACATCAAGATCCATCGTGAGTTCTATTATGGATACACCACTAGGATCTAACCATTCTACAAGGAAGTGAGTGACCATTGATGTCAAAAGAGGAGTTCAGCAGGGTGATACCACTTCACCAAAACTCTTCAGTGCCACCCTCAAGAACGCCATGTGACAATTAGAATGGGAAGGAATGGGAGTGAAGATAGATGGTCGGCAACTACACCACCTCCGCTTTGCTGATGACATTGTTCTAATAACACCAAACACTAGCCAAGCAGCAGAAATGCTGGCTGACTTCTACCAAGAATATGGAAAGATAAGTCTACAGCTGAATGTCAACAAAACAATATTCATGAAAAACAAACTAGTTCCAGTGCCCCATTCACTCTTAATGGAACAAACATCTCTGAATGCAGCAGTTATGTTACCTAGGTTGAGAACTCCACATGATAAATTACCTAAAATCTGAGCTGCCTAGGAGGAGAGAGAGTGGCATGGAATGCCTTCAAGAGCTTCGAAAAATAGCTAAAAGGACAAAAGAACCTCGGGCTCTGGGCACATCTCTTCAACTCCACTGTTTTCCCTGCATTATCTTATGCCTCAGAGACCTGGGCCCATGAAAACAGGATGAAAACGCTACTTGGGTCTCCCAAAGAGGAATGAAAAGAGCTATGCTTGGAATATCACGCCTCAGTCAAGCGAGAGAAGCAAACCGGAACTCCAACCTCCATTGACAATCAAGAGTCAAGGAGGCTGTCTTGTTTGCCAAGTCATCAAAAATAAGATGGGCTGGACATGTAACGTGACTTGAAGACGAACACTGGACTAGAGCCATTACTGATTGGATCCCGCGGGATGTCTAAAGATCACGTGGCTGCTCACCTACAACATGGTCAGATCTTCATCAGGACCCTGAACGAACGGTTTGAGGCACTTCATATTCCTGGAGCAAGAACATGCCATTGAACTACACTGGCACATGATAGGATCATGTGCTTCAATTGGAAGCATTATGGCACCCGCTAAAGCAAATCAACGAATAATGGTATATCAAGTGATCAAGTGACATAGTCTCTCAAGATGATACTCTACAGAGACTTATCTAGGAGATCAATGATCTAATGTGTCAGCCTGAGTCATAACATATGATTCAACATTCTAATAATACTCTAAAAGCCGGAAAATTATATTCTGGGAGGTTTCTAAACACAGGAAATAGATTAAACTCCACACACATATAGAATTGTTTCTAATTCCCTTTTGGTTTTTAGTCACATCCACCTTAGCTAAATTTGTATTGGTTGGTGGGATGTTTCCAAACAGCGAGGTGGGGGATCGCACCTGTGATTCTCAGCCAACCAGGCTATTGGTGTAAAGCAAGTACTCAAGAATGCTAAGCTGTCCTGTGGTGCTAGGGATATATGGCTGCCTTGGAAGTTTAAAGGGCTTCAAATCATACTTGGTGATGCTTGGGGGACTCTGTGGTCCACCTGGCAGTGCTCAAGGGACCATGTGGTGCTGGCAATCAAACCTGGGTCTAGTACATGCTAGAGCCTTAATTGCTATATTACCTCCTAACCCTGAAGAGATACGTTTTAAATCATGTTCTATCCAGCTTGGATGCACTGTTTGTAATATTTTCTTTTCATTTCCAACCCTTAGCTAAGTCAGTTTAATGGTATTGTAAATTGCTTTGCATATATTATATATAATAGCTTATATAAAATATAATATATAATATATAGGTGAATAGATAGAATATTTGTGTGAATAAGTTTAACACAGTACTTTAATAGTTCTTTATGTATTATATGTGTAACTAACTGAATAATTTGTCTCAAAATATAACTGATTATGTACAGTTGTTTTTGTAAGCAGAATTTCAAATATAAATTGGTAGGTAGCAAACAAAGATAATTGAATATCTCAAGACTTTAAACATTACCTCAATTTCCTCAATAAAATGTTTGAATATAGGTAAATTTTAAATTTCTTTTTAACTATAAATGTATGTGCAGTTCAGAGTAATCTCACAATGTCTGTGCTTTTTTGGTCTAATAAAGTGACAAGAGTCTTTTTTTAAACTTTAATTAGCTCATCAGAAATCTGGAAATATTGTTTAAATTTTCTAAAAAGTTATCTTGTATTGCTAGACAACATAATTTTGTTGTTTAAATAATGACACAGCCTCTTCTTGTAAGAAGTGTTTGTGCATGAGATAAATAGAATAAAGGCTAAGGTGCTGGCCTTCCATGTCACCCTGCTTTGTTCCTTGACATTGCACCAAATACCACCATGAGTTGTGACCCTGAACAAAGAGACTCAGAGGTTACTCAGAGGAGTAACCTCTGAGTCCTGCCAGGTGTAGCCAAAACCTCCCATTCCCTTAAAAGTATTAATAAATTTGAGGTTTTCAGAGTTGGAACAGTGTGTTAGAGTTGATGGGAAAAAAAGAGTGTTCCATTTCACTAAAGTATTGGAGATATCACTTCCTGTACACATAGCTGCATACAGTACAATTTCCCGAGCCTTTGGTCCAATCACTTATTAATAAAATGTCAACGCCTAACCTGGAAAACACACAAAGGAAAGATATTCAGTTGGCCAATAATCACTTTGCTTCATCAACTCCAATTCTGTTGTCCAGAATTATAGAATAAAGTTGATTGATATAAAAACTCATCTGCTACTTATCCATATTTGGAATCATTCATCTTTGCAGTTCAGAGGTAAAACTTCTATTCAACATTTAGAATCTGTATATCAGCAGTGTTTATGAAAGTAAACCATTCCCTTGGGTACAGGCAAGAGGATATGACATACTGAGGCAGAAATTGGGTCAAAAATGAAAGTCCCTGGAATAGAACTTGCTGTATTTCATTACAAAGAGTTTAGTTTAGTCAGACTATGAGGTTTAGTCACAGAATGTAGTTGTAGAAAGATGTTGTGAACCAGGCATGCCATAAAAAGAAAAGCTCTAGTTGTAGGTACAGTGAGTGCCATCTTGCCCTGCTGGGATAAGTATGTCCACTGTGTGGGGAATTGAGACTAGAAGTAGGGTGAATGTCACCCTGATTTCTCTATAAAGAGTTCATAGTGAAGGAGAAGGCTAGAAAAGCTCCCAAATTACCCTTTAAAAATGCATTTCAGTTTACAGTTTACATGGTTCTTTCAAATATTTTTTCTTTTGGGGGGGTACTTTTTAATTTATTTAATTCCCCCTTTATTTAAACACTGTGATTTACAAAGTACAAAGTTTTTCACAGTTCAGTTGTTATAAGCAGTCATCATTCAATACCAGTCCTGTCACCAGTGTGCCCCCCCATCAGAGACTTCCTTTCCTACCCCTCCCCCCATCCCCATGCCTGCTCTCTTAGCTGGCACTGCCCCAAAAAAAACACCCAACCAAAATCACATTATTTTTCAGTGAGCATGGAATGTTTTCCAGGATAGACGATGACATGCTGGGATACAATACAAACATCCATCAAATATTTTTTCTTACATATTTATTAACTATTATTTTGGTTATTTGGTCTACGGAGAACAATATATGGTGGTGCTCAGGTCTTATCCCTGGCTGTGCTCAAGGATGCCTGCTGGCAGTGCTTGGTGGCCATATGGGGTGTAAGGAATTGAATCAGAGTCAGGCACATGCAAAACAAGAGCCTTTCCTCCTGTACTCTTTTTCTGGACCCCATGTTTATTGACTATTAACCGATATTTGCATAAGGAGAAAGGTAGATCAATATGTGGTTTTCCTAAGGTTGCTGTTTTTAAGTCTAGATTTTTGTATTTACTTTCTACCTGGTTGCATCCTAGGCTTCTTCAGATTACTCTGTGATATCTTTTTCTTTTGTGCATCCTCCTCTTTTTATTTTTGTATATCCTCATATTGTTTAGGAACAATATTCTCCATTTTAGTTAGTGTCATCCCAATATGGTGAGTTTAACACATGTGAGGTTAATTTGAGCATGAGCCCTGAAAATTTGATAGTGCGCCTTGGCAACTTTTTTCACCTGGATATTCACAATAGCTTGAGAATCTGTATCTAAACTCTTCAGCTCAACATTACTCTATATATTGAAGTAGGTGAAGCTGAAATAAGACAGTCTTTTGGGGTGTCTTATTTCCAATCCTTGTCCAGCCACATGGTTGTTTCAGATCACAACTTCAAACTATGGCACAATTTGCTTTTGGAGAGTGACAATTTTCATATTTTTGTGGTGTTTTGATAAAAATGCCTTGATGATCTGGGAAGCCTTATGAAAGGTCTTTTAAAAATTTTATTTAGTTTTTGGGTTTGGGCTGCACCTGGCTTACTCCTGGCTTTCTTCTCAGAGATAACTCCTGGTAAGCTTGGGGAACTCTATTGGGAATCAAACCCAAGTGGTCATGTGCTAGGCAAGTCTCTTCACTGGACTATCTCTGGAGTCATCATAGTGTTCTTAAAATGAACATAAATAGTTGCAGCCCATGATTTGCATGAATTTGTAGGATTTTCTGGGTCAAGAGAATAGCACACAACTCATGGCAACTTATGGTCATCTATTGGAAAAGAGTGATGACTCGGGAAAGTTCATGATAACTGGAATAAGGTTGGATTCTTGAAAGAAGTTGAGTAGGGGAAAATACAGGACTTTTATGATTTTCTACTGATTTCAGCTACTTATAGTATGAAAATAACTCCCAAGAAAACAATACTCATCTCTAGACAGCAAAGAAATCAAAACATGTTCCCAAATTCAGGGAGACAGTATAGGAATAAGGGCTCGTACCTTGCACTCATCCAAGTTCAGGTATATTCATGGCATCACATGCCTTCCCAAGGCCAAAGGGTGACCTTCGTGTTCCCTATCACCACAGGGTCCAAGCAGTGATGAATTCTCAGGTATGAGCATTGAGCCATCTAGCAGGTTGGTTAGGTGATTATTCCTGCCTGAAAGTGACCCTGGGACTCTCTGAGAACCATTTGGGAGGCCCTCAAAATAAAACTATCAAAAAAAAAAAAAAACAGATGTACTCATACCAGATAGGATATTGACTGAGCAGAGATTTGGAAAGGTTCATGGTTTTGCTTCAGGGTTTTCTCTTTTGCTGGGTGTCCCCCAAATCCTGCCATTTTTTCAATTCTGAATTTATTTCCACTCTTCTCTCACCTCTGCTCCTGGAAAGTTATCACATGCAATTTCATCAACAAACCTCCTTTCTTTAAGCACTGTGGTTGAGTTTGCCCTCATAGGAGTCAAAGAAAAGAAGAAAAATAGATTAGAATCAGACTTAGGGACTGGAGCGATGCTACAGCTGGTAGGGTGTTTGCTCACAGCCAGCCAGGGTTTGATCCCCAGCATTCCATATGGATGGTTCCCCAAGCACCCTGGGTGTAATTCCTGGTGCAGAGCAAAGAGCAAGCCCTTAGCATTGCCAGGTGTGACCCAAAAAAAGAAAATAAAAAGAATCAGGTCTAAATGCTTAATTTTCTTTACTTTCTTTGTGTGAATTGATAGTTACATATTGACTGTGTCTGATATAAGAATACCACTCCTGCAAGGCATCATTGTATTCTCTCTGGAGACTTCAACACCCTGCCTCTATTTTCATAATTATTACCTCTTAAGTCCATCATTAAATAGCACAATCAAGTAGGTCATCTTTTGTTGATTAGTATCCAGGCTGATTTACTGTTATTAGTCCATGTACTATGACTAGGTTAGCAGAGGCATAATATTTAACAGTTAATAATAACAACTTGTAAATCTGGGCATTCACTTAAGCTTTATACAATCACATTTATGACACACTGTGTAAAATTATGAATTGGAGCTCACCTATATGTATAATTACAGTTATGCAAAACAGAATGTTCTTCAATTAATCCAGAGTTAGAAACATTCTCAAAAATAGCACCCTTCTTTATAAGCATTATGTATGAAATGTTATATTACAAATTAATTTTTTTAAAAAATTGCAAAATAGGGCCCGGAGGAATAGCCCAGTGGGTAGGGCGTTTGCCTTGCACGCGGCCGGCTTGTGCCGGCCTGGGTTCGATCCCGGCATCCCATATGGTCCCCCGAGCACCGCCAGGAGTAATTCCTGAGTGCAGAGCCAGGAGTAACCCCTGAGCATCGCCAGGTATGACCCAAAAAAGCCAAATAAATAAATAAATAAATAAAAATAAATAAATAAATAAATAAATAAATAAATAATTGCAAAATAATGTCAATACTGTGTAGAAGACAATTGGATACAGTTGGAGTCTGCACCAGTAGAGTTGGTCTAAAAAATTCAAGATTATAGATATCAAATGCCCCTCCACACTACCTGATTTCCAAACTTCTTATATATATATATATATATATATATATATATATGTATATATATTCTATATGTTCCTCCAGCATTACTTATAGTAATCTAATCTGTCCCAGTCACAGTGAACTACTAATACTTGGTACTGTGTTCAGCATCATATCTAACATATCTAATAGCTGGCTTCTTTACATGTTTGTGTCTACTGTGTGCCTCTGTGTGTGTATATATTTGTCAAACTCAAGCTATAGCCACTACCCATCTAATCAGGCAAAGGTATAAACTCCAGAGTGAATTTCACAATACTTTGTTCTGTCCTTAACAGTTTACCAGAGGGCTGGAACATAGTACTGTGGGCAGAATGCTTGACTTGCATGTAGCCGACCTGTCTTCCATCCCCAGGACCCCTTATGGTCTTTAGAGCACCGCCAGGAGTGATCGATCTCTGAGTGCAAAGCCAGGAGTAACCCCTAAGCACTGATGGGTGTAGTCCCAAAACAAAAATACTCCTCCCACCAAATGAAGCATCTTACCTATTTATATCTAATATTCCAACTTGCTATATGTTCCTGAAAGAGATTCTGTTACAGTTTTTTCTCTGTCCTGTCTCAGCACAGCCTCCGACAAAGATTTTACATTATTCATTAAAATAAGAAGCAAATACTATTTTAAGTAATGGATACATTTCTTTATAGAATTGTGCTATGGCTAAATTTTATAAATTAAATCAGTGTGAATTTAGTAGGAAGCCTACTATTTTAAAAAAAGTAACTTAAAGTCTCTGGTCAAATGAATATTTTGTAAATCATAATTTATGCATTTATGTTTTTTTAATTTACATAACTGTCTTTTATTAATTATTTGTGTGTGTGTGCTGTGGGGGGATCAGCCCAAAGTCTTAAACATATGAGGCATGTGCTCCATCACGGAGTGATATCCCCAGCCCCACACCTGCTTTTCTTCAAATAAGAGGTGCCAATCAAAGTGTTTATCTCGGCTTTAGAGTGCTCTCATTGTTTCTGGTTCAGAAGCCACCATGATCGTAAATAATGGCTGAATTGTATAAAGAGTATGGGAAGTTAGTTTTTTCTCAGCCTTGTCCACAAGAGGGAGGACATCCATTTTGTTGTTTCCCTGGAACTGTTGGCTACTGTTGGGTCTGCTCAGAGCTACAGATTTATGTTGCTCCTGCTGCTGCATAAAACAGATTTAGAACCTGGCAAGCTTTCCTGCATAGCTTTGCACACTTTAAGATCAGCCGAGTTTGGGTGGAGAGGAAGCAATCTGTGTATTTTGGAAGCTTTGTCAGAATAAAACACTTTTAAATAGTAAGGCCAATAGCCATATGAATAAGCAGGAGAATGTCTTGAAGGCACAGAGAGAGAAGAGGACAGGTTAAGGGAAATTATCAATTAATCTTCTATTGTTTACAAGTGGTCATGAGGATATCTTATGTCCAGAGGAGATGGCTCAAGGGTTGTAGGGTGTATGGTGCTAGGGAAGACTGTTTAATATCTTATGAAGAAAACAGCAAAGCTCAATACATGAAATCACATTGCTAATGGATCATAGGCTCTCAGGTAACAGCCCTTCTGCATATGTTGTAACTTCCTGTCAATAATACTGACTAATACTTTTCACTGTACCCTTTTCCTGCTAAAGCTCACTGAACTAATTTTCTCCATAAAGACTTAAAGGTACATAAGTGGTGACATTTCCTTGCTAAGTAAGAATGGCCTCCATTTTCATTTCTCCTGCCAATTAGAATTTCATCACATCTAAAGCAACATATGCTTATATGCTTATAATGAAAGAATTCCTAATTTGGCCTACTTTCTATTTTTTTTGGAGCTAGATGAAATCACATGATTATAAGCTATGGGAAGCAGGAATGGAGAAATTACCCACCAGAATAGTTGCGTTTACTTTTAAAAGTTAATGAAAAGGAATTGTACTAGTGAAATAATCATTAGCCCCCAAGGTAAAGGGCACAACAATGTCGTAAATCCACAAAACACAGGAGCTAAAGAAATGATTCTAGAGCTAGCTAAAGAGATGGTGGGACTGCTAACTTTTTTTCATACTTTGCTCATCTGTAATACTGGGACTAATAAAAATATTAAGATAAAAACACATGGAGCTCCCAAATGTGCTTAAGAGGCCTGGGTGCTCCACTTGCAATTCTTTGCATCCAGGATGGTAGTTTAGTGCAAGAGCTCAATAATACTTATTTACTCTATTCCTGCAGTGCCAGGAATCACCTGAGAAACCCCAATAGTACTTGAGGGCTTCCTGGGTCATACCTGGCTGTGCTCTGGGCTCCTGCCTGAGCACATCATCACCTGGTGATGATCAGGTGACCATATGGTACAGAATATTGAACCTGGTGTACTATCTTCCAGTTCAGAGAATTTCTTTTAGTACATTTGTATAGATATATAAATAGAGTATCTGATCTTATCTGCTCAGAATTTGAGTGAAGATAAGTGTAAAACAATGTGGTAAAAACTATATGTAATGGAATGGAACAGAGAATCAAGAGAAGTCCCCAGCACCAAAGAGATGAGGTTTTGTTTTCAATCTCTTCCATTGGCTTATAATATGCTCTTTGATCAGAGGAAGTGACTTCTGATACAGCACATTTAACATACTTTCAAATTAGAACATAGTTTTGGTAGTTAAACAATACTGAGCTTTTTAATATCTCTCCTTCATTCCATATATTATCACCTCTCAAGCTACAGAAATTTCATTGAACTTAAAATATCAAATTGTCTAATTATAGAGTCAATAAGAAACTGAGAGTCAGTAAGATTGAGAAACCATATTTAAACTGTATCTGTACTCTGGACAGAGCCACTAGAGTATGAACAAGGAAAACAATGGCAATAATACAAATACAGAAGCAGAAACACAAAATCATTAGAGGTGAACAGAGATTAGAAAAGTTCAAGAACTTTATCATGATAATGAAGAAAACAAACAAAAGCAGGAAATTTGCATAAGCTGTATTCTATAGCTATTTGCACATAAACTAATGTGAAGTATTTAATAATGCATAATAATTCAAATAAATAAAATTAGATTAACTGGAGGAAAAGAAAAGGGACATCTTTGATGAAAGAAAAATATGAGAGCCAAAATAATGTGATAACATAACTTATTTGACTTGGTAACAACAGGAAGGCAGAGAAAATATGGCTAAAATTTGAAATATTGCCAGAGGTAAAATGTTTGAGATAATTGCAATGCATGCTGATGGAAAAGTCAGAGATTAAATCCTTCAGAGGGAAAGTAAGAGAGACGGGAAGAATAGTATATTGGATCCCTGAAATAGGAAAACCATCAGATCCAGTCGATCGGATCTGAACTGGAGGAAAAGAAAAGGACATCTTTGATGAAAAAAATATGAGAGCCAAAATAATGTGATAACTAACTTATTTGACTTGGAACAACAGAAGGGAGAAATATGGCTAAAATTTGAAATATTGCCAGAGGTAAAATGTTTGAGATAATGACTGTGATGGAAGTCGATTAAATCCTCAGGGAAAGTAAAAGAGACTGAAGAAGAATAGTATAATTGGATCCCTGAAATAGGAAAACAGTTCATTAACAGATAAAAGTATCCCAAGGTTTCAAACTCAATTTTTTGTCTTGATTTAAAGAACAGAATTTAATGTTCCAAATAGCATATAGCATATAAGGCTCTAACAAAATTATGTGGCAAACTCAATACTGTATACTGAATGTGTCATTGGGTCTCAAGTCATCAACTATTATAAACAAGAATTAATAATTTAGTACTTATAAGGAATGCTGTCATACACTCTTAAGTATAATAATCGAATGTTTCTAAAATTGTGCATGGAATGATGGGTGGTGTAAGCATTATATGCAATGATGACATCATCCTAATGTAAAGAATGCCACAGTCATCCACAAACATTGGACAAATATTGGTAATACAACAGAAGTACATTCTTTTTAAAAATTTGTTTAGAGGGTCTGTAATGATAGTAGAGTGGTTAAAGCATTTTTCTTGCTCATAGCCAACCTGGGCTCAACTTCTGGCAGAGGGTTCCTTGAGTGCAGAGCCAAGAGTTAAGCCTTGAACATTGCTGGGTATTGCCCCCCAAACCAAATCAAACAAAACACAATGTTTCCAATAGTTCTAAACATTTTAAATGTTTAGAACATTTAAAATGTTTTAATATTCAGATCATTTTAAATGTTTAAAATGAATAGATAAAATAAAATTTCACACAAATGATAAATATGCAAATGAAAAACTAGTCAGATGTAGTCAAGAGCATAGAACCTCCCTCTCTCATGAAATCATCCCCAAAGGGGAATTGCCTCTTAGACTTCCAAGTTCCTTGTCTGAGAAGCTGTAATTCTGGTAAGGATGGCTATGAATAAGGCAGGCATCTCTCATCACCCAGTTCCTATTCAGAGGGCAGAAGTCCAGTATGTATGTCAAGAACACTGGGACTATACACGGTCTCTTACTTAGCTTTCTCATAATGTTGGAAAGGGCAAAGTGAGGAAATCAGGGCCTAACATTTTTACCAACCCTATCTAATAGGATACAATATCAGGGAGATGCTTTCCACTGTTTCCACTTCCAGCTGGATTTCCAAGACACAGAGATTTTCCTTAGGTTAGTTGAAGACTATGATAGACAACGGTGAAACTCTGCTGAGTAGGTGGATTTGTGGAATGGAGTCTTAGGAAATTCATGACGCATAGGAATTAGGAATAAACTAAGAAAACTTGGTGTCTATCAATACTAAGGAGACTCCTGGCTGTATGATACTAGTAGCAGTTAGCAAAGTGGTAAAGCAGTCAGAAATTTCATGGAATCAGGGATCAAGAAAGGCAGGCAGGGCTACCTGGGAATGATTTCTTTCCTGGGGCTTGCATGGCTATGTACACTGACTATGCTTTAGGCTGATGAATAATGAGCGTGTGACATCATGCAACTTTGAAGTTTTTGTAGACCAAACACATCTCTGTATTGAAATAAAAAAGACTAATTAGATTAAGTATTTGTATCCCAAACTCTCAACAAACACTGCATAACAAGCAACTTTCATCTGGGGTATATTCCTATGAATCATGACTTTAAAACAAAATGTTCACCAATTTGTGATCTAAAAGAATGAATGCTTAGAGGCTACATCTGCCCAGAAGTAACAGAATTGGTACTTTCTCTTACCAGAGATATATGCAACCATGACATGAAAGGACAGAATTGGTACTTTCTAGTACCAATTCTAGGAGGAGCATAAAACAGATCATTCAACTCTATTAATTGTGAGAAGTTTCTAAATTAAACACATACTAAAGATAAAAAGAGTAAAAATCAACTGACTAAGAGAACTTCCATATAATATTTGACTGACAAATGGTTTATACTGATCCAGGGCCAGCACCTGGAAAGGCAGGCTTAAAATTTTAAAAAGAGAAAATTATTTGACCAGGGCCCAACATCATCACACTACTGGGAAAACATGTCACATAATTGAGCCAAGTCATTAAACAAACAAAAAATAAACAAGAAGTAGCATGGTGGGCAGTCTGTCAGTAAAATTTTTTGTAGGTAACAAAACCTACAAAATATGAAGTGAAACTGGAAAGTATGACCCCTGCACAGAAATTAATACAGGCAATAGAAACTTCTCTGAAGGGGTCCCACATGTTGGAGTTGGTAGACATATACTACGCAGACGTGATTATAAATATATGATTAGAGTTAGAACGCCCGGCCCGCGCACCCGCCCCCCCCCCAAAAAAGGACATGTTAAATATAAATTATAAATAATATGATTATATAAATTATAAATAATTTATAATTTCATATAATTTATATATACTTATATAAATTATATAAATAATATGATTATATAAATCATATATAATATGATTATATAAATTATATAAATTATAAATATATGATTAGAGTTAAAGGACATCAGATGGGCTGGAAATGTAATGCGATTTGGAGACAACCGCTGGACTAGAGCCGTTATGGACTGGATCCCACGGGATGTCAAAAGATCACGTGGCCGCCCACCTTCAAGATGGTTAGACTTCCTTGTTAAGACCCTGAAGGAACGGTTTGAGGCTCTTCATATTCCTCAATCACCCAGATTCCATTGGGCTACATTGGCACGTGATAGGGTCCAATGGAAATGTTACTGGCGCCCACTCGAGCAAATCGATGACTAACGGGATTCAAGTGATCAAGTGAAGAGTTAAAGGAGTGTCCAGAGAGTTAGTACAGGGATTAAATAAGATACATGTGTTACATGTAACCAAATCTGGTCCGATCCCTAGAATCATATGTTCTCTTGAGCATCAGGTGTAGCCCTTGAATCCCGTAGTACTGCTGGAGAGTTCCAGATAATCCCAGGTACTACATGGTCCTAGCAACATACCATCATCATGGCCCAGGCTTATAATTACAGGTAGGAGTCGTCTCCCTCCCATGCACCACTTGGGAGAACCCTCAAAAAACATGAATTATGGAAATCTTTGCCAAAACTCTAAATAACAATGTTCCAGTTATTTTAAAATAATATTAATAAAAGTAATAAAAGCATATATGGAGCTTTCAATTTGTATTTATACTTTGCAACTCATAATTCTTTCTGTGAACCTCCTCAGAAGTGCAGTATTGGGTTTGAGGTGATGGCTCAAAGCACTGCCAAACATAATTTACCTGGGCAAAGTCTAGAGTTGAATCTGCAGCACTTCAGAATCTTAAATTTTCCCAGGTATTGCCCAGATGACCCTCTAGGAGCACTGGGACAGAGCAGCACTAGTAACTGGCCCAATCATTGAATAATTAAGCCTGAATCTCTTTGTTGAATATTTCCCACTTTCCTGAGCACTGCTTGGGAGTTAACAACAATAAAACTTTGATTTAATTAAAAATTATAAAGTTATTGTAATATGAAATAGTTTGCTAGAGGGACTTAGTGATAGATTCATATTTCCAGAAGATTCATCAGTTTGAAGGTAGATCACTAGAGATTATGAACTCCAGAGAGAAGAAAATTGAAGATAAGTATGTAGACCATTAGAAAAATTGTCACTGTCACTGTCACTGTCTTCCTGTTCATCATTGATTTGCTCGAGCGGGCACCAGTAACATCTCCATGTGTCTTGTCTCATGCAAGTAGAGCCCAAGGGCACCTGCTTGCTCCAGGAACATAAAGAGCCTCAAACCATTCCATCAGGTCATGGGAATGAGGTCTATAATTATTACTGGTATTTGGCATATCAAATACGACATGGGTAGCTTGCCAGGTTCTGCCGTGTGGGTAGCATACTCTTGTAGTCATCTCTAAATCCAGCATTTATTGAAGAACCGCTTGGCTGCAAGCAGCCACACGAGCCGGGCTGTGATAGGCTGGTCTGCTGGGTGGTGTTCTGACGAGGAGGAAGTCAGGATGTGGAAAATGGAGGCCCCTCATGGAGTGGGGGTTGTCTGGCTTGTTGTGAGGCTCTGCTGGGGTGGCGGGCCAGGGCTAGACCCTGCTATCCCTCCCGGGTGCCTTGTGAGAGGCTAGGCACAGGGAGAGCTAGTAGCAGCTCTAGAAAAAATTATGAGTTATAATTAAATACAGTAATATAAATATGATGTAAATATGTAAATACTGAAAGAAACGTATAGAAAAAATTGAAGGAGTGCACTGGCTATTATCCAAAATTCTTGGAAACATATTCTACATATCAAAATATCTCAGTAAATGCTAAATATGATGAATATAAATATTCACAACTAAGCCCATTATAGTTAAACTTCTGAAAACCAGAGATAGAAAAAATCAGAAGAGCAGAAGTGCCAAATTACTTATTAAGTACAAGAGAACCCTAGATTATTAACTGGTGCATCTTCAGAAACAAAGAAGGTCAGCAGCAATGACACTATGCTCAGAGTGCTAAAATAAATATAACTGTCAACTAAGAATCCTAAAAACAACAAAGCTGTCTTTCAAATACCAAAGTGAAATAAAGACATACTTAGGTAAACAAACAGAGATTTTAATTGTCAGTATACTTGTTCTATAAAAACTCCTAAAAGAACCTCATTCTCAAAGGAAATGATAGCAGACAGTAATTTGACTACAGGAAAAACAAGTTGCTACAGTAAAGGTAATCATGTAGGTAATGTTTTATTTTTTTTAAAAAGTATAATTATACATTTACTTTTCTTTCTTATTGAAACATTTAAAGAGAAACATCATAAAACAATACCTATAAAACTGTATTGTTGGGCCTATAGCATGTAGAAATGTAATATATTTGACAATAAAACATAGAGGAACGAAGCTATATTGGAGGGAAAGAACAACACCAGATGGTATCTCAAAACCACAGGAAGAAAGGAAGAGCAAGAGAGATGGTAAATAATAAGCTTAATTACAACTCTATACACATATTTCAGCACTTCTTTCTTCACTGCTTAAGACAATGTAACTTTATGTTTCATTTTTTAAATCTATATTGAGGTACCAATATTTACAATACTGTTACTGATGGCTTCCGGCATACATTCAAACATCACTTCATTCAAACACCACACCCAGCACAGCACCCACTTGCATCCCCTAGGTCCCCAATGGTCCATCTCACTTCTCCCAACTAGTAAACTCAGCTCTGTGGACCAAATCTTCAGTACTATTTTTTGGTTATTTGAGGCTCCCCTTCCTGTGTATCTGTAAAGCTCAAATCTGAGAGAGACCGTTCTGTTATTTATCCCTTTACATCAGACTGACTTACATGACAACTCCTAGTTCTATCCATGTAGTGGCAAGTTGCATGATTTTGTTCTTATGCCGCATAGTATTCTTTGTATAAATATACCACAATTTATCCACTAATCCATAGGTGGGCATGTGGTTGTTTCCACATTTTATTGTTGTACTGAAATTCAATGAAAATAGGTGCATTTCCCATAGAAGTTTAATCAGAGCACATCACCACCAACAGTGAATGAGGGTTTCTTTCTTACCACAATCCTGACAGCACTGGCTAGATCCAGTCTTTGGTATTTGCGTGTTTGTTTGTTTGTTTGTTGTGGCTACTTGCAAAGTGTTTAGAGCTTGCTCCTGACTCTGTGCTTCTGTGTCACTCCCAGCTGGCTTGAAGGATCATATGGGGTGCAAGGGATTGAACCTTGGTCAGCCATGTAAAGGGCAAGCCCCTTAGCTCTGTCATTTATGTCTCTCCAGTCCTTTCTCAATATTTTTTTGCTAACTGTTGTTTTCTTTAGCTCATTGTTGTTTTGATTTACATATTGTTAATCCTATTTGTCAGTGAGTACTTTCTTATGCCTATGGATCATACATATTTCTTATTTGAGGAAGTGTCTATTCATCCCTTTACCCCATTTTTAGATGGAATTGTTAGTTTTTCTATTCTGCTTTATAAGTACTTTATAAATCTTGGATCTTAGTCCTTATATGATGTATTGTGTGCAAAATTTTCTCCCATTCAGTAGGCTATTATTGTATTTTATCTTGATTTTCCTTTGTTGTGTGTGCAGAAAACTTAGTTTAGTGTAGTCCTTTAATTGATTAATTAATTTATTTGTTTATTGTCTTGACCTTTATTCATTCAAATATTTGAAGATACCTCTGATACCCATTTCATGACGAGTTCTGCCTACATTTTCTTCAATGTATTTTATAGATTCTAGTATAATATTGAGGTTTTTAGTCCATTTTGAATTACTTTTATGAATGGTGTGTTATTGCTCCATCTTCATTATTTATTTATTTTTTTTTTGGCTTCTTGGGTCACCCCAGTGATCGTTAGGGCTTATTCATGGGTCTTCATTCAGGAATTACTCCTGGTGGTGCTCAGGGAACCATATGGGATGCTGAGGATCAAACCTGAGTTGGCTGCATGCAAGGCAAATGCCCTCCCTGCTGGACTATCACTCCGGCCCCCATCTTCATTATTTAAAAAAGACGTAAACTTTTATAAAGTACCATTATAACAATACATTATTGGATTTTGCATATATAGGCATAATTTGAATAAAAATAATAACAAAAATTAGAAACATATGCAAATAATATGAGTAATTTTGTAGGCATGAAGAAATAGTACAAAAGGTACTTGTCTTGCCTACAAGTGCAGGTGTTGTGACCCTGGTTCAAATTCCTGGCACACTGGTCTTCTGAACACTACCAGTCCACCACTTTTGATCACAGAACCAGGAATAGCCTGTCAGCTTCACCAGGTATGGTTCAAAACCTTGCTTCAAAAAAAAGAGCAAATAAGGAGTTTCCTTTAGAAATGAGGGGTTTTAAATATGAAGTGAATACTGATAAATTAATATATATGTAAGTATGTATTTTAGATCAGCTAGTAAGAAAATAAATATTAAAATATCATTATTTTTAATTGTAGTTAAAATAGTATGCTTAGAAGATATTCATTTAGGTAAGAGGAGGTAGTAAAGGATAGAATAGTCAAAAATAGGGAAACTATAAGTATGTCACATCACATGATACGGTTTCTCAGTATCAGTATCAATCAATGATATGGTAGGTATTATTTACATATTATTATTTTAAATATTTTACATTTTGTTTGGGGTTTATACTTGGCAGTGCTCAGGGCTTATTCTTGTCTCTATGCTCAGGGATCATACCTGGAAAGGGCTGGCATATCATTTGAGGTACCTGGTAATGAACCTAGATCAGCTGCATGCCAGGAAAACTGCTCAGTGTAGTAACTTTCTGGACCCTTCTCTACTATGTTAATTTTATATCAAATGACTTTAATTTAAAAACTTTTTCCCTCTTTTAAATTAATATTCTATTCATGATACTCTTTGTGTTTGAAATATATTATGCTGACTAATATGCTCCCCAAACATATTTTACACTGTTAATTCCTTTATTAAAGTTTATGTTTTATCTCTTTTGCCCTTTAAGAGTTGGGTTGACAGAATGTGCAAAAGGAGAGAGAGGGAGAGAGAGAAAGAGCGAGAGAGAGCTTGCATAGAGGCAGACTGAGGAGGGTGGAGGGATTGAGAGGGCAACAGGGCACTTACGTGTTGGAAAATGTGCACTAGTGGAGCATGGGTGTTGGAGTATTGTATGACTGGAACCCAATCATGAACAGCTTTGTAATGGGCATTGCATGGTGATTCACTAAAATAGTAACAATAAAAAAGTTGGGTTGAATAGTAGACTAATATACTCTCAGAGATGCACACAAAGATTCACACTGAGATATATTATTTTGCGGCATTACACAGACTCAACAGCACTGGAAACATGAGATCAAGCTGCAACTATTGTAACATTGTAATGTGCCTCTCAAGGTGATTAGCAGGGTGGGGTGGGATGGAATATGGGAACAATGGTGGGGGAAGTTGACACTGGTCATGGAATTGGTGTTGAAATATTATATGCCTAAAACTCAACTATCAGTTACTATGTAAGTCACAGTTACTTAATTAAATAGAAATATTTAAAAAAAGAAAAAAATTCTATAATTAACTGTTTATATACTCAGCTGATTTTCTGATATTACCAATGTTAACATTAATATATTATATGTGCATATATTTTGATACTGCACATATCCAGAAGGATATGTGGTCTTTACTTTTGGATGATAGTTAAACTGAAGGCATAAAATAACTAATGGCTCACTGAATAATCTAATGTATTTTAAAAGGAGTATGTATGATTGTTTGTATAGTTATCAATAATGTTTACAATCACACCAACACAGAATAGTGTGAAACTTTATATACAACAGTAAATCAACATATGTAAATTTGTCTGCTTTTATGTGTATAGAAACACACACAAACACACATTTACACACAAGAACACCATACTCTACCATGAAGCATTATAGATGTATGCTGGGTGCTTCAAAATCTAGATGGACTCTGGTATAGCTCTATAGCCTGGCAAAATGATTAAGTATAGGTCTACGAGAATCTTACTCATTGCATGCAATTATCCGCTTTCCCATTTGTTAGTCATGTAATCTAGTATCCACACAAATAATAATGTCTTATTATTGGCATACTGTCAATATTAAATATCTTCTTAATGCACATAAGGTCCTATAAAAGCACTAAGTAAACAGTAAGTTTTCAATACATTTAAGCTCTCATTGTGTATCTTCTTTTAATTCTTCTAGGAAATAAAATTGTATCCCTCACATTTGAAGCATGTGTTAAATTTAGATTATGGATTTTCATAATATGGCTTTTATTGGAATCAGATCTGCAACTGTCATACCTTTATATCTTACTCCCTTAGAGTTTGTAATTGTAGCATACAGATAGTATAATGTTATATTATCCAGGTGATGCTTCCCAGAAATGAGCCAGTATATTTGTTTATATTGTGTATCAAAGACCTTTCAGGAGATTCATAAATGGGGGTTGGTTTTAATAAGGAACAGACTAGTTAAGAAGTTTCCAGGTGGTCTGCCCAGGTAATTTGAACAGACTAATCCAAAAACCTTCCAGGTGGTTAGCCTGGTCTCTCCCTGTTATTTTTTATTTTCTATACATGAGAGATATCCATGTCTTTGCTCACTTTTACAGGTAAATGGATCATAATATCTGCTAATACAGAAACTTTTTACCCACTTTCGAGTACCTACCAAAGACCAGTCATTTTGTTGTGGTCTCAAGCTACTCTTATTTAACTACTTTTTTAAAATATGTATTTTAAAACAAGTATCCATTAAATCAAATACTTTGTCATTATCTGAGCACCCCTTTATTTATGTGCCATGTGTATAAAGTTGTTTCAAGTAACAAGCAGATCTAAGGTTATCACTTCTTCCACCACAAACCTCACCCCTCGACTTTATTGCATCTGTTCTACCCACCTGCATATCACACTCTCTCTCTCTCTCTCTCTCTCTCTCTCTACTGAATGCTGTAGATTTTACTGATATATTTGTCCTGTGTCATTAAGCCAATTGTATATTCTGATGAATATTTGTGTTACATAACTTCCTTCAGATTGGGAAATGTTTCACTTTTGTTCTCATCAAGGTTCATATAGCTAGAGAAAACCTGCTCTGCATTAAAAATATTTAGTAAGATCTGTATCTAGTAATAGGTTTGCTTATTATGAATGTAAACAATTTTCACTTACGGCATTCTTTAAATGTATTTTCTAAATGCTTTATTAAACAAATTGAGAAGGTAAACATTGGACATTTTGAGCGAATTAAGCATTTTAAGCATTCCGGCATTACAGAAAATTTCCTGGGCTTAGTGTTTTTTTTTCTTTTTTGGGAGTCACACCCAGCAAATCTCAGGGGTTCCTCCTGACTCTGCACTCAGAGGTTACTCCTGGTGGTGCTTGGGGATCATATGGATGCTAGGGGTGGAAACTGGGTTAGCTGTGTGCAAGGCAAACACCCTACCTGCTGTGCTATCGCTCTGTCTCCAGGGCTTGGTGTTTTACGCTTCTGGTGAAAATCCAGTTTAGCAACACACTAGGAGAGTCACACTCCTCTGTATGAACCTTTGTTTTCTCTTTGAAAGAAAGAAAATAGCATTAACTTAGATCACACATGGTGGGGAACTACTGATTAGTGCTTAAACTAAAAATAGTATCAAGTAATAAAAATCACGTATTTTTTATAGAAGACATTTCATTAAATAAAAATAAAATTCAATAAAATAGGATTCACAAGAAGTGTCATTAACTATTGTTGTTTTTTCTTTTTTCTGTGGCTGGGGGAGTTGGGCCACACTACTGGTATTGCTCAGGTTTTACTCCTGTCTCTGTGCTCAGGGATCATTCTTTTCAGGGTTAGGGGTCTATGTGGTGTGTTGGGGATCAATCCCAGGTTGGCCATGTGAAAAGCAAGCACCCTGTCCTATCATATCATTTAAACCAACTGCCCCCTATTATAGATATTTTTCTAGCTCTGGCTCTATAAAGTTTTGATTGAGTCAAGAAAATGTATACAATACATGGTTGCATACATGTCCTGGCCACATTGTACTATTCTTTTTTTTTTTTTTTTGGGTCATACCAGCGATGCTCAGGGGTTACTCCTGGCTCTGCACTCAGGAATTACTCCTAGCAGTGCTGGGGGACCATATGGGATGCCGGGATTGAACCCGGGCTGGCATAGGCCGCCACGTGCAAGGCAAACACCCTACCCACTGGGCTATCACTCCGGCCCCCACGTTGTACTATTCTCATTCCTTCTTGTGGAATCTCTAGCAAAAATCGATTTGTATGCTTTCATGATTATAAACGTCTGATCTGCTGCCTTTCATGAAGTACAAGGCACCAGGATTTTTAATGTACTTTTGTTTTTATGCACAGCCTACAGAATTACAATTACCCCTGGTGGTAGGGACATTTTCATTATTACAAAATGCTTTCACATCCAATATTTCATTTGGACCCTTGAGACTGTAATAAGTTTATAAACAAGGTGGGACAAGGACAAGTACCATCTTACTGATTTTTTTCTTGCTTTTTGGGTCACACCCGGCGACTTTCAGGGGTTTCTCCTTGCTCTGCACTCAGGAATTACTCCTGGAGGTGCTCAGGGGACCATATGGGATGCTGAGGATCAAACCTGGGTTGGCATCATGCAAGGCAAATGCCCTACCTGCTGGACTATCATTCCGGCCCCCAACTTACTGATTTTTGCCAATATGGAAACACCCTTAGAGCGAAGTGGTCTGCCCTAGGACAGGTGGTTAAAAATGGCAACAGTTGATATCTATCAAATACAAATCTCATGGCTATGAATTAGGTGCCCTCTCCACTCTGTCATTTAACCTGGAAGCATAGGAAAACTGTTTTCCTACTGATCTCGTTCTGTTTTGTTTGCTTTTCAGAGGCGTCCATCTTGAGCTATGATGGCAGCATGTACATGAAGGTCATCATGCCCATGGTCATGCACACTGAGGCAGAGGACGTGTCTTTCCGCTTCATGTCCCAGCGAGCTTATGGGCTGCTGGTGGCGACGACCTCCAGGGACTCTGCTGACACGCTTCGGCTGGAGCTAGATGGGGGTCGAGTCAAGCTAATGGTTAACTTAGGTATCGTATGAAGTACCCTCGGCCACTCTGTTTGGGCTTGTCTTCCCTTTATTTTCTGATTTTCATTAGTTTGATTGAACTCCTTGTTTGTTCCTTGAAACTTAGATGCTCACCTCTTGTTTAATAGATCAAGGATAAAACTGAATAGCCACAAATACCTTCTCCTTGTTTCTGCATGAGGTTTTTGATGTCAATTTCTGGTTTCTGACAGTGGTGGTTTCTTTACTAGATGATTTGTTTTCTAAGTTTCCTTTCTTGGTTTTTTGGAACCCTTTAGCTTTGTGTAATACATGCTACTTTGGTCCATCTTTTGATCAATCACATTGCCATTAAGTCCAGCTCCTTGGTCACCACTCAAAACAGTCAAAGCTGAGAGCAGAGACCAGGTAGGGGATGGAGGCAATACTGGGAGGGTGTTGTAGGGACAATCATGTTTTGTGAGTAGCATAAGAAATTGTTTTTAATTTCACAATGAAATTCAAATGGGGAATTCCTGTGGCTTTGATAACACTGGTATCTTCAACAGGTGTTTCTAGTGGAGCAGTAAATCAAGACTTTTCCCCCCCTGTTGTCTCCATTAAAAATATTCTAACTTTTAGTCTCTGACATGTGGAAGTAATATCAGAGCCCTGTTAGATATTCCTCCTTTCCTCCCTGACATTTTTATCCCATATTCTGCAGGATGTTTTATGGATTGTATTACCATAATTATTTACCAGTAAATTTATTCTTAGTATATAATGCATATTCATTGTCCTTTAACATTGAAAAATTATGACCACTTCATTTTTTTTTTTGTTTTTGGTCATACCCGGTGATGCGCACGGGTTACCTCCTGGTTCTGTACTCAGGAATTACTCCTAGAGGAGCTCAGGGGACCATATGGGATGTCAGGGATGGATTCTGAGTTGGCTGTGTGCGAGGCAATTGCCCTTTCCGCAGTGCTGTCACTCCGGCCCCTATGACCATTTCCAAATTTGTAGCTCTTTTGGGCGGGAGAAGAGCCATATTTTCAATGGAATTACCTCTAAGACTTTAGAAATTCTCTCCTTATGACCTTGAATTCTTTCCTGCTACTAATTTCCCCATTAAATTCTAATTGATATTCTAGGAAGAATGGAGACCGCTTGTATTCTGGAAAAAAATTGCCACATGCTTATTTGGTCAGTAGAAAGTAAATTTCCTGATTTACTAGGATTCATGATATAGTTGTTCCAAACTTTGTAAGTCAGATGACTTGTTTGGACATGTAGAAGATGCCCAGGTATAGAGCATCCATAAGTCTCAGTGGAATAGCTCGTAAGAGGCGTGGAAAAGATATGGAAGACAGCTCTCATGAAAATGTTTATCAACCGGTATATGGCCTAGTGGGATTTTGAGGTTTTGAATCCCTACCAGCCTTACCTGATGCCAGGTCAACTTAGCACACTTGAAAAGTGTCAGTTTTGTTACCCTAAAACTCTTCAGGACAGAGGACTGTTTTGAGCAGTGACTCATATAGTTATATATGCATTTTTCCTTCCAATATGAAGCTTTTACACTATGCTGTTTTCTTGTCCAACTCCATTTGATTTCTGCTGTTGGTGTGTCTCTTGTTTTTTCTTCTGTTTCTGTTCGTGTAAGTTTGGTCATTTTGGATTTTGGTTTTTCCCTTTTGCTGGATCTATGTTGTGGTCTTGAGTTTACAGTTCTCACCATCACCCATGGTAAATCAAAAGATGGTATTCAACCCTTCAAAGGCCCAAAGCCTGCGGCCCGCATAGCAAACAGCCTTGAGAACAGAGTGTACTGAGCAGCCTGCAGGCTGGCGTACCCGATCCCTCTCACCTTCCCTTCCCCTCACCACCCTTCCTACCTTAAACAAACCAACAAGAGGATCTGTTGCCTAAAATGAATAGTCAGCAGCCAATTCTGCTTCTCTGCAAATGGCACACACAATAAAAGCACAATATTTTGAAAACAACAAAATTAGACAAATTGAAAAAATACAAAGCACACTTTTTAACACTACATCTATTTCAAAGTCACAGGAAGTCGCAGGTTTGATGAAGATTCAATCCAGCCCTTTGAGAGTCTTGAGAAATGTACAGTCTTTAAGCAGACCTATTTATTTTCAGATTTTTGCTTTTCCCATTATGGATGTTTTGTGAAGATTAGAAAACCACTGTGGCAGGTTTGTTGAAGGAAAAATGGAGAGTGGAGGGAGAAAAAGGTAGATGAGGACAGAGATGGACAGAAGTTTTTTTTCTGTAACAAACACACACACACCCACACACACACACAAACACACATACATATGCAAAGAGTCATGGATTCAATGTGCAATTCTGAAAGCAGTTTTTCTATTTTGAGCTCTCCCAAATCTGGGAAAAGCTTTTAAAAATACCTCTGCTTTTGCCTCTTGGCTCCTTTTGCATGATCAGTCCAGTTCCTCTTGAAGTGAGACAAATTGGGCCAAAAGAGACCCAGATCCTCCCCTGCGGGCAGTGAGCTTCCTCCAGAAGCAATGGAACTCATTCCCCTCAAGGCTCTCTCTCATTCACCACAGAGGCTGGATTGAATTTCTTCAAATTCCTGCAAAACTACAAGCAAACCTGAACGGTTAAGCCTGTGTAGTTGTTTGGTCATAAGCCTTATTTTTGTTTGAAGGAGTTCCTTCTGCCCCTCCCCAAGTGAGTCCCCCTTTGAGAAATGAGTCCATATTTTCCTTTACTTTGTAATAGGGATGCACATCTCCAGGCTGAGATTGTATTCAAGTATGTTGCCCAGAACTAGTCTAATGGCTCATTTTGCTCCTTTACTCCATTTCAATTGTGTCCTTTTTCTGTCATAAGTACATATATTATTCTTATTGATTTCAGATCAGTCACACATTTGTGATCATGACAGAAAATGTTTAGTATATATTTCTGTGATGTAATGCAACTCCTAAATGCAACTCGTAAGGACCAGGATTTTCCAAGGGCTTTGTGTAGTGAAGACAGTCCATTAACCGTTCTAACTATAGGCAGAAATGTCCACTCTGTGTGGCACTTGTTTTAGAGCAGTGAGTTTAGACAACCATAATTTAGTCACTTAAATACTTTATTACTATATGATATTTAAATATTTTTAAACACTTGGACTGGAGAGATTGCACAGTATGTAAGGTGCTTGACTTGGATGTACCTATCAGTGTTTGATCTCCAGTATCCCATATGGTTCCCTAAGTTCAGAGAAATTCCACCAGGAGAAATTTCTGAGTATAGAGCCAGGAGTAAGCCCTGAGTACTGCTGTGTATGATCACATGAATAAAAAAAATTAAAACATTTTCTTTAATTTCATAGGAATCATGTTCTAAGATTTCAGAAAGTATTTTATATTGACTTTTACAGATGTGAAAGCAAGCAAACTACCATTTCACATCTTATGGAAAAAGCACAAAGTATAGCACGTAAACTGCTCCAGCAGCCTGGATTAGCTGCTGACTCCACAGATCAATACCCATTGGATCAAAGATGTGACAGTCTTGATAACTCCTGATTTCATGACAGCCACCTTTCAAATATGCAGAGGGAAATCCCATCTTAACGCCTGGTTTGAACTGAGCCACACTGTAGAAATTTGGTTAACATTAGTTCAGCTTGATTTATATTAACTCTTTGGAAGATTTAGCAGAGGGCTAAGAACTATCGGTGGTAGAGATTTGTAGGATTTATCATCCAGTTTGGCTAATTACATTGGAATTTCCCTAGATGCTTTCTGTCTGGGAAACTCATATCAGATGCCATATATCACATGCACATCACTGATGAGCCACAAGTTCTAGAAATTAATCTCCTTCATACTCAATTCAAAGTTTATCAGTGTTAAGGAGACTTTATGTAGCTAAACACATACCCTTTACAGAAGCACCACCCTGCCTGTTTAGCATTAAGCACACACCCTGCCTTCATCCTGCACCTTACCCTACATGATTAGCTGACGGATCCCGCCTACTACTTGAATTGGCTAATGCAGAGTTCTCACCTTACTTTCCCCAATTTAAATATCCATATTAGCCTAATAAAGTGGAGCTATTCCTTCAAAGTTGTTCGTGGAGACTTTTTTGTGTGTGTTCCATTCAACCTATTTTATGGGTACTTGGCCTTCTTAGTGGGTGCTCGGCTCATTCAAGATTTGACCTCACCAGCTCTACCAGCAGCTCTCACCAGACACATCACACTTTATTTTGAAAATATATTGAATATTGGCATCACTGATGAGCTAGAAAGTTGTAGAAAGTCATCTTTTCCACAATTCAGAGTTTATCAATATTGTAGATACTTCATCCTTATTGAAAAGACTTTCAATTTGGTAAAAATTTTATCATTTAAGAGTATAATACAAAAAGGCTAAAAAAAAACCTAAGCCACCATACACAGTTACACCATACACAGTACACAGTTACATGTACAGCCATGCTTGTGGGATCTCTTGCCTCAAACACCAGCCCAAAGTTTCATCTTCAACTCAACTGCTACTGTAGAGAGATCAAAAGAAAACTGCCTCTTGAAATCATTTCCTCTGATTCCATTTCCGTTGGTAAATACTACCTCAAAATCAACACCCCTTATGTGAACCTATGAGCAAGAGACAGGGGTTACACTTTTCTCCACAAATCACCTACTATTCAGAAGGTAAATTAACAAAATAATCTTTTAGAACTGGACTGAAACCAGTTGGTTGCCATTTAGAAGACTGGATATTCACAAGAGTTTAAAGGCAACAATTAATTCATAGATCCATTTGGGTGAGCCCAGAAAGATGAGCTCCGCCCACCAACCCTCCCCTAGTCTGGGCCCTTGTTTAAGAATGAAATTCTCAACTGATTAGCAACCAGAGGAGAAAAGCTCTCCTTATACCTAGTTCTTGGTTTGTTGTTTCGACACCCTCCTTCCTTTTCCCTCTCTGAAGCATGTCCATACACCTATTTCCCTGTGTTCTTTAGTACACCAGGAAGGGGCGTTTCTCCAGCTTTGGGTGCTGGAGCTGAAGCCACAGCCCTTCCTCCCTCCCCCTTCCTCCCGAGTCCTCCCCAGGGCATAGCCTTCTCTGTTTGGTGATCGTACCAGTTGCTCCAGAGCTGTTTGCTCCCACTTTTCTGTTGCGGTTGACGACACATGACAAACCTAACCGCACGAAACCAAACCCAGATTTTTCTCAAGAGATGTTCTTCTGAGGAACAAATAAGCTTCCTCCATCTTTCCTCAGAATGCTTGGGTGTTATAAACGGCTTCTATCTGGATTTCACTTAGTTCCGTTCTGCCCTGTCATTTGCCACTGTTTCCTCTTTCACTTGCTGGCTTAAAATGGCTTACTTTGGGAAATTCAAATAGTGGCATTATCCTTGATAGTCCTCCAAAACTTTTGGGTCAACCCAAAATAGAAGAAGAGCACAGTTTCTTACTCTAATTTTTTTTTCTGTGACTTTCTTCTGTTTTCTTCATCATTTAACTTCTGCTTTTTTTGAATCTAACCTTAGGCAAATTTGTACTGGAATTCCCACCATCATAAGCCAATATTAATTCTAACTGGGAATCCTGATAACAGTTAACTTTAAGATATTTCTCTAACCATTTCTAGCCAATCCCCTGCTACCCACGGACTCTACTTAAACTTTTATGCCAAATATTTGTGACTCTAGACATATTAATAAGTAATAAATATTTTAATCTTTGGCACAGAGTGCCTTGCCTTGTTAGTCAGACCTAAAAAAATAAGGTACTCTTAACCCATCCCATCCTAATTAAAAAAAAAAAGAGATAAAAGACATAAAACCAATTTTCTGCTCTTCAGATGCAGAATCCTAGAGTGGAATAGGGCAAATATCAAAGGTGCTGCTGACCCCCTCCCCATGTACCTGCCTCATCTTCTCCTCAAATGCTCTGGGCACCTCATTCAGCCTGAGCATTCAGGCAGGAAGATGAAGACTGGCTTCATGAGGGGGCTGGTCTGGGAACCTTTGAAACAAGAACAGATAGCCCAATGATGGGTGCTCACACCACAGGACTCCTCTCACCCTACACCCAACCCCACCTCTCTAAAATCTGGGATGGGTGTTTGTGCGGTTAGCTGTTTGCAAGTGGCCATTTTATGACAGGAAATGACCAGGTGGTGTTAACCCTTTCCTAACCTGCGAGAATAATGGCAAGCCTGCCTACACAAATTTCTATAGCATTTGGGACCCAACCTCAGGAGAGGGTGGAGGGAGTTTGTTTTTAGAAAAAGAGAAAGGGTTAAATACTGCACTGAGAAACTTCATGGACAGTATTTTTTGTCAATGATATAATGAGCCAGATTTGCGATATATTTTTGGAACATGAATACAAAAATTGTGTAGATGCTACATTCAAAGACAATTTCGAAGCAAATTAAAATTATAGGAAGAAACATAATATAACCTGCATTTGGTGGGGAATTTTTTGCCTAATTTTCCAAGTTTAGCAAAATTAATATTTTTAAAGTCTAGATGTAAAATACATCATATAAGTGAATAGAACTTTTTTTGAAAACAAACAAAAAGCTTACTTGGTGTCTCTCGTGGATATATATGTATACCAGTATATATCTTTATACATATGTGTATATATATATGTGTGTGTGTATATATATATGTATTCAACTTTACTAAAAATATACTGTACATATACACCCACCCTTAAGCTTGTGCATACTGTATATATATATATATATATATAAAATGGCCACATTTCTTGCGTGTGTCTGTCCCCGGAAGGGTGGACTGATTGTTTTTGGATGTCTGCAGCTGTTACCTTGAAGGATGCAATTTCATCTTTCATTTATTTTTCCCCATCTAGACTGTATCAGGATAAACTGTAACTCCAGTAAGTTTTCCCTCAAGTTTCATTTTGTTCTTGAAAAAAAGGAAAAAAAAAATGGCCTTATTTTGTTTACTGTTTTATGAGCTGGTTTTTATTTGAATTATTTTACTTTTTGACTATGGAATTGTGGGTGGAATGGGGTTGGCAAACTGTAGAGATAGGGGGTGATGGTTAAAGAGTCATGTGACCTAGAATGTGGTTTCTGGTTTGGGTCAATCTTCTCTCCTCTCCTGGTATTTTCTCAAAATGCAGGAAAGGAGAAAAGGCCTCTAAGTAATGAAATAACTTGAAGATGTTTTGAAATGCTAATTTGTTGTTGGGGGGAAAGAATCCATAGAATTAGGCAAAAGGAAAAATTTAGAGCAACCACAATGCACTTCTCCACTACCATAAGCTTCAGAAAATATAAACAAGATTCATGATCCAAACAAAGATCACTGCCAACTCTGACATTGCTTTTGTTCCTTTATTATTGTAATTTATTTTATGGCGGGTGAGAAAAATGTTACTTACTCATAATGTCCATTTTAGACAAAGATTTGGAACACTAGGAATCTTCTGCACTCTTGCAGCCTGTTATTTTCACCCTGTTCTAGTCAGATCCTGCAGATCCTGGAGAAGGGTTTAATAAGATACAGGTTGAATAGTATTCATGCATCTTATCTTCTGCCTTAGAAATGATCATTATCTGAAGTCAATGAGGTCAGTGATAATGAAGAGAAAGGGTAGGTTAAGGGAAATAAAAGGACCAGAAGATAAAAGGACAAGCTTTGTTTTGATTTGTGTAGCATATTATGTTAACTAAAGTAATTAAATAGAAACTGAATCACCAGGACACTTAGGTGACTAGCATTAACAAATGTCCCCCAAGTTTCAATGCCTAAACAAAAGTTAAGATTTATTTTTCAGTCAGGCAGAGTCCAATGCCAATTCACAGCTTTCCTGTTCATCTCTCTTGAAAGAGGCAATTTAGATAGCTAATATGTTTCCATGACTTTGTCTACAACTAGGAGTTCTGTACATCCAGGAATCTCTACATGGAGAGGAGAGAGAGAAAGAGAGCAGGATGGTTATGCAGTTGGCCTGCACTTACCTGGAAGGGACACATATCACTTTTGACAACTGTTTTTATTTGTCAGATATGATTGTGTCCTAAAAGTAATAGAAACTTAGACATATATTCTTCTTGTGGACTCAGGTAAAGGACATTGGATTGGTTGAATAAGACTTAGCATCACAGTAATCTCAATTTTAGGCTGTTTCTTTGCAATGTTCATTTTATAGGAACAAATTCAGAAAAAAAAATGTAATTCAACTTTCACACTTTTTCTGTCATATGCTATATTTAAAATATGACAGATAATTTGATTTTTCTTGGGAGAGATGTTATCAGGATGACAAACTATAACACCTAAATATATTTTTTGCCTAAAATATACATATAAATTATCAATAACAAAAATATAAAAATATTTGTGTATATACTTCCTAGAGTTTATTATGTTCATCTTAGCATTTTTCGGTTATGCTGTCCTATTTTGTTGTGTTTAGACATTTTTAATTAGCTATAGATTTCTCCTGATATTTAGGTCATTAAAGACCCAATTGAACCATCCCCTTTTCCAAAGACTGGAGTTGTGTTTTTCTTTTTAAAAACATATGTTTATAACTTCTGTACCATACAATTCACCCAATATAAACCATTGTTAAGCACCATAGACGTTAGCACCTGTTCAGGATAGCAGAACTTGCGTTAGTTTCTCTACCTATATACCAAATTGACATTTACTTCTTAATTGAATATGCTCATTAGTCATGAAAAGTCATCAGAAGACACATTCCAAAATTATTTCTCCTGGAAAAACAGTGTGTCCCCTCCATGACACGATGCCAATGAGTGTCCTAAACTTGATTAAAATGAATTATTCAAGGACCAGAGATATCACAGCAGGTAACGCACTTGCCTTCCATAAAGTCAAACTGAACTGGGTTCAATCCCAGAGCACCACATATGGTCCCCTGACTCCTGCCAGAAGTAAGCCTTGAGCATAAAGCCAGGAGTAAGCCCCCTAGTATAACTGGGCGTGGCCCCCAAACAAACAGAATTTTCAGAGCCTTGGAAGCCATATTTGAAAGATGTGTCAACAAACATGTGTTACTGACTTGGACCATATTATAGAAAGAGCCTAGCCTAATATTTCAATTAATTATTTAGATAAGGGACTAATTCCACTTTCAGATAGGAATGGAAAATCAATTTTGAATTCCCATAATCAACTTTTAACATGCTTAAATATATTAATTTTGTGAAAGCATCAGAGAAAAATCTCCCAACTTATGTTGAGCAGAAGCTGAATAGGAAAAAAAAGCAACAATGCATGAGTCCTTAAAAGTTCCTTAGTGCTGAGGTATGTAACTATACCAGAGTAGTGGTGAGTCAAAAATCAATGCAGTGTCTTCTTGACATTAATTTTATTTGTTGAATTGCAGTAAAAACTAATTAAAACCAGAGAGATATTTTATGCAGAACAATTAAAATATGAATCTTTTAAATAAGATGAGATTTCAAAAGCATTTCAATTTGATTGTGTATTTCTTTGTTCCATCCATTGCTTATTTCGCACTTGTGTGGAAAAGTTTGAGATGGATGACAATGCAACAAAATTGAGAAGAAAAAAACAAGAACAGGTGGTTCGAACCGCTAATCTCTTCTTATCAACTCAGTGTCGAAGTTCATAGCTCTGTCTATTACAGGAGCTTAAGCTATTTCTTTAATAGGTATGAAGATCTTAGCACCCATAATTTTTCATTATGAGAATGAAGAATTTGATTGATTTTCAGTCTTAGAGAGAGAGAGAGACTTTCCTCTTGCCTCTCACTCTCTTTTTCTCTCTCGTATCTGGCTGTCATTTTAATAACAGTCTCAGGGGGTAATTACTTGAGTTCCAATTCAGAGTGGTTTCTTTTCATGTCTTGAAGATACAAACTGAATTCAATCCACGTTTGAACATAATTTTATAACATTCTCTAGCAATATTTTTAGGATGCCTATCTTCTGAGAAAAATCATCAGATAAAATACTTAGATCATCTAATTCTTTTTCCTGTTTATCTGCTACAAAATGTTGTTTGTTCTGGGAAATGAATGTTTCTAAAAATTTGTGTGACACTCTGTAATGGCAAGAACATACAAAAGCTTGATACTCCAGCAAAAAAAGAGCAATTGGCTGTTCTGGAGGTCAGTGATCTTCAGACTTTCAGAAAAAATCTTTTCCTTTGGCCTACTGTCCTCTTCCACCGGTTACCAGTGCCCAGTTCAGAACCAGGAGCTCCCAAGATGCAGGAACAAATTTCTAATCATCTTCTCTGATTCTTATCCTTTTTATCTTCTCATTCTTGGGGTTAATACTTTTCATTTCTCTATGATACTGATCATATGTTTATCATTACCTATTTTGACGTTACTACCCCAACTTTGAATACTCTCCAGGAGTAGAATATCAGGCATGTTCACTGGCATCTATCACCAAACTTTAGCAGCACTTGTGGAAAATAAGGACTTTGGCTAAATCAGTGACATTTAACTCATCTGGCAAGATATCTTAAAATCACTAAAAAGGACATTTCCAGCTCAGAACTTTTAAGTTACAAAAAAGCAGCAGAGTTGGCAGTCATCATGGTGAATTGAATTCAATCAAGGGTACCCAGGAGTACTGCTAAAGAAAACAGCTCTTTTCTGGATAAATTCTGGGGAAATCACCTGTTTCCATGGTTCTAGCTACATGAGGCTGGCAGTACCGTAAAAGGCACGTGTTTCCGAAAACAGGTAAGAAATTCTTGGTCTCAGAGTTGTTTGCTAGCATGAATGTCTGTAATATGTCTTTTGTCTTTTTCTGCTGATTGTGATGGAACTCAGTGATTCCTTATCTCATTCTACCTTCTCTCCCTTTCAAGTCAAACACAGTATGAATGGAGTAAACTTGTGCTTATTAAATATGAATATTGCATGGATGTCTACAGCAACCAAATATTATTGAATGTCAATTTCTTATGTTTTTTTCACTCTTACTTCCATACAAAAACTAATTAAGGACTTCACAACTTTCTGAGTAGAGGTGTGACATTCGAAATGAAGGTTGTGATTTTGTATGTGTGATTAATTATTTAGGTGATCTAGACTTACCTCCATTACTTCTTTTACCTAATCCTTTACTGATTTACTTATATCAGGTTCAATTTTTCCTTCTTAGATGTAGAAGAAAATAAAGTGCTATTTCAAAAAAAAAAAGTTGTTTCAAAGTACCCAAGTGCCAAAATGTAGTCATTGCATCAGAGAACAGCAATCATAACCTTGTCACTCTTACTTCAGAATTACAAAGAGGGATAGCACAATATGAGAGAGAGGCGTGAAGGCAACATTGCATAGAAGGGTCATTCCCAAACTAAATATCTTAAATGTTCCAGTGTTTACCTTAATATGTCTTCTCTGCACCTGTTTACCTAGTACCTTTCCCCCTTTAGTTATGATCGTGATCTTTAGTTTCTAAGTAAACTCAATTCCTAGCATTTTAGCAAAGGCAACATAATGTGGGTAGTTCTTGCTTCACTTAAGCACAGCTTGTGAAGGACTGTTTAATGTACTAGACTTTTGGATTCCTTTTTACTCTCTGTGTGTACCTCTCTATGATACCAGAGTACTTCATCTCTTGCTCTAGTTTACCTGGAAGTAGAACTGAATTGCCTAGCCACTCCCTCTCCTTCAGAAGGCTCAGTCAAGAAGACTGAGTACTTTGTGTCTTTCAAGTTTTCAGGAAAAATAGCTTACAGAACCCCTTCTGTATCCATTCTAAGACTAGAATAAATTAACCATTGCTGCTAGCCATTAGACTGAAAGTATTACTTCTCTTATTAGATTGTTAGTGGACATGAAAACTTCAAAGCAAGGTCATGTCAATCAAATATATTACCTATCAAACACTTAGCATCACCTTGAAACACTCAGTTTTCATGCTAAGTGGTTCCATTCTACTCCAGAATTTGTCAAAGCCTTTAAAAATACCCAATCATTTCCAATATATTTTATTACATAATTTTCCTTTAATTTTTATTATTTTATGTTTCTTATAAAGTATGAAATCTCAATAAAAGTTTATTAGTAGTAGAAATGATTTGAGTATGAAACAGTCTACATATTTCATTTTTCATACTAAGTATTAGTCCAGAATTGAGTTTCTGTTTAACAAATTAAGTTTTTTTACATGAACCAAAATACTGAATTATAAAAATCCTCCTCCTTTTCACTGATCATAATGCCCATATGTTCTTTTTCTTAGCAGAATCAAAATGATCATTTTAATGTAACTTCTTAGAAATAATTTTGTAGGTTACAGTATATAGGCTTTTTGTTTTGTTTTGGGCTCACACCTGGCTGTGCTCAGGAGTTATCCTGACTCTGTGCTCAGCGATTTCTTCTGACAGTACTCAGATGACCCTATGTGGTGCTGGCTATTAAACCTGGCTTGGCTGTGTGCAAGCAAGTGGCACTCCCTGCAGTACACTTTCTCTGGCCCCATTAATGCACAGTTTTTAACATACTATCCTTTTCTTCTTTTCCTTCATTCTTCTGGTTTTTCATCTGGACTTCCCTCTCGTCAGAACTCCACCCAGCAGACCAGCCTATCACAGCCCAGCTCGTGCAGCCATAGTTCATCAATAAATGCTGGATTTTGAGATGACTACAGGAGTATGCTACCCGCACGGCAGAGGCTGGCAAGCTACCCATGTCGTATTTGATATGCCAAATACCAGTAACGATTTTAGACCTCATTCCCATGACCTGATGGAATGTTTGAGGCTCCTTATGTTCCTGGAGCAAGCAGGTGCCCTTGGGCTCTACTAGCTTGAGACAGGACATATGGATATGTTACTGGTACCCACTCGAGCCAATCGATGATGAACGGGAAGACAGTGATACAGTGATTTGAAGGGATGTAGGGGGCTGAGCTTGAACTATTCCAAGCTGTGCTCAGTGCTCATACCTGGCTCTATGCTCAGAATCATTCCTAGTGATGCTTGGGGAACCATAAGTGGTGCTGGGGATCAAATCCGGGTAGGCTACATGCAAAGCAAGCACCGCATCTCCTGTACTATCTCTCTGACCTTGAATATTGCCCTTTTAAACTTGAAATGTATTATGTAATATTCCATCTAGAAATATAAATGTTGTTTGGCAGCACCTTACTAATGTATACATTTTTGCTATTACTTAAAGTAAGAAAGGATGTTTTCTTCACTAGTTTTAACGTATGTGTTTTGAGATGCCTATGGAAAAGCCCTTAAAAATAAATTACTCTTTTTCCTTTTTTGGATCACATCTGTCAATATGCAGGGGTTACTCCTGATTCTGCACTTAAGAATTTCTCCATATAGGATGTCAGGGGTTGAACCTGGGCCAGCTGCATGCAAGGCAAACAACCTATCCAATGCACAATCACTCCAGTCCTCTAAAATGAAATTCCTTGGTAAAAAAAATAAGTGTATTTAAATACTGACAGACACTGATAAATTATACTCCAAAGACTGTACAGATTTATAGTCCTATCAGCAAAAGATTGAGTGTTTCTTTTTTCTCATTCATGCCAAATATATTGTATTATCAAACATTGTATTCCTTTTCTCAAAATAGTCCTATGAAATGGTGCTGCCCTAGATTCAAGTGAGAGCACCTTGTCACCAGAAGACCTTCCTTTCATTCTTTCACTTCTATAAATGTATGCAAGAAATTATCATTCAAAACTTTGGTGACCACTGTTCTATAAATCTTTTAAAAGAAATCTGCTTTAACAGCATTTTAGGTATTAATCTTTTCCCTCCCTCATGCAGTGTTGTGGAAAAGTAGTACTCTGTTATAGTAATTTTGGGTAAATTTTCTCCTATATTCATGTCTGTGTTGGAATGTCAGGAGGCAGAGACACATATACACACATATTATAGTGCCGTGTGACTACGAGCAGAAAGTTACAGGAGCTAACGAGCCCGGCTTCAATCCTTGCCACTACCACTAATATGTGCCATGTTCCTTTGGACCACTTGTTTTAACTCCTAGTGGATTTAATTGTAAATGGGCATTATAGAATTTATGTCTTCGAATAAGAATAGAAGTAAGGATAGAGCAAGTATTCTGTTCTGATGGTAATAGTTCGCTATTGCATCTAATGAGATCAGAGTGTTGCAACTGGAATATATGATGGTTTGAGAGCTGTACTGCTAAGACTGGATAATTATATATTCTTAAGAATAATACTTAATAGATTAATGAAATGAAGTTTTCAAATCTCATCAGTAAACTATTCAGAGCAATATCAATACTTTTCAAAACCACTAGAATTACATGAGATTCTGTATCCAAACCCATTACTACTAAGCAACTGAAACTGTCTTTGAGCTATGTTGGGATTTTTTTTCCCTCTCATAGCATTATACAAAACAATACTTGATGTTAATAAAAAATTAATGAAAACATTTTGAGTTCCTTAAGTTCTTTATATTTAGGAACTCTAGTATTTCAATAAAAGCTTGACTCTCAAAGAACGAAATTATGTTTAAAATGCACTGATATGATTAAATAAATTGTATTGGTAACAATATCTCTTCATATCAATTTCACATAATATGTATAGGAAGTGAAGTAAAAGACATATAAAGAAGAGGTTTCAGACAAAAGCATTATTGCCATTTTGGCTTCCTGGCAAATTCCAGTTATGGCATGGAAGTCACCAACTTGACACTAAGGAAGGAGAGAAAGGAGAACTTCTTTGCCAAAAGTAGAAAAGCAAAGTCCTTTATGAGATCGTGGGTTTTAGCACCAATCAGGAATATCATAAGAATATCAAGAATACCGCCCCTGAGCAGCTTCACCCCAAGCAGCCCCAGCCATCCCCTGGTAGTATGTGGGGACGATCCTATTAACATCCATGATCCTGTTAACTCCATGCCTGCCCTGGTCAGTCACCGCAGCTGGAGACATGGCTCAAGGTGAGGCTCCTGGCAAGCTTGTGAGCTGTGGAGCAGAGGAGTCCCTGGTTTCTATCTCATGGTTCTAACATATGTAGACAACAGACAGAATGCTTGACAGTCATCACAGCTCAGAGCCCATGAAGGGTCACTTGATCACTTGATCACTTGAATCCCGTTATTCATCGATTTGCTTGAGCGGGCACCAGTAACATTTCCATTGGACCCTATCACGTGCCAATGTAGCCCAATGGCATCTGGTTGATTCAGGAATATGAAGAGCCTCAAACCGTTCCTTCAGGGTCATGACAAGGAAGTCTGACTATCTTGTAGGTGGGCGGCCACATGATCTTTTGACATCCCGTGGGATCCAGTTGGTAACGGCTCTAGTCCAGTGGTCGTTGAGGAAAATAAACATTTTTGTTACTGGTAAAAAAAAAAGAATATCAAGAATATCAGAAAGAATAAAAAACCTATCTGGATACTGATCCATCTTTCATGGACACACCCATTAGGAATAAGAGCCATGATATGGCTACAAATCTGTAAAATGAGACCTTTTGTCTTATGATTCTAAAAAGGGAAAAACAATTATAGTAAAATTGGTTCTTTAACTTTTAATTGTCTGGAAGAATCATTTAGCTCTGTAAGATAAGGGAGTCCAAACTAAATTAATATTTTTCATTTACATAAAACTAAATTTTATTGGATTAGGTTTTTATTTTATTTTATTTTTGCTTTTTGGGTTACACCTGGCAATGCTCAAAGGTTCCTCCTGGCTCTGCATTTAGGAATTACACCTGGCAGTGCTCAGGGAACCATATAGTATGCCAGGGATCGGACCTGGGTCATCTCCTGCAAGGCAAATGCCCTCCCTGCTGTTCTATTGCTTGGCCCTGGACTAGGTTTTGTTTAAAGCCAAGAAAAGAAATTCATGGAACAAGGTGAAAGTGTATGTCTCTTTTCACCCTCCTTTGTTCTTCATTCATTCACTGAATGAATGCTTAACGGAGAGAGTTGACAGAATTCCAGTTGCTGGTTTATTTTATAAATTTATAGTACATACTTTCAAGAAAGACAAGGAAGGAATTTTGTCTCATGGACTGTTACCTCATGATCTTTTCCATTCCATTTTCTTTTGCTCTTAGAGAAATTAAAACATATATATAACCCTATATAGCCTGATTTTCTCATATATTTTGTTATTGGATTATTTGATATTAAATTCAGTATGAACAATTTTTTTCCAAAATGTTCTTGTATTCTTCAGCTAAGTTTCCAAACATTTTCTCCTTGGCTATTGTTATGATTTCTTCCTTTCTCTTCCACTCTTTCTTCTCTCACCTTCCCGCTTCCATTTATTTATTGTTTTATCTATCTATCTATCTATCTATCTATCTATCTATCTATCTATCTATCTATCTATCTATCTATCTATCTATCTATCTATCTATCTATCTATCTATCTATCTATCTATCTATCTATCTATCTATCTATCTATCTATCTATCTATCTATCTATCTATCTATCTATCTAATCTATCTATCTATCTATCTATCTATCTATCTATCTCTCTATCTCTATCTCTATCTCTATTTGTTTACTTATTTATTTGCTTTTTGGGTCACACCTGTCAGTGCTCAGGGGTTACTCCTGGCTCTGCACTCAGGACTTATTCCTGGCGGTGCTCGGAGGACCATATGGGATACCAGGGATCAAACCCAGGTTTGCTGCATGCAAAACAAAAACCCTACCCACTGGACTATCACTCCGGCCCCCTCCTCCATTTCTTTCCTCTCCCAAACCACCCTTCTTTCTACTCCTGTCCCTCTTCCTCTTCTTCTTATCATCTGCCTCCTCACCTTCTCCATCTCCTTCTACTTCTCCTTCATCTTCTATTTACTTGAACTCCATCCTCTGACATCCTGTTTGAAACTAAGCAGTTATGTTTCAGCTTTACTTTCAAGGCTGATATTTCCAGCTCTAACATTTTTAGTATACATGTTGTTTATATTTTTCTCCTATAACATAGGGAGGGTTTCTTTTTATGATGTCATGAATTTGATTTCTCATTTGATATGATAAATTTTGAAGGGTAACATGTTCAGTGATTATATTCAGTGGAGCAGAACCCATACATCTCTCTCTTCCTGTCTCTTACATTATATATATACATATAAATATGTATACTATGAATATTATATATCAGTTTCTTTTCACCATTCCTTACATATACCAACAATTGAAATTTAGCACTTAATATATAAACTTAATAAACAAGATATATGATTATAAATTATGACATGCTTCACCTATATGTTTAGAGGAGATTTTAATTTGCATTCATATTCAGAACAGTTATCTACAAGTGTAAATGTTCTGAGTGATGGGACTAGGAGTGATAGTACAAGGTTTGGCACTTTCCTTTGCATGCAGCTGGCCTGGTTTTGACCCCTGGTACTCTATATAGTCCCAAGAGCCCCACCAAAAGTGATCCCTGAGCAGAGAACCAGGATTTAGCCCCAAGCACAGTTAGGCATGGCTAAAATAATGAAAAAAATTCTGAATTAGGCTTGAGCACAGCTAGGCATAGCTAAAAAAATATGACTGATGGACAACTCCACAGACACAAATACATCTTCACTTTTTATTTAAAAACTATTTCTTTAGGTTTCCAATTTATAATACCGTTATGGGTGGTTTTCCATGCACTTCCTTCCAATACCACACCGATCACCAGTGTACCCACCTTCCTCCACCAAAGGCCCTCTCACTTCCAATGCCCTCCCTCCACCAACTTGATTGTGTGAATCAGTTCTCCAGTCTTGTTGCCTTTGACCTTTTCTTGCTACCTTGATAGATACATGCAGCTTCTCTTAGATCAATTTTGGAAGGAAAACATAGAAATTAGGATATTTTTTCTAAAAAGTAATTTAATGATTGGCTATTCTCTTGACTAAGTGAATAAAATCATAAAGCTTTCTGACTGGAGCTTATTAGCAGTGAAACAAACATTAAGGATATACATTTTCCTTCTAAAATTGAAGTTGTCTCAGAATAATTGTGATTATATAATATCTGGATCCAGAGTGCTCTGCTGTCATATTCTCTACCTAGTGATAAGCGTTCATCAGCAGCCACATCCTTGGTGCTCAGGAGGGGCTCCTGTTAGGAAATGGGAAATAGGCAAGGAAATCTGAAAGAGGAAGCCAGAGTTGTGGTATTTAGATATAATCATATAAGTGTCAATCATCCTGAATGATAAAATTATATTGCAGCATAAAAGTATTAAGAAACATATGTATTCCAAAAGAGACAAAGGGGGATAATAGAAATCATATCCCCTAAAGCAAAGCCTTTGAATAGTTATGAACTCAGGATCCTCACATAGGCCTGTTGGGGACACTTTTTTATTTTTTAATATCGCATATTACAAATGGAAACCAACATTTTTGGAAGCCGGGTACATTGCATAAGGTCTCAGGATGATTAGTAGCAGGTTTGAGCCTTCATACATTTCAATATTTGGTTCACAGTAAAAAGAGTAGTTTTTATCATCTAAGTCAAGCTATCCTTTAATGCTGATATAGAAATTATTTTTCTTTAAAATTATGGGGGAAAGGTGGGATAGACATTGGAAGGGTACTTTAATTATAAAGCTTATTATGACTTAACCTTCCGAGGTGTAGAATGAGTAGCAAAACAAATGGAATAAAATGTAGACTTGAAATATAGACAACGGCAGAGAAGTGAAAGTGGAGTATGGCAAGCTCCTTCCAAGGTAATAAGTAAAGGTTTAATCTTCTGTTCCAGAGAGAATAAAAAAGAGAAAATTCAAATCATTGAGAGCAAAGGAGGGGAAGGCCTGTTTATTTCCTGTGAGTGGTTTTGCTATCATAATCTGTCAGGAAAACCTTTTCCTTCCCCTTCTTCCCAGCATCTGAGTGGAAGGGACTATACTATTAAAGAAAATGAGGATGCCCACAGCATTGGGATGCTGAGAGTGGCAGAGGCAGAGACATAAAGGAACTAAAGCATCAGAGAACCAGAGCTAATGTGAACAAGTTGGCAAAGCACCCACCTAAGTCTCTATGATGGAACAGTGTCAAACTAGAATACGAGGCTACTCTTCAAGCCCGCGCTCTTCTCACACACACATATCTCTCTTGCTAGTCTACAGATTTCTTTAACACATATACCCCCTTTCTCTTCTCTCACTTTATTTATTTATTTATTTATTTATTTGTTTGTTTGTTGTTTGTTTTTTTGTTTGTCTGTCTATCTACCTACCTACCTATCTATCTATCTCTATCTATCTATCCATCCATCTATCTATCCATCTATCCATCCCCACCCACCCCCACCCCCCCCCCCCCCCCATCATATCCCCCACCTCCACTCATCTATCTATCTATCTATCTATCTATCTATCTATTTTTGCTTTTTTTGCGTCACACCCAGCAATGCTCAGGGGTTTCTCCTGGCACTCCACTCAGGAATTACTCCTGACGGTGCTTTCGAGACCATATGGAATGCCGGGGGATTGAACCGAGGCCAGCACAGGCTGGCCGCATGCAAGGCAAATGCCCTACCCGCTGGACTATCGCTCTCCCTCTCACTTCTTTCTAAGCAACTTTCAATAAAGCTACCTTGCTTCACTGAAAGTAAAACTAGCATATTACCCTTTAGATAAATTTTGTACTTTTCCCATGTTACAAAAAGAAGAGAACACAAAGTTGAAATAAAGGAAGACATTGGGCAAGGAAATGTTTTGGGAGGATTGCCATTTCCTCACTAGAAGACATAGCATGCCTGTTACAAGTTGGATGCTTGTTCTTACTGATTATTATTTGCAAGCAAGCTTCCTTTGATGAAAGAACAATTAAAGATAAGCTTACCAATTGTCAGGAACCTGTATGTTTCTAGATTTATTCTTACCTAGTCATTAACTAGTATCACCTTATGGATATTAGGTTAAGTACCTGATTCTTACTTATCACTGTTTACATGTACTTCTACATACTTAGAACACATAGAGGTGATCATCTCATGATGAAAATTTCGAGAGAAAGAAAGAGAATAATAAATGAAGATGGCACACCCATTATTTTCCCACTCTAAATTTCCTCTGAGCCATTTGTTTCCTTGGTTATAGCAAAAAATGCAAGGTTCTAGTTAGCTGTATAAGAATCTGAATCAAACTGTAAAAAATCTGTGCAGTTTTATGATTTTTTCCTATGATGTCTTTTTGCTTTTTTTATCCTTTATTTCTTTTTTTTTTTTTCTTATTTATCTTTTTTTTAATTTCTTTTAACATTCATTTATCCCTTACTTCTCTCTTCCTCCTTCTTCCTCTTCTATCTTCCTATTTCCCCTTCTCTGCTCTCTATCTCCCATAAAATACATTGGAAACAGATTTACGCCCTCTCCTCCCAACATTTGACTTCTCTTCTCACTTACCCTTTGCACCTCTTATCACTAGACAATATTTTTAACCCCCTTTTAAAATCATTATTAATACTACGCAAGACAAATCTCTGATGAATATTCTTCTAAGACACTCCCGTTTACAATAGAAATCTGTTTCCTAACTATCAAAAAAAACCCAAGGACCTTTCCTAAAGGGAAACACAAATTTATCAACCTTTAGTACTTACTGGTGTGTTAGAAAACTAACAGTAATTTTGAGAGAATATGTTTCCTAAGCAATCTGAGTTTTCCATCAACAAATAATCTGGCTCAAGAGATGTTTGTATCACTTGTCTTCCCATTGTTCATCGATTTGCTCAAGTGGGCATCAGTAAGCTCTGGATACATCTTGTTGCATGCTAGGTTAGGCAAGCACATCTGCTTGCTCCAGGAACATAAACAGCCTCAAACCATTCATTTGGTCATGGGAATGAGGTATATAATTGTTACTGGTTTTTAGCATATCAAATATGACACAGGTAGCTTGCCAGACTCTGCCGTGTGGGTGGGATATTCTAGGTAATAGGCTCTCAGTTCATGCATTTACTGTTGAACCATATGATGTATGCAACAGGGAGAGATCAGCTTTTCTCTTGGGTAGAGCTCTGATGAGCTATGGAGTCAAGATGTTGAAATAGCTGCCCTCATGCTGCACGGGTTCCTCTGGCTCTATTGGGATGGTGGGCCAGGGGTTAGAACCTGCCTTCCCTCCCAGACGCCTCATGATCAGCTGAACACAGAGAGCCGGATAGCAGCTCTGCCTGGTGTATCTGTGTCTCTAGTTAAAGCATACCTGGGCTTGAAATAGTTTTCATTGTAGGGTGGGACTCTGACAAGCAGAACTTGAGATCGGCTTGAGAGATGTTTAAGATCTGAATTCCTTTTTTGTAGTATAGTTGGGTTCATGGCACGTTGTGTGTGCTTTACGTGTTATTCATTCCAGAGGGAAATCTATACTCAGCTCTGTCATCATTTTTGTAGGCTTCTATAAGCTTCAAACTAAAGAGAAGAAGATAGGATAAAAATAAGCACTAGTGGCAGTTTTCAATGATGAGAATAAAACTTACAGATTCAGATCACCATGCTCTGCTGATGATTAGCTCTAGGTTCTGAGTTGGCTTCTCTGAGCCACCCTCATTATTAGCAAAAAGTGTAATAGCCTTTGATGAAGAACAAAAATATCTAAATAGCAGCCTGGTTCCTGACCGTGCAATTTTCATCCCAGTATTTAAACCAGCACCAAAAACCCTGTTGTTCTTTCAGTCCTCATGTCTCACAGCTTGAATGGCTCATTGATCACTTGAACTTGCAACAATAGAAACATCAGCTCCCCCAAGCCTCTTTGGTGTTTATCTAACCTTTCTGACTTGTCAAAGACAATTGCTCTTCTTGTAAGAGGTTTTGTAGGAGACAGGACAGGATTCAGCCTAAGGAATCTGAGTATACCCAAGATAACTTCTAGGACTTTCATGGAGTAGTACTATAGTTGCTGGTTTAAAATATATGCAAAACTGATTAAGGGCTTTTTATGTTTTGGTCAATGTAAGATTACATTATTAAAAGTGAGGATTTTCATCTACTGAAGTTATCGACTGAAGTCGCAGGCCTTAAGGGCTTGATCTGTCCCCAGAGGTGTACTCCACCGTTAAGTGGTGTAAGTGACATGCATTTATGCACTTTCCAACAGTGAAATATATGCGGGGAAGATTATATGGGTCGACAGTCAATAAGTCTTTGTTTGGGGGGCAGGTAGTATTTCTAATATATCCATTAGTCCCCACAACGATTATATGTAGTGGGCAGAACTGAATTCAGTCTGTGAGACCCTACTTTGTACAAAATGAAAAAGAGATTCTTTATGCAGAAAGCAGGAAAGAGCTGGAGACATAGTTCCGGGGTAAGGCTAAGTCTCTTCCTCGCACATAACTGTCCCTGGATTGATTCCCTGAACATATATGATACCCAAAGCATCACCAGAGGTCACTTCTAACCTCTGGTGAAAGAGCCAGAAATTGCTCATGGACATCATTAAACTTAACCCCTATGCCCTCCCACCCCCAGCAGCTGGATAGATAGTACAGCAGATAAAGTGCTTGCCTTGAATATGGCTGATCTGGGTTTGTACCCTAGGAAAAACATATGGTTTCACGTATGGTTCCCTGAATACCTCCAGGAGTAACTCCAGAGTGTAGAACCAGGAATAAGCCCTGAAAACCTTAGAGTGCAGTCCCCAAACAGAAACAAAAAACTAAAGAAAAATAGAGAAAGAAAGAAGCTTATTCCTTTTCCTGACTTTATTACATTTAAACCTGTCCCTATATCCTAGTTGGCTCTCTAATGTATACTTTAAGCTTTAGGATGCAAGTGGGTCCAGACTCACAGAGATGCCCAAACTTCTCCCTTTTAACTCTGCATAAGAGATACTAGGCAGAGGCATTTGCTAGTTGGAGTTGAGAAAGTACATGACCAAGACCAAGCATATGGGTTGCTTGCTTGTTGTCTCACAATAAGTAAGGATATACTTATTATCCTTTCCCAAGACTATGGCTTCCAGTTGTGAAAAGTGGATGTAAAACTCAGCTGTCCCAGGTTTTATCCCTGGCACCACATGTAGTCACTGAGTCCTGCCAGTACTGATCCCTGAGTGCAGAGCCAGGAGGGTCCTGAGTACCATGCGGTATGGCTATAAGACAAACAAACCAAAAACTAAGTCTGTTGTAGATAACTTGGTTTTGTTCTAAATTTCGGTAGATTTTTTATGCTGCCTATTTTTTTTCATTATCAATGGCTCCATTCAGGGCCAAAGATAAATTATGAGTCCTTTGAGCTTCCTTTCCATAAATGCTTTCACAGTGGCATCCAATAATGCATTACATTTCCCTGACCAATGAAAGCATGCTTTATGTTTAAATGTTCATGTTTAATGGACTGAAGTCTCTGACTGATATAATTTTGCTTATGAAAATCATTTTTCCCTGAGTGGGCATGATCAATAGCCTTGCATACCCATGTTATGATATACTTAGTATCCTTTCCCAAGACTATATTCCTCTGGCTTCCAGTTGTGAAAGGGAGATCAAATTTTTATTCCATTTTGCTGAACCACTATTGTCCAGAATTTAAATTCCCATTTAATTTCTCTGGTGGTTCAATGGCTAATTGGCAGCTAGAAAACAGAATTTGGATATCATAACATTCAAGCACGGGGCCTCCAGAAATCTCATGGTTTCAGTGAAAGGAAAGATGAAAAATAATACTCCAAATAACTGACCCTCACCAGCTTTAGAACTTGATTTCTGATTTGTTATTCACATTTACCTAATCTAAAGAACATAGAGAACAATCTAAAGAACAACATATTTCACATTTACCTAATCTAAAGAACATACAGATTAATATTCTACAGACACAATGTGAAAACTAGAATCTTAGAATGTCTTAAAGGGAAAGTACTAGTCTTCAACAAATTCCATAGTATCTTTGGAAGAGAACAAGAGCAAATTAGTTTCAAATGAATATGTGAAAATGAAACATTTACTGTGACTCTAATCACTAACATTCTTAGGGACTGCTAGTCACACTATTTCTCAATGTCTTGATGGAAATACTTATTTGAGCTTCCACTGAGCAGCCATTGCCGGTTGCCTTTTCTTTCCTTCCATGTGTAACATGCTAAGCTATACTCACAAGGATGTCATGAGTAAGTCACAGCACCCATCCAGGAAACAAGATCTCATGCAGTATTTGTATCAATACAAGAGTAAGTCTTATACTTCACAGCATGTTTTGCTACATAGCATGATACTTCAGTTGTGTCTGATTTTTTGTGACAGTCTTTATGAGCATATATTCACTTTCTTAGAAGGAATGTAATATTCTTCCACTCATTTAATTTTTGTTGGAAAGAACAGGTTTTCATGAATCTTCTGTATCCAGACTGGTGGTTTATGTCACAATTACCTGCAGGCAGGCAGTCTGTATTGATGTGACTTTCATCACCTTTTTATGTGATTACACATTGGCTTAGCTTTCTCTTCTAAATCACCACTTAATTTACAGTTCAATTATTATTGATTCAGTGCTACCACTGAGTAATTCTATTGATGGCAAGTTATGTGTTTGGGAATTCTGCTAACTTTCAAACTCCCTTTTGAGGAGACTATCCTATTGAAAATAGAAACTAGTCTCTTAATGAAATCTCAAATATTTGTCTTAGAGAAGATAGTCATTGGGCTCTGAAATAAACTTTGTAAGGATTTCTATTAAAACTTGGTGGTCCAATATAAAATATCTAGGGGTAAAGAGGGGATAGGAGTTAAGGCACATGACTTGTATTGGGTGAGCCCAGTTTGAGGACCCTCTTCCTCCACCCACCAGAGCTGAGCACAGGACTTAGAATAGTATCTCAACACAACCAGTGTGGCCCCAAGTCCCTCAAACTAATAGTAAATTCTAAATAAAACGTCTAGACATTGATTTCCTAGATTAAAAAAAAATCCAGCCAGATAGCCATTATTTTAGGGTTGTGAGCCATGCTGTCTTACTCACTGGCACTAAATTGTATGTCACAACTCAATTCTGTCATTGTAGTACAAATGATGCATAAGTTAATGGTTAATTTATGTATTAAAATCCAATGAAACTTAATTTACTAAAATAGGCAGAAGTTAGATGTGACCCAAGGGGTTAGGTTTTCAGTTTCTGGACTAGGACCACTGGAGTGTTCTAGTCCAATGTTATTAAGTAACAGCTTATAGAAACTGTGTGAGAAGGCATTAAACATATAAGTGCACTGAGCCTATATTCTAGATTATAAGTGAATGAAAATTTTGAACAGACTATTAAAATCAATTTTTTATTGTAGGAGCTGGTAATATAATGACAAACAAGGCCAAAACTCTCCTGAATCTTATGAAGTTTGCATTCTATAAGAAATGCTTATGAATATATAAATAGATATGCACATAAGATAATATCCTAGCTCTGAATAAAGCTAGACAAGATGCATTGAATGTCTGCATGTGGGGGGTGCAGTTTAGCGGAGCACTATCCTGGAAATATTTGTGAAAAAGAAATGGCATTTGAGCTTTAGATACCTGAATCTGTATGAAGAGAATGATCCAGTTTTGGGGAATATCATTCTTTATAAAGATGGAAAGTCAGAGCTTATAGCAGGAATATACTTAGTATATTGGAAGAACAAGAAAAGAATAGTGCGATTAAATTATGGTAGAAGGCAGAGGAGAAAGTACTGTCATCATTATCTTGAATAGTTTACAGAACCAAGTGAGTTATGGAATTTGTCTTGTAAGTTTAAAATCATCATGATTTTATGTGAATTCCTTTGGGGAATATATTTAAAGGTCTCTACAGTAGGCATTTTATGTAAGCATAAGTAAGCTAATGCTTATGTTAATAAATAGATAAGTCATACTTGAATTATACTTAAAGGAAACATGAGACCAAGTCAACAGAGTTACCTCTGTTGGAATTAAGAGATGACACATCAGATCCATAGATACAAATGTTCTGGACTAATCTAGACAAACATAGAAATAGTCTATGTAATTGCTAAATTATGTAATTAGATATTGATCATCAGTACTTACTCTATGTTTGCTTAGATGCCACTCCATATTCATCATTTATGGCATATGGCAAACTGAAAAAGACCTTACTTACTCTAAAATAAATCACTCTGCTTAATAGAAAATATTACATTTGACTCAGTATTATTATATAGTAACTTTACTTTATTTATTCGCATTTATCTAATCTAAAGAACATAGATAACAATCTAAAGAACAACATATTTCACATTTACCTAATCTAAAGAACATACAGATTAATATTCTACAGACACAATGTGAAAACTAGAATCTTAGAATGTCTTAAAGGGGAAAGTACTAGTTTTCAACAAATTCCATAGTAGCTTTGGAAGAGAATAAGAGCAAATTAGTTTCAAATGAAACATTTACTGTGACTAATAATAATAATAATAATAATAATAAATGTGAATAAATAAAGACCTTATCCTACTCTAAAATAAATCACTCTGTTAATAGAAAATATTACATTAGACTCAGTGTTATTATATAGTAACTTTATGATGCAGTCAAATAAAATAATTTTTTAATATACTTCTGTTCTATTGTGAAACATTTATCCAGGGAAACCTACCTTCATCTCAATAAGCACCTTAAGCTAATTTGACTCAAAATCAACTTCTTTGCTTCAATTAATTAGAATTTAGGTAAATATTCTAACAGAAACAAGTCTAGATCAAGGAAGTTAAGAAGTTTCTCATCTTGAGAGACAAGTTATTTTTCTAGGCCACATTGTTTGATAACAACGCTTCAGATGAATGCCAAATAATTTTGTATTCTGTTAATAATTACTACCATAGAATAAAGGATAAATAGTAACCAATTATAATTTCAGAAATCCCAGAGAAAAGTCAATCTAAAAGATTGACAGAAAATATACCATTTATTTAAAAAATTATTTTCACAGCTGGGAGGTAGTACAGCAGGTAGGACACTTGCCTTATACACTGCTGACTAGGTTCGGTTCCTTGCACCTCATATGGTCCACTGAGTCTAACCAGGAGTTCCTTGAGCTAAGAGCTAGGAGAAAGGCTTAAACACTCAGTGTATGGGCTCCAAACAAACAAAACTGAACTAAATTATTTTCAAATAAATATGATAGCTAGACAAAGATGTGTGTGTGGGGGGGTGGTAAGTGTAAATATGTGTTTGCATTAAATGTTTCCATCCTAATAATAGGTTTGTGAAAATATATCAATAAAACTTGTTAATAAACCTGCTATCACAACTCCACCCAGTAGACCAGACTATCACAGCCCGGATCATCCACACCTACCCTGCAGCAGTTTTTTTTTTTTCAATCCAGCCCATGTATGCTGAATCAGAGACTCTCAGACATGGGGCAGAGCTGCTACTTGCTCTCCTGTGCCCAGCCGCTCATGAGGCACCTGGGAGGCATGGCAGGTTCTGGTCCTGGCCTGCCACCCCAGCAGAGCCTCACAACAAGCCAGGCGACACCACCCCTCTACTCCATGGGGCCGCCATTTTCCACATCCGGACTTCCCCTCTCGTCACAACTCCACCCAGCAGACCTGACTATCACAGCCCGGTTCATCAATAAATGCTTTATTTAGAGGTGACTACAAGAGTATGCCACCCACATGGCAAGCCTGGCAAGCTGCTCGTGTCATATTTGATATGCCACATACCAGTAACATTTATATTAGGTCATTCCCATGACCTAATATAATGGTTTGAGGCTCTTTATGTTCCTGGAGCAAGCGGATGCCTTTGAGTTCTACTAGCATGAGACAGGACATATAGAGATATTACTGGTGCCCGCTCTAGCAAATAGATGATGAACGGGAAGATTGTGATTGTGAATAAACCTGCTGATTAAAATATTTATTCTATGTTAATTAGCGTGTTTAAGATTAGTTTTATCAGAAGACAAGATATAAACTTAACAAAAATTAATTTTGCATCAATAGTCTTATGATCCGTATAGCTGTATGTTAGCTGAGATATTCTTACAAAGAAAAATTTGATTTTAATTTATAAGTTTTCTTTAACATAAATTTATAAATTCAGCATCTTTGCTAATACAATATTGGAGTTCCTGAAGTTAATTGACTAGGAAAATTAGACAAGAGATTATATTTTGTAACATAGACTTTTTTTTTACCTTCTTTTAGCACAGAATATGTAGGGATTTAAAAAGAAATTACACCAGTGTAAATACATCCACTTCTGCTGTGTTTTATATGAATAACCAGTATACTATCACATGTGAGGGAGCATTAAAGAAAGTTGTTTAACAATAAAATAGTATTTGTGGGATCCATTATTTTTCTTATTTCTGAGAGGATATAATGTATTCCTTTTAGTGTCCTGAATCTCTACCCTGGGACTTGGCAGCAGCAAATATTTTAAAAACATTTTTGAAATATGGATCTTAATCGCATCTAATGCAATATCCATCAGAGTTCTCATTTTATATGGCATATTTGACTTCATTTATCTGACAATGAAATAATACCCCTTTATACAACTATAGAAGTTTTATTGAATATCATCAAATGCTTAGAAAATATTTAAAACATTCCACATATTTTTACAATGTGGAATCATGCATTGAAATGTATTTCTGGCATAGAAACTTTAATGAAAAGTATAACTCTGAAATAGAAATAGAATAAGGAAATAACATTGCTAAAAGGTGTGCTACTTCTTATAGGTTAGCAGAAATACTATTTTTTTCTCTGAATTACTTGAAAGACCAAGTGAAACCCTGAACCTTATCTGGTGATAAGGCTTGGGTTTTATATTTTCAGTCTGTAGCATGCTAGCATCAGAGAGTGGAAGAAGCAAGCTACAGTTCCCATTGCAAATAGATGGGACAATAACACTTACACTAATTTGCAATTTTAATAGAGTTTTATGAATGGGTATAAATATCTGTCCCTCTATGTTTTGGAAAGCCCATTAGTTTTTTACTTATTTTACCATCAGTAAGGAAAAATTAATGCGAATCTGATTGAATTTTTATATGTGATTGTTTAAGAAATAGTAGAAATTGTTTTGGAAATAGGTAAAATTTTCTCTCATCTTTTTGCCTTATTCACAGTGCATTTAAATATGAAGTTGCTTTCCCTACAAGATGACTTAAGACTTTTCTTGATTTTGAAATGTTACTTGTTACAAATTATGTATTCTCTATATGTTTTCAATTATAAAGATTCTAAGATTTCTTTCTTGGATCAAACATTATTGCTTGCTTGTATATAGTTATACATTACAAAAAAATTGATGCTCATAACTTCAAGAAGTCTCCACAGGCACTGATAAAATCAAGTTCTCTGTTCAGTTCTTGCTTTGAAAAGGGATCATTTCAGAGTCCAAGTGTTACTACTTAGTTGGATATTTTACTTTACAAGGAGGCAGTCATTCATGAAAAGCAGCTATAATTATACAGCATTCAGGTATTTCATAATTACCATAACAGCGTATTATAAGATGACACATGGCATGAGAACTTTCAAATAATTTATGTAGCAATGAGACTATAGTTTATTTCCCTTACCTCTTGCTATCTGATTTGGACTCTATATCTCTTTGCCTTAATGTACTATGGTAGATAATGCCAGTCTACTTCTCTGCATGGAAAAAAAGGTCAAAGGATTATTGAATTGCATTAAGGTGCCCAGATCAAAGGCAGACACTATAGCAAAAAAAAAAAAGGCATCTTGGACATTTTTTTCAACTTGTGAGAAATGAAAGATCTTAGTAGTAGTTTAAGTGATACGATGTCAAATGCAGGATCAGAGAAAATGAAGTATTTTATCAGTATTCCCAAGATACAATGCTCTCAGTTCATTGGAAAATTAACCTTGTTTTGAGGAATTTTAAAAAGAGCTCATATATCAATTGGACAGTACTGATTCTGTTGAAGCTGTGCCAGGCACTATGTAAGACAAGAAAGTGTCAGAGTGCTTTGGTACCAGGGATCAAACCTCAGGATCCTGCATACAAAGCATATACTTCAGCCCTTTGAAGCATACTCTGGCCCTTCATAGCATGGACATCTTCGTGCATTTATTAATCTTCCAGACCTCCTCTTTTTATTAAGAGAAACATTGGGAAAACTTAGAGAGCCACTTGAAGAGAACATTTGAAAAATATCCTAATATTTTGAGTGTCAGGATAATGAGAAAGCTATTGCAGGTATTTAAAATTGTAGGAAGTGGCCTTCAAATTTTAAGGAAGGGGGAAGAAACCCACCCCAGACATTTAAGAGCCTATTGTGCCCTAGACACTGGACCAACAGTCTATTAATTTTCTCATGTATTCCTCTCAGCACAATGACAAAGAGAAATTATTCTTCTCGGGGTGAAAAATAAGTGTACCCAATAGTGATTTTTTCCAATAGTATTGAATGTTCATATTTCTAATTGTTGATAACACAAATCTTGAATGTGCAGCTTATAATTTAGAGAAGGAGATGGAATTTGTGAGTCAACAAACTTCAATCGATTCAGCACCAGCAATCAAGCATTCCATCCTCCCTTGATATAGGGAGGATGATCAGAAAAGTCTTTCCTAGGAGAAGTCATGATGCTGAGACCCTAATGAAAAGAGGGGAGCAGCGATGTGGAAGTCCCAGGTATTTCAACAGAAGCAGAGGGCTGTGCTATTAGGACATGAGAATGGGAACAGAGTAGATATGTTTACAGGGCAGGCAACATTATGGCTGGAGGGTGAATGGGGTGGATTTGGCACATGCAGTAATAAAAGATAAAAATACTCATTATATATATATATATATATATATATATATATATATCTTGGCTTTTTTTATCCAATCATCTGGTCTTAGCCCAAAGACTATAGAAAGGAAGAGAAAGAGAACAGGTCCTAGTAGGAAGCTCACCAGTGGTAGACAAGGTGGGATAAGATGAGACAGAGAACAACTGCAACAATGACAGAAGACAGTGGTCACTTGTAGGAGGGCTAAGAATGGAAAGGAGGCAATTTGACGTGCATGATACCCTATTTGTAGCAGTATTATAAACTGCAGTGCCTAAAAAGGAAATGAGAAACAGGAAACAGTGCCTACCATCAAGGCAGACTTGAGAACAGGAGGGAAACCAAGGACACTGATGGAGGAAAGTGGACACTGGTGAAGGCATTGGTGCTGGAACATTGAACATCTGAAACAATTATGATTAGCTGCGCAATTCATGGTGATTCAAGACAATAAGTAAACAGAAAAGAGGCAAGAGCCTAACTGGGTCTTGCTGAAAGCAGGAGTTTGTGTCTTGCTCTAAGGACCACAGAAAGTTCTGAGGATGCTTAAAATAGCTGAGTTGTTTGATTCAATCTAAGAGTACAACACTTTCTCCACAGACTAAGAAATTTGTTCTTCCTGAGACAAATATTAATAGAAAGTGTAGAAGGAGCTGAAATGTTTTGATCTGGATCCCTTGGCCTTTAAGCACCTACCAGTGAACTGTGCTATTTTGCTGGTCCCCCAAATGGAAGAGACTAGAAAGAATTTAGACAATAGTGATAACAGAGAGAAACAACCTATAGCAAAGACAAGCCAAAGGAGCCATTATTTTCAGCAAACTAAGCAGGACAGGTTGTGTCAACTCTCAAAAACGGGGACAGCTGGCCTTTGAGCAGTGTGTCCCCTGGAGAGTTGATCTTCAACCCCATGACCTGATCGGGTCGAGGAAGTGCCTGTCCCCAAGTTCCCCAGGGAACAAAGCTTATTTTCTGAATCCTCAGATGCAAGGAGGCTCTGTTGAAACTGTTTTTGAATTTTCTCTCCCTTTTTTGCTGATAACTGGACTGTCTAGACACTTGCACTCGGCGCATACTAAGTAGAGAAGAAGCAAATGTATGAGGCCAAGGAGCTATTGGTGTATTAAACACTTGTTTTAGCCCCACTCAACCCACATACAGTGGGGAGGGGTCGGGGAAGAATGCTCCTTAAGCAACTTCTCGTTACAGGCTCCCATCCTTCCCCCTTGCTCCTCCGCCTCACCCCCAGCCCATCTGTAATGTCTGACTTCTTCTAAAGACTGTCTGAAGACACTACAGCCTTATGGATCTCTCCAGAATCTGTCTGCATTTCTGAATCTCTTGACTTGTGTTACTTCTTGGCCCATTCTCTTCAGCTGTCTACTCTTTATCATATTATTGATCAGTCAGTCAGGCACATCTCAGGTTAGGACAGAGACCGGGCTGAAAAAAGAACAACAGGGACAAGGAACAGGCATTCCATCAGTTAAGATGGTTCCAAAAATAGCGCCAGGCAGCCTGATGATAGCTCTGTGCGCAGCTGCCTCATGGGATCTGTGCACTTCACTGAGATTCTCCACTGAAATGTGCGCCACCAGCTGCTCCTGCGGCTGGCAGACGCTGGCCCAGGCGACTGTGGGCAGGCTACACCTTCAGAGACAGAATTGGAAGTAATGGCATTGGGAGAACAGACTCCTGCAGAGGGAAATGAGATTTGTTAGAGTGACTTAGGACTCTCCAGGAGTTGAATGCCCACTCTCTTTCATACCACAGTCTGAGCAAGCTTAATACTGGTGTTTGTTTTCCTCCCCCATCTTTTTTTTTAATGAGTCTGTGGGATGAGTGATAGGAAGTGGTTATGTTTCCCACCCACTCTTTGTGCCTGGTTACTTTTTGTTGTTTTTTACAGCTTATTATACAGAGAGAAACTTTTGTCTTCATCGTTATCTTCTTGAAGGGTGGAAGTTGGCTACAGAAAGTTCTCAGCTTTTAAAAAGAATGCTAATGAATATCTTACTTGGGACCTTTATTCATCAAGATACCTTTGCAAAGTTGTTGGGGGCAATAATGAATTCAACTTGGAACAACTTTTATAAAGGTGCCCCACACGTACATGAAGCTTGTGTCTTGTAGACATACATTATTTTATTTCAACTTGAGCTACTCTCATGAGGTGATGCCTTCCTAGAATGAAATGTTCCAGAAAGGACTTTCAAGTTTGTAATAAAATTTTCCTTCTAGAATACCTTTGATGAGAGTTTTTTTCTGATGGGCAGGAGTCCAGAATCTCAAGAAGCAGAAGTTCTCTAGTAATTTGCTGTACTTAGCTTTTACACTGACACAATGTACACTGAGTTAGCTTACAATATTTATTCCACAATTTGCCTGCATCATCCCAGAGATATTAAAATAGTATGCAAACCAAAAAGTAAAGAGATGCTTAATGTATTTTCCAAAACAGAAGCCTTAGAAAACATGCCAGATGCAAAATAAAAGGAAATACAAAGGAAAGAGGATATTGCTTATACTGTGAGCTTGATATTAGGGTGGGGACAAGGAGAAAAGAAACAAATTTCTCTGTATAAACTCCACTTCTGTTGCTGCACTGGATATAAATATTCAAGAAAGCTTTTATCTAACTCTTTGTGAGCTATTCAGTGAGGTCTAAGACAAGAAGAACAATTTTATTGTCTATGTGAGGAGCTGTCTGAAGTGTGATTTCTTTCTTCTGCACCAAACTCAGAATAGCTCATTCAGTAGGTCAAGTTGGAACTGAGAATATGTATTTTAATAAACAGACTTGATAAATTTTTGTTTTGAACCATGTCCACTTGTGCTCAGTGGTCATTCCTGACTCTATATTCAGGGCTGATGTCAGGCAGGGCTTGAGGACTATATGTGGTGCTGGGGATTGAATATATTTTAGCTGTGGTACGAGGCAAGCTCCCTATCTACTGTGCTGTCTCTCAGACTCATGGTATAGCTTTTATACAGAGGCTGTTTGGAGTCCCACAGTGGCCCACATTTCAGAGATACTAGACTCAATGCTAGTTGATTTTTTCCTTGATTGAATGCTTATTAAGTACTCTTGAGAAGGGATAGAGGAAAAAAAAGACCGCATTACCTTGATGCTCATGATAGCTCAATGGGTTCCAGTTGTATTTATTTCATGACAGTTAATTTATTTTTTTGTTTCAGGGTGTTTTAATTTGTTCCAGAAAATTTACCTTTGATTAATAATTTATATTAAATTGTGAGTGGAACTCTATATAGTGATACTTGCAGTATTGGTGATAGCAAGGAAATACTGTGCTGAAGAAAGGTTTGGACTCATGTTCTAGCAAGTGTAGATTTGCTTGTCTGCTAATTGCAACCCATATAAGATCCATGAATTCTTTTATAAGAAAGAACTTTGTTAAACCTTAGAGTTCCCATTAGATATCATCAGTCATCTGTTTCCCTCATGTTTGTGGATTCTGTGAATTTAGTGTTATGTTCTTTGACCTGTATTGCCACCTGCTCGTCACCTTCATCTCTAAGTATGGACCTTTATGAAATTGAGTAGAGATAAGGTATGAAGCTGTATCCCTCTAAAAAACAAAAGAACTTTAAGAATACACATGCATACCCTGCCCCACCCCAACCCCACCAGTTTGGGAGCTTAATTTGTATTGATGTGCTCAAACTACAGCATTCCTATTCATTTTTCTAAAATCACTTTTTATGTCAATGCAGAATTTCCATTAGGTTAAAAGTAGCAATCATGTTCCTATTTAAATTAAAAACAAATTAGTTTTGTGTCCAACACCTTTGTTGGCTTTAAAATTTTATGGTTTGGGGATCAAATGTTGGATGTAGCTATAAATGGTGGCCACTTTGGGCACTTTGAGTGCTACTGAAAACTGTCAACTTAAATACTCTTAAATGCTTTACTCCAGTCCTTTGCATCTTGATTTTTTGTGGGCTTTTCTTCCTTGTGGATGGTTCCCAATAAAGTTGAAGAAATGCTCTCACAAAAGTACTACGCTCTAATCCTCTTAGAAGGAGCAACTAAATCCAACTCAAGTAGCTGCCTCTGGTCCATAACTCAGTCATTTATAGACCTGGAATAGAACAATAATTCTGTTTTCTCTGGTCTCATAATTGACTATTTCTTTCCACAGGTTTGTTCTTTATTTATTCTTCCTTTGAAAAATTTTGGTTTTCCCACTTGTAGAAAAGAATCAATTTTGCATGTTGCTATATTCAGGCTCACATTCCTGAAGACAGATATTTGTATAAATATCTGTAAAATCTTGGTTTTATAATTTTTATAGTTAGGTTGCATGCTTTCCAAGTCAAAGTACCTAAGGCTTCATACAATACCTATAAAGGAAGGCAAAGAAGATCAAATAATAAGTTATTGGACAATATTACAATATTTGGTATATTGTTTTTTAAAAGGATTTTTCTTGTGGGCGCACATCAAGTAGAACTAGAATATTCCTCTAAGATAGATGATTGTCGGGCGCTCCGCCGAGGTCCCGACAGTGCCGGAAGCGAGTTCCCTTCTACCTCCCAGCCGGCGAGGAATGGATGAACACTCAGGGAATCCGATGCAGTTTAAAAAGGCTTTACTTATCACAGGTTCAGGCATACCAAATCAGCAAAAGGAAAAACCCGATGCTTAGGATTCCAGGCTAGAACCCCAGCCACGTGTAGGCCAAGATGGCGACCACCACGTGTAAAGCTTTCCGAGCAGGGCAAATGCTCATACGCGAGCAAGAGCCCCCAAAAGAAGCAGCGAGAGTGAAAACCGGCTAGTTTATACCCCTGCAACTCAGACCTTCCTCCCATTGTTATGGAAAGGAGGGAGTGTCAAATGTCCTTAGGTAATCCCTCCCTGCACCTCACCTAGGCCCTTCAGCATGCTAATGTTTCGAGCCAAATGCAGCGGCCCTTAAAGGGTCCTGCAACAGATGATGTAGCTTTCAGGGTCAAGAATAAAATCTTTGACTCTCTTTACTCTGTTTCTGTGGAAATAATTTTTCTTCCATTAAAAAAGTCATTAAGTCACTGGATCAGCATACCTGGGCGGATTGAAAAAAAAACTGCAGGGTGGGTGTCGATGATCCGGGCTGTGATAGACTTCGTCTGCTGCTGGGTGGAGTACTGATGAGAGGAAAGTCCGATGTGGAAGATGGCGGCCTTCATGGAGTGGGGAGGGTCGTGTCTGGTTTGTTGTGAGGCCCTGCTGGAATGGCTGGCCAGGGCTAGAACCGCCATCCCTCCCAGGTGCCTCGTGAGCGGCTGGGCACAAGGAGAGCAAGTAGCAGCTCTGCCCCATGACTGTAAGTCATTGGATCAGCATACCTGGGCGGATTAAAAAAAAAAACTGCTGCAGGGTGGGTGTTGATGATCCAGGCTATGATAGGATCGTCTGCTGCTAGTTGGAGTTCTGAAGAGAGGAAAGTCCTATGTGGAAGATGGTGGCCCGGCCCGTCATTTTTTTTCAATCCGACCCAGGTATTGTGATCCAGTGACTTACAGACATGAGGCAGAGATGCTACTTGCTCCTATGCCCAGCCGCTGGCATCACGAGGCACCTGGGAGGGATGGCGGGTTCAGCCCTGGCCCACCATTCCAGCAGGGCCTCACACAAGCAGGCGACCCCTCCCCACTCCATGAGGCCGCCATCTTCCCATCGGACTGGACTCCACCCAGCAGCTTGGCGAGCCTATCACAGCCCATCTCGGCTCATCAATAAATGCTGTATTTAGAGGTGACTACAAGAGTATGCCACCCACACAGCAAGCCTGGCAAGCTGCCCGTTTCATATTTGATATGCCAAATACCAGTAACAATTATATTAGGTCATTCCCATGACCTAATATAATTGTCTGAACTCTTTATGTTCCTGGAGCAAGCAGATGCCCTTGGGCTCTACTAGCATGAGACAGGACATATGGAGATAATACTGGTGCCGCTTTAGCAAATAGATGATGAGCAGGAAGATAGTGATAGTGAAAAAGTCATTAAAGCATCTCTAAGCATTTCTCATAAAATCTAACTTAAATGGTATCATTTTTAATTGCTTTTAAGATGTATTTATTTTGTTTTTTGGAATCAGTGTTGGGAGTGCTTAAGGGCTCCTTTAAGGGCCATGCTTGGAATGTCACTGCCTGCTGTCCTTTAGGGGCCCCCAGAGATAGCAATATACAGCATCTGTGTGCCAGCCATTTTGCATTTTCTCTCTAGTCTCACTACTATACTTTGAAACATGATAAGGTTAATTAAAATAAATTATAGTCAGGCCAGATAGATGGCTCGATGGTTTGAGGACATGTTTGCATGCAGGAGGCCCAGGTTTGCTCTCTGAGCACCGCAGCAGCACCATCCCACCCCTCCTCTTGCCCAAGCACAGAACTGGGAGTAGTTTTTGAATATTCTGACTGTGACCCAAAATCAAATATAAAATTCATAGACTGATAGTCTCACTTAAAATTATTTCTTTGGGTCAAAGAGATACTGTAGGATTAAGGCACTCTCCCAGGTTTGGTCCCCAGCACTGTCTGGTCCCCAATAACTGTCAGGGTGATCCTCTGAGAAGAGAGTCAGGTGTGAATACTCAGCACTTTTCCCTCGATCTCGATCTCGATCTCGATCTTCCCGTTAATCATCTATTTGCTAGAGCGGGCACCAGTAATATCTCCATATATCCTGTCTCATGCCAGTAGAGCAAAGGGCATTGGCGCTACAGGAACATAAGAGCCTCAAACCATTATATTAGGTCATGGGAAGACCAGCTAATATAGTAATGCTACTTTTGGCATGTCAAATACAACATGAGCAGCTTGCTAGGCTTGCCGTGCGGGAGGCATATTATTTAAACACCTCCAAATAAAGCATTTATTGATGACCCGGCGCGGCCGCTTGCGGCTCTGCGAGCCGAAGCTGTGAGGGCTGGTCGGCTGGGTGGAGTTCTGAAGAGAGGGGAAGTCGGATGTGGAAAATGGCGGCGCCCATGGAGTGGAGTGGGGGAGTCGTCTGGATTGTTGTGAGGTTCTGCCGGGGTGGTGGGCCAAGGCTAGAACCCACCATGCCTCCGACTGCCTCATGAGCGGCTGGGCACAGGGAGAGCAAGGAACCGCTCTGCCCCATGTCCTAAAGTCTCTGGACCCAGCATACCTGGGCGGATTGAGGAAGAAACTGCTGCAGGGTGGGTGTCGATGATCCAGGCTGTGATGGGCTGGTCAGCTGGGTGGAGTTCTGAGAAGAGAGGGAAGTCGGATGTGGAAAATGGCGGCGCCCATGGAGTGGGTGGGGGGTCGTCTGGCTTGTTGTGAGGGTTCTGCTGGGGTGGTGGGCCAAGGCTAGAACCCACAATGCCTCTCGACTGCCTCATGAGCGGCTGGGCACAGGGAGAGCAAGGAACCGCTCTGCCCCATGTCTAGAGTCTCTGGACCATCCAGAGACTCTTAGACCTTTCCTACCTAATTACATACATTATGCCTCTTTTTGAGATCTCAGTTTTGATTTTGTATCCCCCCCCTATTACATAGGGAAGGATGGAATAGTGTCATTGTCAGCATGATCACTATGGCTGATTGACCAGAGAGGAATGCTTCCCTGTTCTGCTCCCATTCATGGACCCAGTTATGGCCGTGATTGGTTCTGCCAATGCCAGGTGCTTGCCTGTTCCTATAGGAAATGGAACTGCTCCTTTTGTGGATGTCTATGTAACCCCTCCTATGTAATTAGAGATGAGTTCCATGAGACCTCATACTCTGGTGTCCAAGTATCCTTAGTTACAGAGAACACATTACCATTTCCGTTGGAAATCCTTGTTGCCGAATTTCTTATGATGAAGGGCCTGGAACACCTCTGTGCATGTTACCTGTAGAAACTTAATTCTACCTACAAATTGTTCTTCTCTTCCTAGAAAGACACCCCAACTCTCAAACCATTCACCTGTTCTTGGCATGTAGGAGCTCTGTTTTGTGAGGTCACTAACATATTTGTTCCCAACCTTACTGATCATGAAACATACCTGGGGTATTTTGAGGGAGAGGAAAATAATAAGATTCTTAGACTGGAGAGAAAGTCCATGAGAAAACATTAGGCGCCTGGGAGGGGATGGCAGGTTCTAGCCCTGGCCCGCCACCCCAGTAGAGCCTACGCAACAACCAGACGATCTCCCCCAACTCCACGAGGGCCTCCATTTTCCACATATGAACTTCCCCCTCATCAGAACTCCACCCAGCAGACCAGCCTATCACAGTCCATCTCATCGAGATCCACCCTGCAGCAGTCTTTTTTAAATCCGGCTCAGGTATGCTGATCAGAGACTCACAGACATGGGGCAGAGCTGCTACTGGCTCTCCCTGTGCCCAGCTGCTCCACGAGGCTCCCGGGAGGGATGGCAGGTTCTAGCTCTGGCCTACCACTCCAGTAGGCCTCGCACCAACCAGGCGCCCCCCCACTACGTGAGGGGCCTCCATTTTCCACATCGGGCTTCCCCCCTCATCAGAACTCCACCCAGCAGACCAGCCTATCACAGCCTGGCTTGCACGGCTGCATGCGGCTGTGTGGTTCATCAATAAATGCTGGATTTAGAGATGACTACAAGAGTATGCTACCTGTGCGGCAGAGCCTGGCAAGCTACCCGTGTCATATTTGATATGTGTATTTGATATACCAGTCGTATATACACAGCTACCCGTGTCGTATTTGATATATGCGTGTTTGATATACCAGTAACAATTATAGACCTCATTCCCATGACCTGATGGAATGGTTTGAGGCTCTTTATGTTCCTGGAGCAAGCAGGTGCCCTTGGGCTCTACTTGCATGAGACAGGATATATGGAGATGTTACTGGTGCCCTCGCGAACAATTCGATGATAAATGGGAAGACAGTGATACAGTGATACAGTGATAGACTGGAGAAATATGGTTCTTATGAATTTACCAGGAGGATTTGCAAATCATCCCATGTTAGCCTTTCTTGCATACCAAATTCCAGTGGGGCCTTAATGAGGGGAGAAGAAAGGAAATTTTTCTCTCTTAACTCTAGAGTTAAATTCTAATTCCTTTTTCCACCTTGGGCGGACCTGCAGCATAGTTTAATTCTGGGAGCAGCTCCTGCCAGCCCAGCTTCTGTCTTATGTGCTGTGCTACTGAGACTCTGCCAAGAGCTGTCCATGGAAAACAGCCAAATCCAAGCTGATAGTGTCCTTAGAAATCAACCACTGGAGGTGAGGAGGAGGTGTAGTTTTTCAAAGAGAAGGAATGTTCCTAGGCACACTGTCTCCATGCTCTTCTCTAGCTCCACGCATCCCATCAGTGTTGTGAGCACTAGGTATGAGTTAGAGAGCAGGGGACATGAGTGAGCCACAATGAGTAGACCGTCTATAAGAGACCCATGCTAAGCAGATATTCTACTGCAAAGTTTAAGATTGAGCTTAATTCATGCCATAAATAGGAATTTGAGAATGCAAGGGTTTATACCAGGGTGCTGTGTTTTATGGAAGGTGTTTTTTGGGCACCTGACCTTTGATCTGACTTAGAGATGGATAGGAATTAGCAAGGCTCAGGGGAGTCAAAGAGGTCATTAAAGAATTTAAAATGGGGCCGGGCTATAGCCTAAGTGGGTAGGGCGTTTGCCTTGCATGCAGCCAGCCCGTGCCAGCCTGGGTTCAATCCCCAGCATCCCATATGGTACCCGAGCACCGCCAGGAGTAATTCCTGAGTGTAGAGCCAGGAGAAATCTCTGGGCATTGCTGGGTGTGACCCAGAAAAGCAAAAAAAATAATAATAATAATAAAATAAAAGAACTTAAAATGGATGTGACTTAAGCAAGTCAGATCTGAATCTAGAGGTAGTACAAGTAACTGGAGATTCCAGGAGCGTAAACCAATGCAAGTCATAGACATTCATGACATATGCATTTTAATATTTCCCTTTGAGTGACTGCTAGGCTAGCCCCTAGTTTAAGTTATATGCAGTCTCTAAGTGATTTTATGTATCAATGCAACAATAAGAAAACTTTACAAAGACCAACTGTTTTATTTTTCTTTTATAGAACATGACATATATGAGTTTGTATAACTCATTCTGGAGCATTAACAAAAGGGCCAGGAATATTTTCCTTAAAGATTTGCCTTTATGTTGTTGTTCTCCTAATAAGTCTAAAACAGAGAGGAAATGCCTACTTGGTTTTATTCTTCCATGACAGTTGTTTTCAAAATATCCACTTTCATTCTAAGAGAACTACTGAAGGGAGAAAATCAAGTGGGAGTGGACGATTGGAGATTATCATTGTAGGTGGTTTTATGTCATTGCCACTGTCAAAGAGGCACTTATTAAATGCCAAATCTTATTTAATATAGCTAGAAATTCTGTTATAAAGAGACTTACAAAATTATGTTCTTGGTCTTGGGAAATTCCAGTGAGATACCCTTCATTTATTGACATTTGAAAGGGGCATAAAAGGTTAAAAGAAGCAAAAGATTATAAGGGACCAGATCCATGTATAAAGTACCATAAGCCAATATATTATGTACAAGCCGATGTTCAGTAGAGTCCTGGGATGCTGTAGGAATAGTCACAAACTATATTGAGTATAGTAACAAACTCCATATACAGTGGGGTTTATTTTTACCTTTCACAATTCATTAGAGTGGCAGTGAGCTCTGCTTTGTCTCATCCTTACTCAGCGACCTAAGCTGATGGGCTTTTCACCATCTGAAATGCTGCTGGTCATCATATAAGGAGAAGGAATGGGAGTCATTACTGACCTGCAAATATTTCTGTCCAAAGTGACAGTAGCCCAAGTCAATACTTCATTGATCCATAGATCCAAGAGATCAAGAAAATATCATTTTTATGTGCCCTGCATAGAAAAAGAACCCCAGAACATTGGTGAAACCATGGAAAATTTCTCACCAAATTTAATTATTATTCTGCCCACAGTAATTGATTGATTACCAATCAAATGAAAACAGCACTGCTACTTATCTATAATAGAACATTTGCTATATACCAAATGATTTCATTAAACAACTCACCTACTTCTAATTTGTTACCTTCCTATGAGATGGATTTTGTCATTACTTCTGTTTCCCACATAATAGAAAGAAATTCTGGAGTCTTTAACCTGCCTACAGGCACACGGTTAGTATTTAACAGAGCTATGATTCAAACCAACTTCCTTTTAATTTTAGAGTCGAAAACCTCCAAGATTGTTATCATGTGACTGAATGTGATTGAAGTTCACTGCTAAGAACTGGAAATAAAAACAGACTAGAATGATCTGACTTATCACTTAAAGCACCAAGACATGTCTCTAACTTTGTTTTAAAGAAGCCTCTGACTTTGCTGGCTTTTAGAACCAAAGTATACTTTTTGTAAACTGCTCTACAGATGTTTCAGTGTACCTGTTTTATTATGTTAGCATGATTATGCTTTCCATCACACAAGTGGCTGGAACTCCTTAGTGTTTTTATTGCGGGCTTTTCCTATCTCTATGGCAGCTTCTTCAATAACTGGGTTAGATAATTTTGTAATAATGCCCCCCAACTCCATGAGGGCCTCCATTTTCCACATTCAGACTTCCCTCTCATCAGAACTCCCCACCAGCAGAGAGCCTATTACAGCCCGACTCACGCAGCCGCTTGTGACCCTGAGGTTCATCAATAAATGTTGTATTTAGAGGTGACTACAAGAGTATGCCACCCACACGGCCAGCCTAGCATGCTTCCCTGTCATATTTGATATGCCAAATACCAGTAACAATTATATTAGGTCATTCCCATGACCTAATATAATGGTGAGACTCTTTATGTTCCTGGAGCAAGCAGATTCCCTTGGGCTCTACTAGCATGAGACAGGACATATGGAGATATTACTGGTGCCCGCTCGAGCAAATCGGTGATGAATGGGAAGAGATAGTGATAGTGATTAAAAAATATTTTTAGGTTTATAGTACAAAGGCTCTCTCTCCATGCCAGGTAGAGTTTTTGGAATGTTTGCAAGATTATTATTGTATATTTTACTATAACTCCACTATTTTAAAAATTACTGGAACATATTCTTTATATAAATTAATTTTAATAGAAAAAGAATAAATCAGTGATTAGTGAACTTTGCAGATTTGAGGCTTTTTCTTTGCTCAGCCTTTTTATCTCGTTTACCAATGTTTTGACAAATTGTACATGGCTCTGTCTTTGTATTACTCTGTTTATTACTGGTTATATGATTTCAGTAAGTTTTATAACCAGCTTTATCACCCATATAACACGTGTAATGACAAACCTACCTCTTAGTTTGTAGTGAGTATTAAATAGTTTCATGTTGTAGGATATTTTAGAATATTACCTGGTACACAAAGATTACAATGATCTCTGCATCATTTGTCTTTGGAATAACTTTTCCTTCAAGTTTTCTTTTTTTCAGGTTGTTTCTTACACTAAGTTATAACAGGAATTTGACTTACTACGTAAGAGTTCATTTTATTAGGCCAGAGAGATAGATCAAAGGGTTGTAGGCACATGCCGTTCTTGTGTTTGTTTGTCGGGGAGTCCTAGATTTTTAGCCCTGGAAGTACATGATCCCAGGAATAACACTAGCAACAGCTCACAAGCTTCAAGCCCCTTAATTAGCAACAATAAAATATGAGACCAGGAATGTCATTGCATTATTACCAGAGAATTAGTTACATACTCCATTAAACTGATCATTTATAATTTGTTCAGGTTATTGTCTCAGAGAATGATATTTTGGTAAAATATTCATCTTTTAGGTTTAAATATTTGTCATTGAGATACAATATGTCTTGATTATTTTGGCTGCAGGCATTGAAACATATTCATTCATTCATGTATTCCTTTATTCATTCAACAAATATTTATTGAGAAACAGAAAGATAATTATAGGGATTCTTAGAGCTAAAGAGAATCTTAAAATCTTTTAGACCAAATGTGCTCTCATTTCTAAATTTTAAATACAAGCTTGTGAAATATCCGTAGTGAAATAGGCTTCTTTGGCCTGAGTTAACTCAGTTGGGAGCAGCAAATTTAGGTGCATTTCTTTTAGTTTTGACTTCATTATAACATAACTCCAGTTCAGTAAAGGAGGAAATTTGTCCTTAAAACTGGGAGCTTGCACTCATAGGTTTTCTTTCATGCCATTTGAAATTTTGAACATATATGGAGAATATTCTGAGGAACCCAGTTTTTTAAGTCTCATCTCAAGTTTATATTGACCTATGTGTTATCTTGAATATTCCATTTGGGGATCTTCAATTTGGCATCCTCATATAAGGAAAGTTGGATGATATGTAGGAAAGACACCTAGTATCTATACTACTGTAATTGCATAGGGCTGCCATGCAGATGACCACAGTGGAGTGGCTTGTGACACAGATATACTTCCTCACTAATTTAGCAGCCAGGAGGACAAAAGCAAGATGACTGACAGGGTCAGGCTCCCCACAAGTCCTATGGGAGAGGACCTTTTCCTTGCTTCTTATAGCTCTGGTGACTTTCGTGTTCCTTGACTTGAAGCTGCATTAGCTCAGCCTCTTACCTTTACACAACTTCTTCACTATGTGTCTGCTTCTCTTAGTTTCTATTTTTCTAACATACTTGCATACGTATGATTGCATTTAGAGTTCAACTGGCAAACCCATAGTGGGCATCTCATTAAGGATGCTGAATTTCATCACATATTTGTATATAAAATATAACTACTCTTAGAATCTAAGATATTATTTGCAGTTTGTAGGGACTAGGGTGTCAGTAAACATATCTTTTGAGAGTCTGACCTTCAGACCATTTATCGTACAGGAAAATCTTTGTTGACTGACTCTCCTCAAGTGGGCAAGTGACTAGTGATATCTATTAAATTCAGGCTCTTCATCTGAAAAGTTAGAATAATAATGCTCAGTTTACAGAGCCATAAAAATAAAAGAGATCAAATATATGTGAAGTTTCCAAAGTCAGTTCTTAACATCATGAAAATTTGTTTATAGTTTAATGACATTCAAAGAATAGAAAGATTTTAAAATTTAGGGGTCAGAGAGATAGTACAGTGTAAGGGACTTGCCTTACACACAACCAGCTTCTAGGTTCAATTCTCAGCATGCTCTGTGGTTCCCCCAGGTCTCAGGATTGATCTCTGAGTGCAGAGCTTGGAATAAGCCCTGACCACAGCAGGCTGTGGCCCGAGAACAAAAATAAATTAATTAATAAAACCATAAGATTTAAAAAAATGGTATGGCAGAGCCTTATCTGGTCAATAATTTGCTAAAGGATTATTGTTGGTTAGAAAACTTATTGAGCAGACACAATTTATTTTATATTTAGTTCTCCATTATCTGTGACTTAGTCACAAAATGGTTTTTATTTTCAGATACCCATTATATATCAGATATGCCTCATTTCTTTCAGTCTTCTGTATACTGCTCTACAAGCTAGTATATTTTGTAACATTTTATTATACAATATAAAATATTTAAATAAGAATGAATGGTAGTTGGAGGAACAAACTGGTGATATTTTGTTGTTGTCATGGACCTACAAAAACTATCGGTGGCAACAATTTGGAGAGTAGAACTGATTTTATAATTTGAATAAAAATTATAAAGGCAGGGCTGGAGCAATAGTACATTCGGTAGGGCATTTGCCTTGCATGCGGCTGACCTGGATTGGATCCTCTGGATCCCCTGGATCCCTGAATGTGACCTGAATTTGATCCCATATGGTCCCCCAGAGCACTGCAAGGAGTAATTCATGAGCGAAGAGCCAGGAGTAGCCCCTGAGCATTGTCGGGTGTGACCTAAAAAGCAAAAAAAAAAAAAAAAATTATAAAGGCAGCATAGCATTTATAACCTATATTTTACAAAATTCTTATTTGATTTGTGTTCTTAAAGTTCATATTTCAAGGTCAGAGAGATAGCTTAATGGGTTAATTCATTCAAATGTTGCTTTACCTACAAAGAGATCTTCACTCAGTCCCATACACCACATAACCTCTTGGGTAGCACTCCGAGAAATCCTTGGCACAGAGCAGAAATAATCTCTGAGATTAACAAAAGGCCTCAAAGAAAAACAAATGTTCCAGGCAATTTCTTAATTGAACTGATATATCTATGTAACTAAAAACACCAAAAATCATTGCAAGTTTTGTGGTAATACATAGTGTTGATTTTTATTCAATTGATTGTGATCTAGAATAGTTCTTTCTGAATTATAAGACAACTCAAAACAGTTTCTGTAATATTCACAGCTATAAACAGCATCAAGAATATTAAGCCATCTTGGGGCCAGAGCGATAGGCCAGGCGGGTAGGGCATTTTTCTTGCATGCGGCCTGCTCCATGCCACCCCAGGTTCGATCTCCAGCATCCCATATGGTCCCCGAGCACCGCCAGGAGTGATTTCTGAGTGCAGAGCCAGGAATAACCCCTGAGCATTGCTGGGTGTGACCCAAAAAGCAAAAAAAAAAAAAAGAATATTAAGCCATCTTAAAACATAACCTCTTAATGTGTTTCTCTTTAAGTTCTTTTAGGAGTTTTTACTCCTAGAGTTACGCTGTCTCCCATCTTCTTGATGTATCTTCTTTTTCCCACTCATACACTTTGTCCCAATAACTTCTGCCTTCTTGCTTAAGGAAAAAATGCTGATCTTGAAAATTAGTATTTTTCATTCATTGAACCTAGTAATGTACATGTGACATGTGACAATTAGAATGAGTAAGAAGCAAAATAATGGACCATGTTCCTGTCCAATAGATCTCCAGTATAGACTTCCATTCTCGGAATAGAAGTGCATTGAATCACGACATATACAGAATAATAACTCCCTAAATTAAGAGTAAAACCTCACTCTCTATCACGAATTAATTACAGACTTATCTTTCTTCTTTTCCAGTCCAACTACAAATGCTGTTCTAGTATAATATATTCTGGGTTACTTTGAGTTGTTAAAAGAGAAAATATGAAGACTGTATATTTTTAGGAGAGTATGAGTATGTGTAGAATGAGTGTGAGTGTGTGCAGGCGGCTGTGTGTAAGCGTGAAGGTAATGGAGCTCTTTGTCTTTACTCAACCAACTCTTTAGAGGTCTTGGAGTTTTCAGGTAAGTTTGTTTCTTTAAGACATGACTGTTTTCTCTCATACAGCCGCTTTACATCTTCCAAGAAATGACTATAGAACATCTGTCCCGGACTCATAAACACCCTCTCTGCTCATTGTTTCTATTCCTTTACAACTCCTCTTCCAAATCAAATCCAAAATGGCAAAACAAAAAGCTAATATGACTTCAGATGCCAATTGTGTCTGCTCTATGAATGTTTTCCATATTCCAAATGGCTGGGGAATTGTCTTGCCTCTACCTACAGTAATTTAGAATGAGGGAATTGGATAAGGGTCATTTCCCCCATCTCCTGGGATTTGTAAACCTCTGTTTTCTTTTATATCTGATCAGATCTGCCAGTTGCAAAGCTATACAATGTAGTGGAGAAGTGCATACGGTTAATTATGACAATTACAATAAGTTCTTTTTAATAATCTTTGCTGCTGTTATGGGATTTCAGTACCATACTGTATGTCAAAAGGACAAAATAATGTGTCTGTGTTTTCTGCTTACAGCTGCTTTAATGACTGTGTTTTGCTCATAAACAGGTGGTCTTAAGATGTAATCCTTCCATGACTTCATTTTTTCTAACCCGTTTCTTCTCCTGGGTTGTACAATGGGTTATTTTTTTTTAAATGTTGAGATTTCCAACAACTCTGGATGATTTCAGGCCCTGGAAAGAATCAATGAACACGTTAAAATGAAAATAAAACCACCATTGTTCTGGTTAAGTGGATGATATTTGATTGAATTATTTCTAAGAGACATTTTGGTACCCTCTGACCTTTGTGCTCTACTTTCCCCCCTGGCTCCCCCTACTCGTATTCTGTTCTAATTTAATCCCTAGGCATTTTTAAATAACTTTGCTTCACTAGTCTGTGGTGCCTATTTTATACTCATCATTTTGACTTCAGCTTCATAGCATGTTGTAAAGACTGTTGCATGTTGAAATAATTTTTTGTGCTTCTTGACACATGGTTATTTCATTTCTGATATTGTGGGTTCACCTACGTGATGCCACCTTATTGTAGAGAACCACTGAGAAACAGGTAAGATAATATTTTCTTCCAGCATTCTTTCCTTCTCTACAACCCTCACCTCTGCCCGAAAGGTCAGTATGAAGATCATGACAAGTGAAAGCCTGTATGATGGGGGGATCTTGCTTAAACAATATATTTCTAGTTCATGACCATCTGGTAAAACTGACAGCATTTAGTCCTTCTAATTCTTAACTGTCTGGAGAAACGTGCTCAACTTGTCATGGCTTATGACTGAATTACAAACCATGAAGCAAAATAAAATCATTAACTTTAAACATGTCAAGTCTGACTTCAGTTACATCTTGACCAGAATTAGATGTCTTTTCCCCAGCACTTAAGAGAGCAGATCTGTGCACTATTCAAAAGCACTTTGTCATTTCTCAGAAAGCCATTATCTCTGTTGGCTGTCTGGACACACTCATCAGAGGGAGGTCTGGGAAAAGAAGAATATCTAGTAAAGAGTGTGGAGGAGAAATTAGGTGTGTGTTCGCCAGGGAGAGACAAGGCCATCTCTTTCTCAGGAAGCAGAAGAGAAATGGCATCCCACATTTGACTACTGCACGTTTGTGCTCACCATAGTGACTCACTTTGCAGTGGAGAAATCTTGGGTGAAAGCATGTGCTTTGCAATTTTGATTAACCTATCCCCTTTGTTCCCCACTATCAAAATAATCATATTCTATAAATACCAGTGAAATTTAATTAGAGTGAAGATACGTTTTTTGAAAACCAGGTGTCAGCTCTGTCATATTTCTATGAATAGGCACATGTATATACACGTTTTCAATGAAAGAAAGGTCACTTAACACCCTACTTGTAAAACTGTCAGAGGATTTAGGAAAGATCCAAGGCAGACTGTCTTTTTACATGGGAAAAGAAATCTGGTACTCAGGATATTTGGGGCATTGCAGTGAATAAAGAATATTAATAGTATACCACCCCCAACCTCTCTGGCTAAGAACTGATCAGCCTAGAATTCAACTAGGGAAAGTGATTGTCCAATCACTGCAAGAACTTAGAGGGGAAAAAAAATCTAAGATTTAGTATGTATTACTACCTCTGATTTCTAGCCACTGAGTTCAGGAATCTTTCTCCTAGAGTAAGATAATTTGGGATGTTTTATGCTATAACATGTATGGCTGGATGAAGGAGTGTCACTGTTGATGAAGAAGCTTTTATTTATTCATTTGTTTATTTATTTAATTTTGCAAAATAGAATTTCCAGATTTCTGAATGCTCTGGCTGAGGTGCCTGACACTTTTAAAAAGAAAAGGAAAGCCTGTCCCCTAGTGGCATACATACAGAAATGCAACTAATAAGCCACAACGACATTTAGAAGCTATTGCTTGCAAGTACAGAAGAAAATGTCAACATTGGTTAGATGAGTTTCAGAATAAATGGTGGTATTTCAGCTTAGAAATAAGGTTACTGGTAGATCTGTAATGTGTTAAAGATCAGCCTCTGATCTTCTTCAATATGTTTAAACTCCTACTAGGTACTAATGGAAGTCATTCACTTTGTGGGTAAGATTCCCTTGTATTCTTGTCTTCCCATTCATTGATTTGCTCAAGCGGGCACCAGTATTATCTCCACATATCCTGACACATGCTAGTGTAGCCCAAGGGCATCTGCTTGCTCCAGGAACACGAAGAGCCTCAAACCATTCCTTCAGGTCATGGGAATGAGGTCTATAATTGTTATTGGTTTTGGCATATCAAATATGACACAGGTAGCTTGCCAGGCTCTGCCATGCAGGTGGGATACTCTCAGTAGTAGGTCGGCTCTCAGATCATGCATTTAATGATGAACTGTGCGGCTGCAAAGTGGCCGCGCACAATGGGGGGAGAGATTGGCTTTTCTCTTGGGTGGAGCTCTGATGAGCTGTGGAGTCCGGATGTTGAAAATGACTGTCCTCGTGGTGCAGAGGTTCCTCTGGCTTCCTGCGAGGCTCTATTGGGATGGCCGGCCAAGGCTAGAACCACCTTCCCTCCCGGATGTCTCATGATCAGCTGAGCACAGGGGGAGCCCATAGAATCTCTTTCCCGTGTATCCGTGTCTCTGGTTCAAGCATACCAGATTAGTCCAATAGAATACAGATACAAGAAATAATGATTTGGCAGGAGTGAGTACTGTGTTCTGGAGGGTTCGGGAAAAGGGGAACAAGGAGATTCTGCTACTCTTCATTCCTGTGGATGAACTGAGCATTCAGAGGTGGCCAAGCTTGAATGGTGGGGAAGATTAGAATAGAGGTAAGTGTAGGTAAAGGAGAAGGAATGGTTTTGTCTTGGAAGTTAGTAGCAAGTAAGGGTAGTGAGCTAGTGGTCCATTATCTTGACAGAGGGAATGAATAAGAAATGAATAATGTAAATATTTAAAATGGTTTTAGTAAAAATTGAGTAATGGCGTCTTTTTTGCTCATTAAGAAGCTAGAGTTCGGATTCATGGGTAGGTGTAGCATTTCATCTCACTTCTGACACTTCTGTGAGCCTTTCAGCAAGTTTGTTGGCCTCTGTGTGTCTATTGTCTAAAACAAGATTAGAATGGACTAGATGAAGAGATTACGTAGTTGCCCTAGTTGCTCTATAATTTAGACAATTTGTCTGAAATACAACCACTATTGCACAGATTCTGCTGAACTTGTAAGAAGATCCAAGATATATGTATTATATATATATGACATTATATATGACACTATATATGACATTATATATGACACTATATATGTACATTATATATGACATATATATATATGTGTATATATATATATATGTGTATATATATATATATAATGTCACCTCGGGAAAGTTTGAGCTTCCCCAAAGCTTCCTTTTGAGGCCTCTGGTGTTGAGTTCCCTGCTGCTTGTGGTGCTCCAGTCGACTCATTGGCAGAGACATTGTAGAGATTTCTGAATCAGGTAAATATTGGCTTATACCTCCCCGCTGCCTTCCAATCAAGAGTGTCCACACTCTTGTGGTGTGTGGGGTGTCCAAACAACCCCCCAACACACAAGACACACATGGAGTAATGATACCAGATTATATTTTATCTTAAAAACTGTGTTTAAATTTGGCTTGAAATGTTCTGTTCTATGTAAAAAAAAATCACTTTAATTAATTCAGCCTATAATTGAAGCAAGCTGTCCCTCCCCAACTCCTCAAGAGAACGGGTGGAATTGGGGGGGGGGGGAGGGGGGAAGCCAGAGGGGACTAGAGCCAATATATCAGCTCTTCACAGTTACCACACGGAAACTGAACAAAGGCCACATCCTAAATTTGAAGGGGGTGGAGACTTTGAGAAACAGGAGTCTTGGAGTGTCTAATTACTTGGGAAGGGAAGGTGGCAAAGTAATGCTGATAGCAAAGATTTAGGGAGAACAGGAACAATGATGCCCTGATCCATCGCACCACACACTTTTATGTACCACATGTGGAGAGGGAGGCAGTACTTGGAGTTCAGCAAGATTTAAAAGGCAAAATGTAATCACTTCCCTTTCACTAGCTCAAACAATGTGTGGCAGGCTATGTTAGCGTTCCTTAGCCTCCACAGAGGTGGGAGACAGAGGGAGAACTCCTTTTATGCCAGAAACGGGAGGATTAGAAACTTCATAGAGGAGTTTTACAGATGAGAGAGCAAGTCTAGCACAGTGACAAAACTCAATCTAGACTGTACAAATTAAACCCTCTTTCTTTCCCAAGTGCTGCTTCTGAAGGAAGCGATACTGATTGCACCTTAGCCTCAGAGGGTCAACTAGCCATCAGAGCTCTGTAGAGAGATTAAGACTTGGTCTAATCTTTTAACATGAGGTTAAAAATTAAAAGATGGAAATAAAGCATATATTTCAATCAAACTTTTTTTCCAATATTGTCTTAGACTATTCTGTTAAATCCTTTAGCTATTTCCATGCAGCTTTTTAATGCAAATCTTATACATTTTCATAAATAAAGCGAACATATCTGATCGGAGTCCTGCAGGTACTGATGAAGAGGACAACCTGATGGGAAGCTGTAGGGTGCTCTTAGATTATGTTACTGAAATAACAGCCCCATTATTGCTACAAAATAATCTGCTCAAATTTCAACATGATCATTCAGAAAGGGAAAAATTATTTTTAAAAAAGTTAAGCTCTTCATTAAAGTTATTAGGTCACTGGTGGCAGAGACATGTCATTTGCCTGACAGTCATCTCCAGTTCAAATTGCCAGCACCACCATTTGACCATGAAGCATCACCAGAGATACTCCTAGCCTAGAACCAGGAGTAGTCTCTGAGCACTGCTTGGTATGGCCCAGATACCTCCTCCTCAAGGAAAGGAAATTCAGGGAAATGAAAATGAAAAGACTTTCATTCCATGAACCTTTCTGAATTTATTCGATTAACTTTCATGGCTGGATTTAGAGATGACTACAAGAGTATGCTACCTGCATGGCAGAGTCTGGCAAGCTATCCATGTCGTATTTGATATGCCAAATACCAGTAACAATTATAGACCTTATTCCCATGACCTGCTGGAATGGTTTGAGGTTCTTTATGTTCCTGGAGCAAGCAGGTGCCCTTGGGCTCTACTAGCATGAAACAGGACATATGGAGATGTTACTGGTGCCCGCTCGAGCAAATCGGTGATGAACGGGAAGACAGTGATACAGTGACAGACAGTGATACCTCCTTCTCAAAGCAAATTTTTTTTAAAGTTACAATATACCAAATACTGCAGTGAAGAACTTAAAGCTACTAATATAATGCCACTGGATTAGGGTTGCACAGGTTGACACATGTGGAGCTAACATATCAGTGTACCTGTGTCTGCCTCTGCTGAGTCTATCATGATAACCAACTCATCAGTGCTCAGTTCTAGAAATGGGCTTTGGGGTGTTTGTGTTTATTTTTCCTTTTTGAGCCACACCCAGCGATGCTCAGGTAACTCCTGGTTCTGCACTCAGGAATTACTCTTGGCGGTACTTGGGGGGACCATATGGGATGTCGAATATCGAACCCAGGTCAGCTGTATGCAAGGTGAATGCCTTCCCTGCTGGACTATTCTCTGTCCCCAGGCTTTGAGTTTTTAAGCAATCACTGCATTTCCAAATGAAGACAACTTAAACCACAGATTGGGGGCCTATACAAGAAATTTTCAACAGGAAGGAGCAAAGTAGGAAGGGTATTTATTGGGCACATGTCATCAAAAGAAGAGTTTCCAAATCTCCACCAACCTGATACATCAGCAGTCTGGGAAGAGGAAGGGGGAAAGGATAGTTCTCTCCAAAGAGAAGGAAACTAGGGAGAGGCACAGGGCTGAGCTGCTGCCCACTCAACCTGTGCTAGACTGGAAGTGGGGAGGGCTGGACTCCCCATGCCTCCTGGTCATACCCCCAGAGGCCGGAAAACCTCATGCATCACAAGCACAGCCACTTTCAAGGTCCAGCCTCCACAGCTCAGCAGAGCTGCACCCAACAGAATAGTCAAGTTCAAGCCCAGGTATGTAGGATTCAGTGATTGAATCCATCAGGTTCCCTGGGGAGCTGAAGCTGGGGCGCCCTCCCCCAACTCAATGCCCTCTGGCAAGGCCTGGTGGGCCCTCCCAGAACTGCGACTGGCTGAGAACATACATGGGGAGTGCCATGTGCCCTCATGGTGCATGGGCACACAAAACCTTGTATATTCATCTAACTGGCATCCCATCACATTTTCTAGAAACGAAGTGTGTGGGCATGAGGAATGGTCTGAGGGGCCACCTTGGTAATTTCCTATACAGTGGACTCAAATGGCACAATGGAGATTTTGGAGATTTGAGGATCTCCATTGACTTTCGTCTACCATCACGTTCGTCAACCGTGTTTAGAGAAGTAGCTCCAACAACCAATATAAAATGGATTATTTAGTGTGTGAATAGGAAAAGCTCAAATAGACATTGAGATAAATGTGAAGTAAGTGCTGTCAGTAGCTGTAGTGATGGTGTGTCTGGGATTGTCATTAGAAAACCACTGTGTTCTGGAAACCCAGAAAGTGAATCCAAGGGCAGAAACTGGCCAGGCTCCCACATATCAGCCTAGGAAAAAAAAAAAGGCATGACCTTATCATTACTGTTCCCTTATATGAGCTGTAAGGATCAACATAATTGATGCTGGCTAACTGAGCAGGCATTGGGAGGGGGATGGATAGTGGGGGGGGAAATGCGGGTCTCTGGTAGTGGTGGGGGAACACTGGTGGTGGGATTGGTGCTGAATGATGAATCTTTCCAGCAACTGTATTGTGAAAAAGTTTGTACCTTTTAAATCAGTGTTTAAAATCACTTTCTTCCCATTCATCATCTATTTGCTCGAGTGGGCACCAATAATATCTCCATATGTCCTGTCTCATGCTAGTAGAGCCCAAGGGCGTCTGCTTGCTCCAGGAACATAAAGAGCTTCAGACAATTAGGTCTGGGAATGATTACTCAGATTATTAGGTCATGGGAATGACCTAATATAGTATTACTGGTATTTGGCATACCAAATACGACATGGGCAGCTTGCCAGGCTTGCTGTGTGGGTGGCATACTCTTGTAGTCACCTCTAAATACAGCATTTATTGATGACCCGCGGCTGCAAGCAGCCCTGTGAGCCAGGCTGTGATAGGCTCGTCTGATGCTGGGTGAAGTTCTGACGAGAGGGAAGTCCGATGTGGAAGATGGCGGCCCTCATGGAGTGGGGAGTCATCTGGCTTGTTGTGAGGCCCTGCTGGGGTGGGTGGCGGGCTAGGGCTAGAACCCGCCATCCCTCCCGGGTGCCTCATGAGTGGCTGGGCACAGGGAGAGCAAGTAGCAGCTCTGCCCCATTCTGTAATTCTCTGGATCAGCATACCTGGGCCGGATTGAAAAAATAAATAAATAAATCATTTAAAATGATTTAAAATAAATCATTAAAAAATAACAACAAAGAGAAGGAAACCAGGGAAGTGAGGAACAAGGGCCATCCTAGCAGAACGGAATTGAAATGAATGCCAGGGAAATTTCTTGTTTTTTTTTGTTTTGTTTTGTTTTGTTTTGTTTTGTTTTGTTTTGTTTTGGTATCATACTTGGCTGTGCCCAGGGCTTACTACTGGCTCCTCTTGCAAGGATCACTCCTGGCAAGGCTCCAGGGATCATATGTTGATGCTGGGGATTGAATCAGGCTCAGTATATGCAAGGCCAGTGCCCTATCCTCTGGTACCTCTTTGTTTTAACTTTCTATTATCCCTTTGCTATCTAAATAGTCATAGAGAAAGCATCTCAGAGGCTGGGAAAAGGCAAGACTTTTTGTTTTCAGGGGAATAAAATAGGAGTTTTAGAGTTCCATTTAAAAACAGAGATAGCAATATACCTTAATGCCATTCTTTATTTTGCAGGGAGATACAGAGACTTGATTCCTATTTAGTACCTTGAAATTAAATTATTTTTCCAGCTCAGTGCAACTGAAAGGACCATGACACACGTAGGAACTTGCACAACTTCATCACTTGAGAGCCGATGACAGGCTATTTTAGTGAATAGATGAAATGGTATCTGGCTAAAATGAGTACTTGATCATCTCCCTTCTTTCCAGTTGATGTTCAGGAGGCTCTACACTCAGATTTATGTCTCTTTGCTTACATATTCATCACCGTTAATATGTCGATGCACTGAGAAAGCAAAAGAGAATGAACTGCAGTCTCCGTTTCTTCCTGGTGAAGGATAGTTTATTATTCTTGTGGCTCTGGTTCTGTTAGTTAACATGTTACTGCTTTATAATTAACGATGATCATAAATTAGCTCACTGTTATAATGGCTTGAACCTGCTTTGCCAAATTGATCCCTTGTTTTTGTGGTTAAAAATAAATCCTGGTCATAAGTGTCTAGGAGCTCTCTAGTTATCTAAGTGCTAGGAGAGAGACCTGTAGATCTCTCATGGCCCTGTTTCCTCTTGCCAAGGACACTGTGTAGGTGTGAATCTCCTAAAACATGAGATTTCTATAACCTTTTTACTTTATCTAAAGAACAAATCTTTGTCTGTGTCTCTTCCTTTGTCAGAATGTCTGGCTTTCAGGCAATTAAGAGCCCAACCTCTGAAGTCAGAGGAAAGTGATTTTTTTTTTTTTTGGGGGGTCACACATGGCAATGCTCAGGGGTTTCTCCTGGCTCTGCACTCAGGAATTACTCCTGGCAGTGCTCAGGGGACCATATGGGATGCCGGGGATCAAACCCAGGTGGGCATGGGCTGGTCGCATGCAAGGCAACCTCCCTACCCGCTGGACTGTTGCTCCCTGGAAGGTGAATTTTTAACAGATAAGTTACTTATCAGTAACACATTTTGCCTGCAGATTTCTTGTTTGTTTTCTTGATTTGGTTCAGTTTTCATTTTGGTTTTTAGGCCCAACCCGACAATGTTCAGGGCTTGCTGTGTTCAGGGATCATTCCTAATGGGCTTGGGGACCTTAGAGAATGCTGGAGATTGAACTCAGGTTGTCTGCTTATAGGGCAAACCCCCGACTCATTGTACGACTACTCTGGTCCCTCGTAGCACATTTTGTACAGGAGAACTAGTACAGTAATTTATTAACATATATTGGCCATTGTGGCATTATTTTAAAATTATGTAGCTAAATTTTTTTACATTACATTTAATGCACAGCTACTAATTAGTCTATATTGGAGTACTAAATTACTCTCTGTGCTTCTAGCAATACCGCTTTGACCACAAACTGCTAAAGAAAGAAGCACTTTATCTTATTAACCTCAAGCTTTCTATGTCCATGGCTGTTTCTGCTGTTACCACCCTGCCTCTCCCCTTCAAGGCCTCTCTCCCTAATACCCTGAGGTCATCCTGTTTGTAACCACATTCCACTTTATATAAACGTCTTATTAAGGAAAAGGACACAATAAACTCTTATGACAGAATGTTATTGATATTCTTAAGGCTATCATAGCAGAGACAGATTTTAAGAGTATAATTTTGTTATTCATACAATGGATGACGGAGGTATTTGGCAGTAGATTCTTTCAGATGCCGCTAAAATTATCATTATGTTTGTTACCATCTACTCTACATTGCACACAATGGTCTTTAATTATACCTTTTGGGATAATCCACTTAGCCAAGGTCAAGTATCCCTTGATTATATGCTCTGTTGCTATTTCCGGTTGTCATATATCCTAGGCAGCTGTCATCAAATGAATTTTTTTTGAATTTTCAGTGACACTCATCCTGTCCCCAGTTTCTATAATACATGCTTCAGTCTTGTCCAACATGCCTTGCCTCAGCTAAGTCAGCATTTTGTGATCTTAGATGTGTGACTCTAGAGTAGGATTCTACTAGCAAAGAACTAAACTATGGGACAAGTCCTACATGAGCACATAGACTATCCTGGTCTCTACAAGTCACTTGATCTAATTTTCCAGTCTTTCTTTTTCTTTATTACACTAAGTTGTATGTAGCATGTCCATCAGATACTTACACTGTATTCTTCCCTAGGATGGTCCATATTTCAATGAGAGGCAAATTCATCCCATCTTGTCCTATCTCTTAAGTCTGGAACACCAAAGGGGATAAGCGTAATGTTTCTGAGTAGCTACAGTGTTAAAATTATGAAGTCATTGACTTTCTATATTATATGATTTGCTTACTTAATTCTCTCAACAATATGGAGAAGTTTGCAATCTTTATGATCTTTTGGTGGTAGGTCACTGAGACTCATAAAGGTTAAATATTCTGTTTAAGATATATGAATATTAATGACAGAGCCAATAATTAATATAAAAGTTTCTAACTTGATGATTTCTGATTTTCCTTTTAACTAGATTTTATAAAGCACTATATTAGCTAGAATGAAAAAATATATACATCAGCATTCCAGTAATACCAGTACCTTTTATACTTTTGTAGGGTAGAATAATCTAGAATAATCTCTATTTTTTCCTATAGTGATCCAAATTCTGTGCAGAAAATATTTCTGACAGTACTTTTGTAAATATCAGTATAACAATGAAGTAGGACCAAGTCTTGTTGGAAGATATCCCTCAAAGTTTTGTTATTCTGGTAAAAGTAAAATAGGTCTAGGAAAACATCAGGAGTTTTTCAGGTTGAATTTTAAAGTTGAATTTGAAAAACCTGTAATCTCCAAATAGGTATCAAACCTGTGCATTCCTATGTCAGTGAAGTGAATCTTATATAGTATTTACCCTCATATAGTAAGAAATTAGATTTTTCTGCAAGAAACTAGAATTGTTGAAAGGAATAGCTTTAGAATAGAAAATAAAGATCCGTTTGTTCTGAAATATTAAGATTCTGAGGCAATATGTTGTTATAAATAAAAACTTTGGATACTGTTCTATTTTCTCAAATTTAGCAAAAATATAGATTTTTTTTTTGGTTTGGGGTGTTGCTCCACTGAGAGTCATTTTCTGTTGTATATTGTCCTACAATACACAGATTTTTCTATAGCCCTTTCCAAGGAGACCTTGTTGTTGAAATGCCAGGAGACTCTATAGCACCAGCATTTTATCTGTAATCTTTCTAAGGAATAAGTTCCACAAATTGTCCTATAAAAGGAAGACAAAAGAGGCAGTGTTCTGAGTCATGATTCAACCCATAAGCAGTTATATTATCTTGTTCAAGCTTCTTGACCATCTCTCTGAGTTTGATTTCCTCATTGGAATTTTAAGAGAGTGTAGTTGAACCTAACATCTCTTCTTAATTCTGCCCACGTTACTATGTGCAACCCATACGCTTTGGGCAAAACCTCATTGCACCCACACACATTCCTCAAGAAGTGCTTTGGTTTGGGGTTCATACTTGTAGTTTTTCCCCTGTGGAAACAAATGGATGCTCTATTTGGGTTTTCATTTCTTCTTTATACAGATATGAAGACTAGAGGTATGAAAAACTCAATGTTCTTTATAACAAATAATAACAAGTTAGAGGATTATCTAAAATATAACTAACCTAAACTAAGTGATCTACACTAACACACTATAAGCTAATTCATTTATAAACTTAAATTCTTCTCAAATGTTCAGTGAATTCTATAACATAATTTAATTAGGATCTTGAATATACTTATATGTGTGTTATATGTATAACATTATAATCCCTGTATCTGTCAACAGAAAGATTACTTTTGCTAGTTTGCTCCATCTTAAATCTCTTTAACCGTCTTAAAAGTTATCTTCTTTTAAGTTTTTCCAGAGGATAGACTTTAATAGACTAAAAGGACTGAAAATAGAACTCTGAACTTCCAATATTTAGCCTACCTTGGGTAATGTTTCATAGGCAAACTATATTCCCTCTAAAAGTGCAACAACTCTCTTGGAATCTCTAGATTTTTTCTTCTGATAAGATAAGGGGAACCACAATTGGCATACATTTACTGAATGTAAATCTCATGTAGTTGAACATCTGTGGGCAGTTTGGGGCTGATGAGGGAAGAAAATAAATGATGCCAAAGAGATGGCACAAAGAGCTTCAGTGCTTTGTGAAATCCTAGATTCAGTCCCTGGTACTGAATGATTCTTCATAGCTGCTGATAGTAACCCCCAAGATGTACTGGGAATAGTACTTCTAGGAATGACTCCCTTCATCAAAGAAGTGGAATATCCTCACCAGAACTTCTCACTTCCTACCGTCCCTTTATAGTACTTATTTCTTCATCATTTAGAACAATTTGTTAGTATATTATTTGTATTCTCCAACCCCAATAAGATCAGAAGCTTAAACATCTAATCATTCTGCAATCAGTTTCTTGAAAAAGAGAATGGATTGTTTTCTCTTCCTTCACATTTTGACTAGTAAAGAGAAGAGATCCAGGGTTACTTTAAGCTTAGTTATCTTCCCTCTCTCTGATGTTTTCCCCTCATCAATTATGTCCCTCATTTGTCATCTTTTTTTTCTCTAAGGAGCTCAAGTTTCTGAGAAGCAGAATTACTGAAGATTATATACCAATATTAAATCTCAAAAATTTCTGGTAGGAAAGAATAGTTGGGCTTAATTCTTTTCTCTCTGACAGTCTGACTTAATTGGATGCTCAGAAATAATAGCTGTTTCTTGCCCCAAGGTGAAAATTTCATGGCCAAAAGAATAATATTTATAAAACATTTTCTATTTCATAAATAATTTATGCAGAAAGTATTTTTTGTGTAAATGTTTTATGTGGAAATGTTTTATGCAGATGCCTTACTGCACTGAGATTTTTACATGCATTGCCACATTTCATTCTCATTACAACTATTTAGAAATGATTTTGTAGGTATCACTATCATTCCCATGTGTACATGAAGATTAAGGTTTACAAAGATCAAGCCATGGCTAGAGAGACAGCTCAAAGGATAGTAGTGCTTGCTTTCTCTGCTAGAACCTTGGGTTTGATCCATGGCATTGTATGTTTCTCTAACATGGCCAAGAGTGACCTGTGAGCATAGATCCTGAAGTTTACCCAGAACTTCATGGGACATACCCCACACCCAACTCAAACAAAACAAATAAGCAGATTCATTACTTAACCAGTGTGCCCTAGCAATGGTCGATTAAATGGTAGATTCATGATTCAATGCATACTTAACTTCTATCCTATATTGCTTCAATTAATTTCATAATACAAACCCTTAGAAAAAATAGTCTCCCACTTACTAACTGGTACATATTTGAGAGGTGAGGTAGATATATTTTTCTAATTATGTTTCTATTATGCTGTTGGAATAAATTGTTGCTCCGCTTAAGACAATTATGATATATGTTCTTTCATTAAAGAAGCATGGCTGTTTAGTAATATTACCACGCTTTACATTTTCTTGATCATGGTGTAAATTACATTGTTTTACATGGTCATTATATAGTATGACTTTTATCTTATCAGGTATTCTTTTTTTTTTTTTGCTTTTTTGGGGTCACACCTGCAATGCTCAGGGGTTACTCCTGGCTCTGCCCTTAGGAATTACTCCTGCCGGATTTAAAAGACTGCTGCAGGGTGGATCTCAATGAGCTGGGCTGTGATAGGCTGGTCTGCTGGGTGGAGTTCTGACGAGGGGGAAGTCCGGATGTGGAAAATGAAAGCCCTCATGGAGTGGGGGTCATCTGGCTTGTTGCGAGGCTCTGCTGAGGTGGCGGGCCAGGGCTAGAACCCACCATTCCTCCCGGGCACCTTAATCAGCACAGGGAGAGCCAGTAGAAAGAAAGCGAAGGGATCAAATTACGTTAAAGGGAAGAGACCCTAATAGTGTTTTTTTTTTTTTTTGCTTTTTTGGGTCACACCCGACAATGCTCAGGGGTTTCTCCTGGCTCTGCACTCAGGAATTACTCCTGGCAGTGCTCAGGGGACCATATGGGATGCCGGGGATCAAACCCATGTCTGCTGCATGCAAGGCAAATGCCCTACCCGCTGGACTATCACTCCGGCCCCTTATCAGGTATTCTCTTACAAATAGTTCCCACATATTTATCTCTTAAATCTAAAGCAGGACAAAAATTTATATTAATTATAGGTACAGATGGGAATCAACAGAAAATGAGTATTATATTTTAGGGACTATAATTTTTGTAAATTACTTTATAGTTATAGCATAAAATCACAGACTTCATTCTGGATATTAATATTCATAAGTCAGATAGAATATTGTCAGGAATTCCAGGATCTTTATACTGTATTACATATTTATGTTAGTAAAACCTAATAGACATTTAAGAATTGCAATTTAAAAATTTTCTTGATGAATATCTCAAAAGTTTTACTATTTTTTATGGGACATAAAAATTCTTCTTGAGAGATCAATAAACTTTATAACTTAAAGGTTGTATTTTTCTGGATTGTTGGTTTGTTGTGATTTGTTTTGATATCATTAATAGAATATTCAAAATAACATAAGTGGAAAACTGACAAAAGTACTTATCAATTTTCTGGTGATGACCCTATCCCATGTACCTTTAGTGTTTTCATGGTGATTAGAAATTCACTATAATATGTTGCTATGGAGAACCAATCTGTATTTTCTTTGTCTATAGGTATCCAATGTGTGTACATAGCAGGAAAAGAGTAAGGCAATGTATGGTCTGCAATAACTACTTTGAATTTAATCCTGTCAAACATGTACTCACAACCTGTTAACAGAAAAGCAAATATCAGTTCCTACAATGAGTAAACAGTCTTAGCAAGATTCAGTCTGAAACAAACCAATTTCCCATAAGGAGTACTTATTTCATTTAGTCTCCAGTTTGGCATTTCAATCTGTAAGACAATATAGGGTATTTTTTTCTAATTTATTTTTGATTATGAATTAAAGATATTACAACAAACAAGCCAGGGAAATCATGTTAGAATGCAAAATAAAATTTTCAATTGAGTTAAATCCATAAAAAATTCAAGTCGATAAGGCATTTTCAAATAGCGATTAATTCCATAAGAATAGTATTTTAATGTCACGGAGAAAGAGGATATTCGTAACACTATAAGAAGATTCTTCATATGCTAGGTGAAACATATCGCAAAAACATTTAGTAAGGAATGGAAAAGTTTGGTAATATTTGAATAGATTTACTGAGAAATTTATAGAGTTTGTATTTACAAACTAAGTTTCACTGGTGAAGAGATTTCTGTAAATGTTTATGTAACTTAAGTGAATTTAGCTTAAAGTGAGCAAAAGATTCTGTCACTGTATCACTGTATCACTGTCTTCCCGTTCATCATCGAATTGCTCGAGCAGGCACCAGTTACATCTCCATATGTCCTGTCTCATGCAAGTAGAGCCCAAGGCACCTGCGTGCTCCAGGAACATAAAGAGCCTCAAACCATTCCATCAGGTCATGGGAATGAGGTCTATAATTGTTATTGGTATTTGACATATCAAATACAACACCAGTAGCTTGCCAGGCTCTGCCATGCGGGTAGCATACTCTTGTATTCATCTCTAAATCCAGCATTTATTGATGAACTGCGCAGCCACAAGCAGCCTCAAGAGCCGGACTGTGAAAGGCTGGTCTGCTGGGTGGAGTTCTGACTAGGTGGAAGTCTGGATGTGGAAAATGGAGGCCCTCATGGAGTGAGGAGGGGGTTGTCTGGCTTGTTGTGAGGCTCTGCTGGGGTGGCGGGCCAGGGCTAGAACCCGTCATCCCTCCCGGGCACCTCGTGAGCGGCTGGGCACAGGGAGAGCCAGTAGCAGCTCTTTCCCATGTCTGTAAGTCTCTGGATCAGCATACCTGGGCCAGATTTAAAAAGACTGCTGCAGGGTGGATCTCGATGAGCCAGGCTGTAATAGGCTGGTCTGCTGGGTGGAGTTCTGACAAGGGGGAAGTCCGGATATGGAAAATGAAGGCCCTCATGGAGTGTGCGTGTGGGGGGGTCATCTGGCTTGTTGCGAGGCTCTGCTGGGGTGGCAGGCCAGGGCTAGAACCCACCATCCCTCCCGGGCGCCTCGTAAGCGGCTGGACACAGGGAGAGCCAGTAGCAGCTGAAAAAAAAGATTCTGTAACAGTAAAAAGATTCTGTAACAGTAATAAACCCTGGCAGGTTCCACAAGATTGTAAGCCTTTGATAAATAGTACACTTGGCATTCCTAATTAATCTGTGTTTATTTGTGCCTTTATAACTTAGTAGTTAGAAAAAAAAGTGGTCACTTAGTCAATGTTTCAACTACTTAACATCCATTTACCAATGGCTAGTATGTGCCAAAAGTAATTTTAGGTTCCATTATACAAAGATGAACATGTTATGAAAACATAAAAAAAATGGATGTAACATAAGATTCTGTGTCCAATTACTAAGAAATGTATTTTATCAAATTAAAAGCAATTAACAATATAGCCAGAAAGATATCATAAGGGTAACAGCTCTTTCCTTGCATGTAATTGATCCCAATTTAGTCTCTGGCACCATAGATGGTTCCCCAGGTACTTGACCAGGAGCACTAGCTGAGATCAGCCAGGTATGGCCTAAAAAATCCAAGGAAGGAAGGAAGGAAGGAAGGAAGGAAGGAAGGAAGGAAGGAAGGAAGGAAGGAAGGAAGGAAGGAAGGAAGGAGGGAGGGAGGGAGGGAGGGAGGGGAGGGAGGGGAGGGAGGAGAGGAGGGAGGGAGGAAGGGAGGAAGGAAGGAAGGAAGGAAGGAAGGAAGGAAGGAAGGAAGGAAGGGAAGGTGGTAGGAAGGGAAGGAAGGAAGGAAGGAAGGAGGGAGGGAGGGAGGGAGGGAGAGAGAGGGAGGAAGGAAGGAAGGAAGGATGGGAGGGGAGGGAGGGGGGGAGAGAGGGAAGGAGGGAGGAGGGACGGAGGGAGGGAGGGAGAGAGGAAGGAAGAAAGGGAGGGGAAGGAGGGAGGGAGGGAGGGAGGGGAGGGAGGGAGAGAAGAAGGAAGGAAGGAAGGAAAGGAAGAAGGAAGGAAGGAATAGTGAAAGGAACTTCAAGTAATAGTGGAATTGATTAATATAGGTGGCCACCGCTATGTGTGGGAGGTTAAAATATAATCTGAGGTTTTACAAAACCTTTAAAATTCAACTATGAAACTTTTATTTTAAATTTATTGAATTACCATGAGATACAAAGCTATACCAGGTATGCTGATCCAGAGACTCACAGACATGGGACAGAGCTGCTACTGGCTCTCCCAGTGCCCATCTGCTCATGAGTTGCCCGGGAGATATGGTGTGTTCTAGCCCTGGCCCGCCACCCCATCAGAGCCTCGCAACAAGCCAGACAACCCTCTCCCCACTCCATGAGGGCCTCTATTTTCGACATCTGGACTTCCCCCGGGTCAGAACTCCACCCAGCAGACCAGCCTATCGCAGCCCGCCTGGCGCGGTCGCAAGTGGCCATGCTGTTCATCAATAAATGCTGGATTTTTAGATGACTATAAGAGTATGCTACCCTCACAGCAGAGCCTGGCAAGCTACCCATGTCATATTTGTTATGCCAAATACCAATAACAATTATAGACCTCATTCCCATGACCTGATGGAATGGTTTGAGGCTCTTTATGTTCCTGGAGCACGCAGGTGCCCTTGGGCTCTACTTGCATGAGACAGGTCATATGGAGATGTTACTGGTGCCCGCTCGAGCAAATCGATGATGAACAGGAAGACAGTGATACAGTTTTACAGTGATACAAAGCTATAAATTTATTCATGATTTAGTTTCAGAAATACAATGTTGGAGCATGCATGCCGTCACCAGTGTCCACTCCCTTCGGTGATGTTCCCAGATGCCCTTCTGCTCCCCAGTCTGCAATTATGGTATAATGTTTTCCTTTTTCTGTTTTCCTTTTTAGGCACTCTGGTTTGCAGTACTGTTATTGAAAGAGTACCATGCATATCAGATTTCGTCCTTTCAGGACCAAGTTTTTATCCAAAATATTAATTCCCACTGTCATTGTCATGGTGGTTCCTTCTCTTACCTAATCACCCAATCCCCTTGCAGAAAACTTCTACTAAAGACTAGACCTCCTGGTCTTCATTTCTATTGTCTTTGGGTATTATTTTCCTACTATGTTTTTTTATATCCTACAAAAAATGTGATCATTCTCTGTCTGTCCCTCTCCCTTGACTCATTTCACTTGGCAGGATATTCTTCATGTTTGTCCATGTATCAGATAATTTCATAACTTCATTTTTTTCTAATGGCATATAGTATTCCATTGTGTGGATGTACCATAGTTTCGTTATCAACTTGTCTGCTCTTGGGCACTTGAGTAGCTTCTAGATGTACCATAGCTTCATTATCAACTTGTCTGCTCTTGGGTACTTGAGTGGTTTCTAGATTTTGGATATTTTGATAGTGCTGCAGTGAACATTAATGGCAGATGCCTTATCTGCATTATCCTTTGGGGTCTTTAGGGTATAGTCGCATTGTTGGACTTGCTGGGTCATATGGAAGCTCCATTCCTAGTTTTGTAAAGAATGTCCATATTGTTTTCCAGAAAGGCTGGAGCAGTTAACATTCCCACTAGCAGTGAATGAGGGTATCTTTCCTAATGACTTTCACACCAACGCTAGTGGTTTTTTTGTTGTTGTTCTTTGTGAAGGGTGCCATCTCTTTGGTGTGAATGGTAGTTTATTGTTTTGACTTGTACCCCCTGATGATTAGTGATATGGAACATTTTTTTTCATGTGCCTTTTGGTCATTTCTTTGATGAAATTTCCCCCTATAAACCTAGATTAAGATCTCCATGATCTGGGCTGGAGCAATAGCCTAGCGGGTAGGGCGTTTGCCTTGCACACGGCCGGCCCATGCCGCCCCAGGTTAGATCCCCGGCATCCCATATGGTCCCCCAAGCACCGCCAGGAGTGATTCCTGAGTGCAGAGCCAGGAGAAACCCCTGAGCATTGCAGGGTGTGACCCAAAAAATAAAAAAATAAAAGATCTCCATGATCTCTGCCACAAGGAGAATAAAATTTAATTAATCAGCATTGCTAGAGGCACCTCACTGGGTACACTTATAACTTGTACAGAGGGGTACAGTCCTGATAAACTCCTGTTCAAGGTACAGCATAATGAAACTCTTTATTTTTGCTTTCCAGACCAATTAAAATCTGGCCTTCAGTTGGGCTAAAAACAATACTTTTGATATGAGAGGAGAATGGACTGACCCCTTGAGTTTATGTGAACTATTCCTGGTATAAAATAAACTACATATTCATAATAGTAAATTTGGATTTTTAAAAAGTTACAAAGAAAAAAACATGAATTATTCTGATTTTGTTTTGCTTGACCTTGTTTTCAGGGCTATGCCCATCAGTACTCAGGTTTTATCCCTGTCTCTGTACTAGATGGTCACTCATAGTGTTATTGGGATTGTACTTGAGTTCATCGCATGCAAGGAAGATGCCTTAACCTGAGTTTAGAAGCCTGTGCTTGAAGTGTTCAACCCCAAAAGTGTTTCCCCATACCCTGACTGTCTCCTCAGCATATTGGTCTTTAGGCTTGATCTATTGTCTCCAACCTGCATCCTTGTACTATTGCACTAATCACATCTTGTATGATCTTAGCAACTCTATGTGAGAATTAGTATCTTAACTTCTGCTTCTAGTCAATCTTGTAAGCTAAGATTCTTCAATACATGTCTAATCAGATACTTTGTTTCTGTAGTCTCCCAGACAATTTGCATATTTTATAATTATCAGCTGAATTATTAAAATCAGATTTTTTTCTTTAAGTAATTAAAATTATTAAATGCAAAGCTATATTGAAGGCATAAAACTATTTTCTTTGTTCGTTTGGGATCACCAAAAGGTGCTTGGCTGCTGCTGCTTGCCTGTACTAGGTTTGCTTTCTGCATTGCTTGGTGGGTCATGCGGTGCCAGAGATCGAACCTGAGGCTCACACGTATACAACAAGAGCTCTGGTCCTTTGATGTACATCCTCAACCCTTCTAAAAATAAGCTTTAAGTCATAAATTCATTCAAAATCCATAAAACTGAATTGAAAATACATGACACTTTCTCCTTTGTTATTCCTTCTCTCTTCTTTCTGATACTATTCTCTCCTGCTCATTTTTCTTTCCTTATCATATTTGTGATATACATACAACTATTAAATATATCTGGTAAAATATATGGAAAGTATGGCAAGTACGTTCTTAATAAAAAGTAGATTTAAAATTTTTACAGTGATTTAATGGTTGTTGAAATGCAGAAAAGTATAAACATAAATAATTTCTTGTAATTATATTATCATTTAACCTGGTAAAGAAACTTAGTTATTATCATACATGAAATAAAAACAGTCCTTACTAATTATGTCTGTATTCTTTCTGGGAAGAGATAGCACAACCAGAAGTGTTCAGGGGTTATTACTGGCTCTATACTCAGGAATCACTTTTGGCAGTTTCTGGGCACCATATGAGTTGCTGAAGATTGAATCTGGTTAGTACAATCTCTCTGGCCTCAAATTATGTCTAGATTATTTTAGAAAGAATTTTCTTTCTCTTGCTAGCTAGAAGATTCAAAAATATGTTTAGTTAGAGATTTGGTACTGATGTTTTAAGGCAAAAGTTTTACATTGTATCTACCTCTACAGCATTCTATAATTTCACCTAGTGCAATTTAAAAATTATTGCCTGACTAGACTGATCAATAAACTATAGTTGGGATCAAATAGTTTAGATTACTATTTTACATATAAAAGTTGTTAGACATGTGTCCTCGGATAAGTCTTCATTATATTTTCACTTATAAACTATACATGATTAAACATCTTAGAGGAAAAATTAATATTCTGACTAGATTTTTAAAGTTTAATACAGAAAATGACATCTAGATCAATAAAAGTAAATTATCATCATTATCATCATTAATCTTTAACCTGTCATTTCTATGCTTTATATGACCTCATACTATACAGACAATTTAAAAGTACAGTTGCCTAGGAGTTTTTGACATTTGGTGAGAGTAACTTGGGAGCTGTTCTGTATATGGTGACCCTTTCTACACTCAACTTGAAATGTTGTGAACTATGAGAAAAAACAGGGAAGGTAGTGGTCACCCATTCATGAACAACCTTTCTTAATTCACAGTCAACTGGCTGATTGCAATTGATCTGTCGCCCATGCTGTCATAGTGGCATCTGTAATTTATTGCATTACTATTTGTCTTTAATACAGTGGCTAAAATTTAGTAGGCAGATAATGCGATATTGACATAATGAGTAAAATAATGATTGATACTGAAGTAGTAAAGAAAAGAAGGCCTAGTGTGTTTGAAAGTCACATAACTTAAAAAAGGGCAAGAAATAAGGAATACTGATGAATAAAATGTGACAACTTGAGGCAAACTCTGCATGTAGAAATGAACCACAGAATCTATTACACTAGTCATTCTTAAAGAACACAGCCTACAGAAATGTAAATATGGCTAATGAAAGTACCTTTTTTTAATTTAAGTAGCTATCAAAGCTTCTATTAGAAGAAAATGATTTATACATTATGACTTGCCCAAAATCATTGTCTTCCCTGGCATCACCTCCAGGAAAATAGTTCTAGTTTAAAATATATTAAAGTGGATACTTCTAAAATTGGATTCTTTTGGAATTAAACAAAAAGGAATAGGTTTTTCAAAGGATTGCTGCAGATATCACTTTATAAAAAGACAGATAGAACAATCAATAGACCATCTTATCTGCTTTTTATTTTATGGCAAGAACTGACATAATTGAGAAATGTCAGAGCAGCAACTTAGGCAGTGGGGAAATTTACAAAGACCCCAAATTAGATCGTTAGTGCTATTTTATTAAATATATGAACAGTTGTTGCTTCCATAATGACCCTTGCTCTTTAATGAGAGTTGTGTAATGGAACAATCCTGGGAGAGAAACAGCCAAATGGCATTTCATTTATCACCAGATTTATTATCAAATTACAAAAAAAAATTGGAACTAATTAGGTCTATTTCCCTTTAAAAATGAATTATGATATTCAGGGTCTCTTTTGATGCACAAATGTTAAGATCACAGATACCCTGAGATTTCTATACATTCTGCTAGCTTTTAGTATGAGATTCAATTGCTCTTGTGAGTCCATGGTAGTGTAGCTCTGAAAGGAAGGTATTCTGAGGAAAGAAAATGGAAAGAAACCTTTTCATCATCATATTGAAAAAGCCATTGCACTGAAAAAGTGCCAACAAACCCTAAATAATTTTGTGTTGATTATACTAAATTAGAATAGTGATAGCTATAATCATTTGATCCCTCAGGCATTAATGAAAATTCAGTATTATTTTGTGTGGAATATGTATCATTACCCTTGAGCTTAGGAATGATTATTAGTAAGTCTGATTAAATCTAGAAGCACTGACACAAGCTATCTTTAACCCACTAATGACAGGGCCATATTGTAATTTTATGATGAATGAACACAGTTTAGCATTTTTAGCACTTGGTGGGAAAATAAGAATTCTGCATTCATTTTGTTGATTAGACTGCAAAGTAGCACAGAGAAAATCCTAAGAAATGATATTTAATGAAATAGTCTTCTGCTGATTGATTCACTTATCATAACTTCTAAAACCCTTAGTACTGGTTATCATTATATGATCGCAGATATTATTAAACGCTGTTATAGAGACATGAATTCCTAGATAAAGGCATATAAAATACAAACATGCTTCCATTTCACCTGTATATATTGCCTATGTCTTTTCAGATGCTTTCATATGTATTTTTATTATTATAGTTTCTTAAAATAAGTTATATTTTTGCCACTTGTTCTATGCATTCAAAATTTATTTTAAAAAAGACCACAATATAGTTTAAGCATTTGCTCAAGGTTCCATATTGTCAAAAATTATCAGTATTGGGACCTATAGAGAAGTATATTATTTTCTTTTAACCTTTCGGAGAATCTCCCACAACAAAATATTAAGTGTACAAAGAACAATAGCGTCTACAGCATAATAACATGTATGCATCCTATATAAATGGAAAAGACTTGGCATATTCTCAGATAATTAGGTATTTATTCAACTAAAGAATAAAGATGTATGGAAGGGGAGGCTCTTTGGGGAAATTATTGGACAAAAAAATGACATAGTTACTATCCAGGTTTTAGTAATTTGGTTGGCCAATTGGTTGAGAGTTTATATAGGATCAATTTTCTTCTTTTTCCAAGTGTTAAGAAGATATTCTTACAAATGAGCATTTTCTTATGCTGCAGGTGAAATTCAAAGGGAAGCTCATGGCAGAAGAGGTAGCTGTAATAGAAAGACTTAGCTCACTCCTGACTGACTCGCCAAGATTTTATTGGCATCGTCAGTGACGTGAGTCAATTCACTGTGGAAGTTAGGCCTGATAAAAGTCTATAAATGCTTCTCCATGGCATGGAAACTAAGGTCATGCCAGATTCACTAAAGCAGCCAATCATGCTATGCCTGAATGAAGCACACTTGATCTACACTGTGTGGGGATTAATCCCTACCCCCCCTATCTGGGGGAGTCTGTGAGTCTCAGTGTGAAGTAATGTTATGACTGTCACAAGAAAAGCCAGTCCAGTGTCAAATAAACAAGCTGGGATACATACATATATACATGTCCATACATCTCACATATATAAACAAGGGGATACAATGCAGATCTCAGAAACTATGAAATCATGCAATTTGCTGTAAGGTGGGTGGAATTGGAGTGTATCATGCTAAGGGAAATAAATCAGAAGATTTATTTATGATAAATCAGATCTCACTCCTCTGTGCAATATATTGAGACAAAGCAAGGTAACCTACAATACTGAACAATAACAAATCCTTAACTTGGATTGTAATATTGAAAATCAAACCCTGGAGGACCTTGTAGAAGGGAATGATGATAAGACCAGAAGTGAACATAGGATTGCGAGAGGAATTATGGACTGTGGTGACTGTAGGGAACAGTGTCTTTGGACATCAAAGCCAATACTTTGACTCTACTGTATCCATCTTACTCAAACTATAATCATATTTATTTTTAAAAAAGAGAAAGTCTATCCAACTATCCACCCAAGTTTTCTGAGATTGTTACTCTCTCAGAAAATTTTAGATGAATAATGATACAGAATAGTTTAATTAAAGTAAACCAAGAGAACCAATTAAGCAAAGAATTATTACATACCAATGCAGATTAGGATATGGGTATATCCAGAATGGAGTGTCCTGATTTGCTTTGGGAAGATAAATGTATAGTGTAAAGCTTTGTGTGTGTGTGTGTGCTTGCTGGCACTTTGTCATGGAAAAGGATGGAACTCTGGTGATATTCTTCATTTACAGAGTGTTATAGGGTTTGTCTTCCTTGAATTGCCTGATGGGCCAATTGTTGTGCTTGAGCTAGCTGCAGGCAAATTCCTTTCCAGATCATTTCTTCTGTCTCTAAATATTTCTTGGCTTCATGACTTCCTGAATTTTTTTTTTTGCCAAATCACGATCCCCATGCTCATCTGATGTTCTGTCTCACAAGTATACATGTCTCTTGGAAAAGACTAACTGCAGCTGTATTTTCAGAGCTTCTCCTGTGTGTGCTATTCCTTATCAAACAACTGGCTGGAGGCTGGACGATAGTACAACAGGTAGGGCATTTGCCTTGCACAAAGCTGACCAGGATGCACCCACCAGCATCTCATATGTTCCCTCAACCCCAACAGGAGTGAAGCTTGAGCTCAGAGCCAGGAGTAGGTCCTGGAAACATCCAGGTGTGACCCTAAAACAATATAAAACAAGCAAAAATAACCTGTTGAAGATGATCATATGCCAGAGTTATATTTGAGGGTGAGGTAAGTTCCCTTCCCTATTACCTAAAATAAGGGATTGCTCTTAATGTAGGAGGAACTTTGTTATTCATAGTTAATGCTGAAGGCTGACTGGAAGATGAAAAGGGGAAAACTGAAAAAGAAATTCTGTTCTTTAATTTTAAAGTGGTCCTCTTCTCACTGCTTCTACCCCTGCCAATTTCAACTGTCTACACCATTGTGCCAATCTATTCTCAATGGGGAAATTATATAAACACTTTATCTTTTGGACCATGCCCAGTGGTGCTCGGGGAGGCTGCTTGCTCCTGGTAGTGTTCAGAGAAACACGCTATACCAAAATTGAACCTGGGCCTCCCAATAGCTTTGCATGCACTGCTCTTCGATCTACCTTAGTCATCACATCAACATTTTAAAAATCAAAGCATTTGTTTGTAAGGCAGGGGCAAATACTAATTCTAACATCCTAGCTATGCGTGCAAGAAAAAAAAAAATTTCAACAGTTTCTCCCCAGTAGTGCTTTAGGCCCTCCTGGCTATTCTTGGCTGTCATGTGTATGTCTTTCAATGAGCCCCGGGACTCAGACTTGCTTGATATGGTGTCGCCTTAACCTATTGGGATTGGAGGCCACATGATACTGGAGGGTCTTGTAGTGCTGGGGATCAAACTCAGGGCCTCCAATTTAAGAACATCCCTTTGAGCTATAGCTCAAAAACACATATCAAGATTCCAGATATCCAGATATCTGAGACTAAACCATTTTAGGTGTGAGGAAGTACAGAATCAGAGCACACACACCGTGTTTGGATGTACAGTTGACTATCACTATCACTAACTTCCCGTTAATCATCTATTTGCTAGAGCGGGCACCAGTAATATCTCCATATGTCCTGTCTCATGCTAGTAGAACCCAAGGCATCCGCTTGCTCCAGGAACATAGAGAGCCTCAAACCATTATATTAGGTCACGGGAATGACCTAATATAAATGTTACTGGTATTTGGCATATCAAATACAACACGAGCAGCTTGCCAGGCTTGCCATGCGGGTGGCATACTGTTGTAGCCACCTCTAAATAAAGCATTTATTGATGAACCGCGTGGCCGCTAGTGGCCGAAGTGAGCCTGGCTGTGATAGTCTGGTCTGCTGGGTGGAGTTGAAAAGAGAGGGAAGTTTCAGGATATGGAAAATGGCGGGCCCCATAGAGTAGGGGGACGGTGGTCTGGCTTGTTGTAAGGCTCTTCTGGGTAACAGGCCAGGGCTAGAACCCGCCATGCCTCCTGGGCGCCTCATGAGCAGCTGGGCACAGGGATGACTAGAATGGAATTGGCCCATCAAGTCAAAGGGCATGAGGCTTGGGTTTGTTTTCTATCTGATTTTTGGTTTTGAGTCACAACCAGGCAGATCCTAGCAAGCTACCCGTATTTTATTATGCCAAAAAACAGTAACAATTATGAACCTCATTCCCATGTCCTGAAGGAATGGTTTGAGGCGCTTCCTGTTCCTGGAGCAAACAGATGCCCTTGGGCTACACTTGCTTGCAATAGGACATATGGAGATGTTACTGGTGCCCCCTCGAGCAAATCGATGAACAATGGAAAGACAAGTGATACAAATGAGTCACAACCAGCAGTGCTCAGGGCTTACCTGTGGCTCGGTGTCCAAGGATCACTTTTGGTGGAAGTCAAGAAAGCGTACATGGTGCTCGGAATTGAATCTGAGTGAGCACATGCACCATATTCTAGTATCTTTCTATGCCCCTGCACGCCCCTGCAGCCCTATGCATCTTCATTCTTAAAATTAAGAGACTACGGGGCGGAGGCGATAGCACATTGGGTAGGGTGTTTGCCTTGCAAGCAGCTGACCTGGGTTCAATCCCCAGCATCCCATGCGATCCCCTGAGTACTGCCACGAGGAATTCCTGAGTGCAGAGCCAGGAGTAACCCCTGAGCATTTACCAGGTGAGACCCAAAAAGAAAAAAAAAAGGACTAGAATCACTTATATTGTAAGGGGAATTGCAAGAGCTTCTCTTCCGTTGTCCTCAGCTAAAACTCTGACAGCCAGAGTCCCTAGTTGCTCATTTCTGAGCATCTCAGGGAAATCCTTTCTGAGTATCTTCATCCTCTGTGAGACCTGTTAGGACCTTTTTATTACAACAGGATAAATGACAAAGTCTCTGCTTTCCTGTGCTCTGGCCCCTCTCTATCTCTGCAGCCTGCATTGTTTGTCATTTCAAGAACATTACACTCTATTTCATGCCTTTATGACTGTTCTTTTTGAGTGCCTTTTCATATCCTTCTCCCTCTCGGCCTGTTCTGTACATCCTTCAGTGTCCCTCAATTCACTCAGCTGGTTGTTCTTTTATTTCAAATCTCCACTACATCAGGTTCACTGGTCCTGTTTTTAGATAGCCCAAGCATATGCTCTAGCATATATATTTCCCAGTAATCCTGAAGCTAGATGTAGAATAGTTGCTTAACAAATATTGGATTATCTGATTATAATAATAACAAGGTTGTCTAAGTGGGCAGTATTAAGATAACAAAGAATATGAAATCGAATGGTAGAGTGCATTCGTTTTCTACTACTGCATAAAAATTACACAAATGTAGTGTCCTTAAAGCAACATTCACATATACAGCTAGCTCACATATTTAGATGGACTTTTCGTATTTATGATCTCATCTTCATTTTAAAACTGGATTGTGGCAGGTTGGGCGACACTGCTCTGTGCTCAGGAGGACTTACTCCTTATAAAGAATATGTATTTTTAAAATTTTGAATTATCTGGGGCCGGAGAAATAGCCCAGCAGGTAGGGCGTTTGCCTTGCAGGCGGCCGGCCCATGCCTGCCTGGGTTCGATACCCGGCATCCCATATGGTCCCCTGAGCACCGCCAGGAGTAATTCCTGAGTGCAGAGCCAGGAGAAACCCCTGAGCATCGCCGGGTGTGACCCAAAAAGCACAAAAATAAAATAAAATAAAATTTTGAATCATCATGCACTACAGTTACAAAGTTATTCATTACTAAAGTTTCATACATAAGTGTCCCAACACCAGTCCCTTCACCTTTGTCCACTTCCCTTCACCAATGACTTCGTTTCCCTCCCATTGCCCAACCTACGTCTAATGCAGGCACTTTTCCCTTCCACCACTGTTTATGGCTCACTCTTGGCTTCTGCTCTGAGAGCTCATCTCTTGGGAGACCTGGGGACCTTCTAGGATATCAAGGTTTAAATACAGGTTGGCCACATGCAAGTTAACCACCCCACACTCTGTAATATCTCTGCAGCCCTGAGTTCTGATTTGGAGCTTGGTAATTTCTGCTTCCCAGAGTTTGGGTTACGAAGACTTTATTTTTGTGTTTACAAGTTTCTGGGGCTTACTCTGTCAAAGCCAGTGTGGGTGGATGTTTCTCCTGCTTCAAGTCTCCATCTCCACCAGATGGAGGCTTTCTTTGGCCCTCTTCATTGTGCTAGCACAGTTATCAGCCCATTCAGATACTCCCTCTTGAATAACATAGTACTTTTAGTTAGGGACTTTTATAGAATTTGTCCAACCTTTCAACTTTGTCATTAACTAATATAGTGGTGGTTATAATATCACTTTGCCATTGCCATATTCTGTTGCCTAGAAGCAAGTCCAGGCTTGTCTACATTCTAGGGCAGGGGATTATTTAAGGGTGCATATACCAGTCGACAAGGTCTTAGGCCCCATCTCAGAATTTTCCTCATCACACACAGTTTAAAATGACTGGAAAAATAGATTTTTGTCAGTAATAAAGTTATACAGGGAGGTAAAGATTAAGATACATACTGAAAAAATATACTCCTTATCAGATCAGGAGGCACAGGAGGTGATAATAATCATAGTTTAGTCCCACACTTTTAATTTTGAAATGAAGAAAGACTGGGAATAATGGAGGAAGACAAAACTTGATCACTTGATCACTTGAATCCCGTTATTCATCGATTTGCTCGAGCGGGCCCCAGTAACATTTCCATTGGACCCTATCACGTGCCAATGTAGCCCAATGGCATCTGGTTGATTCAGGAATATGAAGGGCCTCAAACCGTTCCTTCAGGGTCTTTACAAGGAAGTCTGACCATCTTGTAGGTGGGCGGACACGTGATCTTTGACATCCCATGGGATCCAGTCGGTAATGGCTCTAGTCCAGCGGTTGTCTCCAAATCGCAAGAAAGGCAAACAAGAAAGGCGAACAAGCAATGCCTGATAAAAGACAAAACTATAAACCTGAAATACAAGTAGGAAGGATTGATATAATGGTAGGCGAGGATTAAGAATGAACTGGATGTCCTTGTTGATTGATTCAGTAGAAAGAGAAGAAATTTTCTATTTGTAACTAAACCACCTGCACGGCAGAGCCTGGCAAGCTACCCGTGTCATATTTGATGTGCCTAGATACCAGTAACAATTATGAACGGGAAGACAGTGATACAGTGATACTATGAACTAAACCACCACATGACTGTGCATAGAGATTGTTTTGAATTTTTTATTTAAATTAAAGCACATGATTTACAAAACTATTCACAGTTGGGTTTTATTTATACAGTGTTCCAGTACCAATCCAGTCACCACTGTCAACTTCCTCCACCAATGCTCCAGGTTCTCTTCTCTACCACCACTCCTGGTCTACCATCATGTCAGGCATTTTAGTCAATTCAGTTTTTAAAGCTTGGAGCCTGGGGCTCATGATTTCAGAGTTGTTGACTTTGTGATATGGATATTTAGCTCTGTATTCTTTTTTTCTCTTTAAATTGGTTTATTAATATTATTCTTTTATTGAGTGTCCATGCAATGGACAATTATGAAGCTGTTCATGATTGGGTTTCAGTCATATTCTTTAACATCATTGATGTACCTGAATCTCCTTGATCCTTGCCCTCTGTTCCTTTTCATCGGTCTCTTTTCCCCATTCCCTCCACTTGATATCTTTCTACTCCTTATACTCTAGGGTAAAGGGTGATATTTACGTATTCAAGCCATTGAATATGTCAGCTATTCTGAATATCACATATAATTTATGTCATCCTGTTTCACCTTCTCTTTGTTTACGTCATTTAAGATAATATTTTCTAGTTCCATCCATGTTGTCAGAATTGCATGGATGTAAGGAATTCATCATCCCTTATAGCTTGTGTAGTCCATTGTGTGTATTACCACACCTTTATGATCTACTGGCCTCTTGTTAGACATTTAGGTTAATTCCAACTCTTAGCTATTATACCTAATGCTGCCATAGATAGTGGTGTGCACATTCCTTTTGAATAAAAGTTCTTGTGTTTTGGGGATAGATGGCCACAAGTGGAATTTCTGGGTCATATGGCAGCTCACTTTTAGGTTTGCTGAGAACCTCAGGTCCTTTCTTTGATTTGTATTTGTGCCTTTTCTCTCCCTTGCCTTACCTTGTTCTGGAAAGAATTTAGAATGACTTACCATTAGAATTCTGCTATATACATACTGGATTGCTGCAATTTGGCATACTGCCTTTTGAGAGAAGTGTTTTATTTTTAAGTGGATGGTGAACTAGATAGAATTATGTTTTCCAAAATTATCCGAATCTATGAAATTGCAGCAGTTTAAGAAGGATAGTGACCTAACTTACAGTTCTAAATTTTTATTTATATTCATTATCTGACAACTCCGCTTTAAATCTAGGTCACTTGTTTATATAGCAGAAATGAATTACAGAATGAATACCCAGTGTCAGAATAATGGCAGGTAGATATATTGTGGTCACTTTGATTTTGGCCACACCCTTTAAGTAAATTTGGAACAGATTTTGCAATCCAATATTTCTGGAATAACACATTTTACCTTCTACCTTTCAATAGGAAACATTAGTGTGTCAGACCAAATAATTATTTTCTTTCCTAGTCAGTCCCCAATGCATCTGATACCAGGTGTGTGGGTAGTTAAGTTCTTCATTTCCTAATCAACCTCGACTGGAATCCATCTGTGCTAAATTGCTGAGAGTTCACACAGACCCTAGAGGTGAAGTTCTCCTTCTCCCATCTCAGAAACTAATTGCAAGTTGTCCCTGTATTTCTGATCAAGTGGTTTAAGGCTGGGGTTTCCATACCCCCATTCTGAGTTTCAGTAATTTTTTGTCATTTCAGGTTTCAGAGACTTGCATTACTGGCTTTTTTGTTAAGGATGTAATTATTTTTCTTTCTTTTTTAAAAAAAATTATTATACCATGTGAGATATACAATTACAAGGGTGAGAAATACAATTACAAGGGTGTTCATAATTGGGTCTCTGTCATACAGTGTTCCAGCACCCATCCCCTTCACCAGTGCCCCATTCCCACCACCCACATCACAAACACTCCCCCCACCCAACCCCAGCCTGCCCCTATTGCAAATATATTTTCTTTCTCTTCTATCTCTCTGTCTCTGTCCCTGTATCTCTCTCTCTCTTCTCTTATACTTTGTGGCTTGCCCTACAAATATTAACGGTTTATGGTGTCTCTATGTGCATATCCAATAGTGAGTTCTAGTGTGACAAAATAATTTCCCATTCCCCATAACCTCTCCAGTTTGTTGCAACTATAATGATCATTACAGTGTATAAATGTGAAAGATCCTGGGAAGGACCTGGTTCCTAAAGTCCATTATTGTCTAAGATTGTCGTGCATGGCTGCAGAGCAGCCGTGCACCAGCGCAGCTGTGGGTCAGGAATGTCTCTCTTCCGGCTGTTGGCTGTGGTGGCTGGGATCTTATAGCCACGCCTACTGACATGGAGTCTGAGGAATGGGTGGAGGAGCCCATATCCCTGCTCCAAGTCCGGCCAGCATGGTCCCCTGTAATGATGAGCAAGCCCTAGGAGCTATGTAGGACACGGCCAGGGGCTGGCCGAGCCTTTCATATTAAGGATGTAATTCAAAGTCCCAGTGAAGAATGAGATGAAAACATATGTAGGACCTGACATGGGAAAGAGTACAGAAATTCCATATGTTCCTCAGGCGTACCATTCCACAAAATTTCCATAGATTTATCAACCAGTAGCTTTCTGAGCCTATTGTTTAGAGGTTTGCTTCTTATGCATAATTAAGACATTGGCTATTGGGGATTAATTGAATTCCTCTTCCTATGGGTTGAAAGTTTTTATCATCAAATCCTAAAGTTGGTCCCTGTAACAACCAGGTCTCCACCCTATAGAAGTCATTTACTAGAGTGCATAAACTCAGACCTGGTTGAGTTTTTTCTTTTTTTATGAATAACCATAGATACTTTCATCACTCAAGTAATTACAGGAGTCTCACAAGTTATGGAATCTTACACAAAGACCAAATGTATGTTTCTTATTACATTGCAGTATCACAGATCTATATTATGTCTGCATTGAAATCAGTTGCTATGGAAATGAATACCATTGTTTTTAGTCTGTTTATTATCTCACTCTAGTTGAATAAAATCTCTCTTGGCTTGTTTTTGTTTTGGGACCATACCTGAAAGTGTTCAGGGCTTTTTTCAGGTGCTACACTCAGGGATCACACAGAGCTGGACTCAGAGGAACATATGTGGTGCAGGGAATAGAACCTGGTCAGGCACTGCACAAGGCAAGAGCTTTTCCCACTGAACTGTCTCTATAGTCTTTTTTTTGAGTTTTTATTTATATGAAATATCACACATAAATATATTAAAATATTCATGTAAGGCTCATGATAGAAATAATAAAACATAAAACTTTTGATCTAACCCCTCATTACCATACCCCGTAGATATTACTTTCCATTCTTCTGTTTATTCCAGTTTTGTTTTCTTATTTCAAAATATTGTAGCTTCAGAAGTATAGTTTTGGTTTACTTATATTGTAAACTTGTCTACTCATATTATAAATTTACTCACTTTTGAACGTGAGACAGAGCGGCATCTTGTACTCCCTACAAACCTCAATGAGCTTGGTTACTGTATGGATATGGTCGATTGTGCTGAATCCTTTCCGGAAGCCTGCTTGCTCGCATGGTTGTCCTTCATCTAGTGTTCTGCTAATCCTGTTCAGGATGACTCGTGTAAACAGCTTGTAGATGACAGACAACAGGCAGATGGGGCGATAGTTGCCGATGTCCTGAATGTCTCCCCTTCTCAAACAGTAGAACTGTCCTGCTGGTTTTCCATTGGGAGGGCACCTTGCATTCGGACAGGTAGCGTGTGAAGAGCCAAGCTAGTGTATTGATGAGTACCGATGGCAGATTCTTCAGGTGTTCGGTTCTGACCTTGTCTGGGCCTGGTGCTATTCCCTTCTTTGCCGACAAAATGGCATGTTGGATTTCAGAAGGGAGAATGTTGGGGATGACATATCCATCCTGTGGAATTTGGTATGTGGGCAGGTGGATGTGGCTATCAAAAAAGATCTGAGTAGAAGTCATGGATAATCTTCTCCATTGCCTTTCTGGAAGATGTGATAGATCCATCAGGGCGTCGGAGGGCTTTGACTCCACCGTTCTCCCTGCATTAACATATACCTCAGAGACCTGGGCCCTACGAAAGCAGCATGAGAATGCTATTGGGTCTCCCAGAGAGGAATCAATAGAGCTATGCTTGGAATATCACGCCTTACTCAAGTGAGAGAAGGAATCTGAAGTTCCGACCTTCGTCGCTATTCCAGAATCAGGATCAGGGATGCTGTCTCATTTGCCAAGGCATCAAAAATCAGATGGGCTGGACATGTAATGCGATTTGGAGACAACCACTGGACTAGAGCCGTTACCGACTGGATCCCACGGGATCTCAAAAGATCACGTGGCCGCCCACCTACAAGATGGTCAGACTTCCTTGTTAAGACCCTGAAGGAACGGTTTAAAGCTCTTCATATTCCTGAATCAACCAGATGCCATTGGGCTACATTGGCACGTGATAGGGTCCAATGGAAATGTTACTGGCGCCCACTCAAGCAAATTGATAAATAATGGGATTCAAGTGATCAAGTGACTCATTTTTGACATTTCCTGTTGTTCTGAAGGCTTATTCCAAGCTATGTGCTTTGGGTTTAGTCACGGTGAGGTTCAGGGGGTAATGTGTGGTGGCGGGGATCAAACCCAGGTAGACTGAGTGCAAGGCGAGCACCATATCCTTTGTCCAAATCTCCAGCCCCACTATACTCTATTTTGAAGCAGGTGGGTAGACACTGTCTTCATAGTTTTCTGACCAGCATCATTTTTTCCTCCAATCCATCTATTGAATCAATCTCAGTTAGCAAGTTTATATGCTTTGATATTTTCTAAAGGAGTTATGTTTCATTATTTTCCTTTTAATAGCATTCAGTTGCATTTTGTAATACATGCAGATTTAAGCTCTGTTGACAAATTAAGAACAAGCTTTTAAAGATTATTTTTATGTTCAGTGTGTAACTTTTTGTTATTCCTTTTTCCCTATTTATCTTAGCCTCTGGCTTTCATCATGTTTCTATAAGAGGTTATCTTCAGAGTCTGGTAAATTTTGAATGTTTATTCTCACCTAATGCTAAAAATCTAACCAGTTAATTGGAAGTTCCATAATTATGAGTGTTCTCTTTTAACCAGTTGATGAATTCACTACAATAGAAATACTTGGGGACTGTTGTGGGGTCTCCAAAAGATTTTGGGGTTTGATGGGATCTCTTACCATGCTTGGGGCTGATAACTGTTCCCGCCTGACTGATACACAAAGGAACAATTTCAGCTTCTTAAAAATCCAAAGCTTTCTTTAATCTCTCTCAACTAATCTTTACTCTACCTAACTCCACACACACACACACACACACACACACACACACACACACACCCAAGTCAAGTCTGAGATATATATGTCAAGTCAAGTCCTGAGTTATGTACTCTACAAAAGGTTGAGGGAAGGTAGTTATGAGCGGTAATGGACATTAATCTTGAAATGATTAGGTGAAAAATAACTCTTCCCAGGGCAAATTACCCACAGACAGATCTTATCCTGGGGATATGACCTGCCGAGGACAAAGGCAGACACCTAACATGTTGTTTTCTCCTTTCCTTAGCTGGTAAACAATTATCTTAACATTTCTAATCATTTTGTATAAACACAGTAAGACATACAGACTTTGATCTATACCTAGAATTAAATTTAGAGAGTGGCTGTCCCTGGCAACATCTCACCATATATCCCAGACTACATTCCTCTGGCCAGGATGGTTTATTCCTAACCCCACAGGGTCCTTTTCATCTATTATTTATCTTTTGGTCAAGACAGAGTTAGTTTTATGATCTTAGCTTATAAAATTGCTTAGGACACTTTGTCCATCCCATTAGAAGACCAAGATAGCTTACTCACTGCCCTGGGACCATCCAGTCCTGCAGTGGGGCCCTCCTTTGGGGGTATGAGGAATTAGAATCAATCTAAAGGCAACTGAGATTTTAAGTTAGGAATATGAAGGATGCCCAGGAGGAACTACTTCAGAGTTATTTAACTCAAATATCACCAAATACATAGCTTAAACTATCTTCCTGTGTCAATACTAAAAGCCTTTACACTAGTATTGATATAGGTAGGCCCCCTGTGGGTGGCTTATATGAGGGGGAAGTAGAGAGAAATGGTCACTTTTCCCCAGATCCACTTCTCCCATCCTGGGAGCTCCTGGGAAGGCTATGCAGGCCTTGCAAGTTCTTATTTATTTATTTGTTTGTTTGTTTGTTTATCTGTCCATTTTTATTTATTTGTTTGTTTATCTATTTATTTATCTATTTATTTATCCATTTATCTATTTATTTGTTCATTTATTTATTTTTTGCTTTTTGGGGTCACACCTGGCAATGCTCAGGGGGTTACTCCTGGCTCTGCACTCAGGAATTACTACTGACCATGCTCAGGGGACCATATGAGATGACAGTAATCGAACCCGGGTCGGCCGCATGCAAGCTAATGCCCTACCCACTGGACTATTACTTCAGCCCCCAACAGTTTCTTGTCTTTGCCTTTCTGAAGAAGAATATCAGAAGATGAGAAGTGAAGTAAAATTGATTTTATTTGGCAGGCTTTAGGAAGGAGTAAGAAAAGTGTGAGAGAGAGACAGAGACAGAGACAGAGAGAGGCAGAGAGAGACAGAGAAAGACAGACAAAGAGAGTATACATCTTAAGAGTGGAGATGCGGGAGACACGTGCTTGGGCGACACGTGCTTGGGCTGCACATGTGCTCGACCAAGTGGACTCAAGCAGCACATGGGTCACTCAGCATATACACAGACTTTCTTCAAAGTGGTTTTTATAGGTTTTTCCAAATTGCCCCTACATGGAGCTTCTACCTAGGTGAACATTCATTGCTAGGTAGTATTGGGAGTGGTGGATGATCTTTGAAATTCCTTTCCTGGCCTTTGTTCCTACAGGATCTTCTCTTTGGGGCGGGGGGCAGCCTTCCCTGGATCTCTTGGCTCCAGAAGAGGTCTTATCAGGTCTTAGTTCCTGTTTTTGCAAAATGGGCTTTTAGGAGTCTCAGAGCTGTTGGTTTTATTACATCCTAGGAATTCCATTGCCATTGGCTCTGTCCTATCTATCTGCCTACATCCTTATAAGAAAATGTAACGGGGATATAGAAAAGAAAAACATTTCATTCATAATACAAACCCCAGGGCCGGCAAGTAGAAGACAGTGTCCTATGAACAAAGGGTAATCCAACAGGGGGTCTCGCCAGCTTAGCAAGGGTCTACTCCCAATGGATTCTTTTTCTCTTGGATCATTCAGTTTCTCAAGTACCTCAGTTTTATCAATCTAAGTCAGTTTCTCAGTGAGTTGTTTTTTGTATGGAAGTGGTGAGCATTGTCCTGAGAACTATACAGAAAGGGGGGCTAAGGGATCAGGGAGCTAGTCTCCGGGGTCAGTGTAGAAATTTAGTGTAATTCTCTATTTTTACAGAGTCCACATCCCTACCACTACATCAACTGGGTTCACAAATCCTGTAATCTCACTCTACTTAGTGTATGAGTATAAGTTTATACAGTTTAATCGCTGTGGAGAAGCAAATAGGGTCACAGTGTTCCCAAAATGAACCATAGCAAACATGCCCCTGGAGGTCATCGATCTTTGGATGCAGTTAGGGGTGCTTTCAGGTTGAGAGTAGTGATGTGCTAGGTGATTAATTTTTTCTTTCGTGAAGGGGAGAGCAGGTCAAGCTAGTTTGAGAATGTTCAGCCTAATCGATTCTCCAATAGACTCCAAACAGAGCTGCTGCTCTTGGCCCTATTCTTCATCCTTGCTAACTATTTTCTGCTACTGATTTTGTTTTTGATCAAGTCTGGAATTCTGAATCAGTAATTTGGGCTTTTGAAGAAGGGGGAATATCAAATGACTTTGATGAGTGATACAATGCAGGAATATAATTTAAAAAAAAGTGTGAGCTTTTGGGAAAATGAGATGTTTGATGGTGATGCCTCTCTGGTCTCCAGGTGATTAGTGGGAGGTATGGGAAAAGAGAGACTGCAACCTCAAGGTTGAGGGGTTCCTTCCCTTTAAGAAGGGAATCTGAAATTTTCTCTCTCCAACTCTGCCACCTGGGGAGCTAGTGGGGAAATGTAGGACTGTGAACCTTGGTTTTTGGCAGAAAAGGAAAGTCCTTCTCTGACCTCATATGAGTCTTTCTGATCCCTACCTTTCCCTCACAAAAAATTAATTTCAGGAAGAGACAAGCAGTGAAAAATAACAGAATTTATTTGGAAGTTCTTAGGAAGGGGGAGAATCAGAAAGAGACAGAGACAGGGAGACAAAATGTGTCTCAAGAGAGAATGGGGGAAGAGGAGGGGAGAGAGAGAGAGAAAGAGAGAGAGAGAGAGGAACTCAAGTCTAGATTGGAGATGGAGCTCCAGTATATATCCCAGTATTAGATGTGAAAATATGAATATCCACATGTCAAGAGAGGGAGATGCAGGCAACAATGTGTTCAGACACCACATGTGCTCAGCGGTAACACATGGGCACAGACAGCACTTGGCCTTGGGTAGCATATGTGCACATTTCCTTGTTCAAGTTGCCTCATATGGGCCTTTCTACGTGGGTAAGAGTCCTTTGCAAGGATGGTTGCAAAGAAGGTAGAGTTGGGAGCAATGGTGGCCTTCTTTGAGATTCTTTTCCTGGCCTTTGTCTCTTCTGGTGCTCCTCTCAGATTGGATTCCAGGCCTCTCTGGGTCTGTGCTAGGCCAGGTAAAGGTCTTTTCAGACCTTAGTTCTTGTGTCCACAGCAATGTGGGTTCTGAAAGCCTTAGGCTAGTTGGTTTTATTATTCTCCCAAATTCATTTCTGTAGGGGTCCTTCCCTACTTAACTGCCTGCCTACTCCAAAGGGGCCTCTTCAGGAGACTGACAAAGCCAAGAGCAAGAATCCACCAGCCAGACCAGGCAAATGTCTGTGTTCGCACTGGAGCATTGGAATATGGAGACTTGATTATGGAGGAAACTCATAAGTGGGGTAAAGAGAGTTGGAGGAGCTTTGAAGAGCATAGGAGTTAAGAGCTAAGAATGCCAGACCTGCTGGGATAACGTTTTAATCAAAGGCCAATTGTTTTATGTTATTATTGACAATGCTGAAAGGTTCTAGAACTGGCAAAACAACTTAGGCCAAAGCTAAGTAAGAGACCTGGTGTGACCAGCTGGGGCAGGAACATAGCATACTTGTTAAGGAGTCTGGAGGAAGCCACTTGCCCACATTTTTAGGGACTGCTAATTGCTAAAGTAGCAGCTTGCTGTGAAGACAAAAATAGCAGCATGTTACTTCCTTGAATATAATGTCGCCTTTTGCAATATAGGCTACATCAATTTAAAAAAAGATTCTTAAAACTTACGGTATATATCATTATTAGTAAACCTCCTTTAAAACATCAATTATTCATTTTTCCTTATACGGACAGATAAATTATATAATATATGGAATTCTGGGTTGAGGATGTAATTTTAAGGATACCAAGTCTCCATTTGAATGTCTGTTGTCTTAGGGGCTGCTTCAAAGGGGCTGCCAGGATGCTTTTTAAACATCCCCTCTATAGAAGAGGTACGTGAATATTTTTAATGTATTTCATTCTGGATACTGACATTTTTCATAGAAGTGCTTTTTCAACCAAATTATAATTATGGAAAGAAAAAGTGCAAGTATTTAATAAGTATTTGTAGAAAGACAGAATAAACAAATTGTAGAAACACAGTATTTTTTTTGCATTATAGTCATTAATTTCCCATTATAGTCTTTTTAAATTTTTTGAAGCAAGATAGTTTTAACTGAAATTTATTTGTGAAGATGAGAGGGAGAGAAACAGAATTACGTCTTCAAGAGAACACAGATTTCTCCAGAATCTCCAGAAACAAAGAAACAGAGAGACAGCAAGTGAGATACATGTTCAAGGGAGAACATTGGCTTAAAGAGAAAGCTCCATTCCCCATTTTAAAGATCAAGAGCAACTAGATTCCTTCAGTTATTTCACACAGGGGCTAATAAGCAAGCAGGGGTAGACAGGTGGAGTAATTACCACTTAATGATCTCACCACTAGTTTGGAGTCGAACCAAGCCAGGAACACAGCTCTTAAGTCAGTCAAACCAGCACTCTATTCATCTCAGTTAAGTTGAATTTAGTTCAAGAGTATGAATTACTTATGCAAGGTGATATTGACCCAAATCCCACTGAATCAGCCAAGTTGGCTCTGTTAAGTCTAGAATGCCAAGTGACACAAGTTAAGTCTCTTTTAAAACAAAACAAAACAAATAGCCAAAGTGATTGGTGTATTTAAAGTTTCAAAGACAAAGAGGGGAGGAAAAATTGGAAAGTTTATGCCAAGGACTTAGTTTGAAAGTGTGAATGTCAGACTCAATATAAAGGCAGTAAATATCCTTGAGAAGGGATAATGACATAATGACATCAAGGTTCACTGCATAAACGTTAAGAAGTAGATTTTCTTTGTCCAGTGAATCATTAGAAGTTCACCTCTTTGAAAATGTACCTTTTTCATTGTAAACCAAAATCCTTTAATTATACTAACAGAAATCTTTTAATATTGAATGGTAATTATATATGGTAAAAATAATTTGGTGAAAATTATACTGAGAAATATCACTAATTGGTGATGTATCAAGTAACATTTCTTCACTGGTAAAATTTGTGAAGAAGTGACTGTGGATTGTTTGTCTTTTTAATTAAAGGTTTGGTTCCTTTACCAAATGGTTGTTAATAATAATAATGGAGCAGTCACTTATCAAATGTGTGACTGCCTAGGTTATTAATTACTCTGCTTCTAGCTAACATTTCTAATTTATACAGGCTTACAATGGTGCCTACCACATGGGGCTATTGTGAGGATTAAATAGGGGCATGTCTATGAGATTCTGCACGTGCGTTCACATAAAAGGTACTCAATAAATGCTAGCTATTATTATTGCTGTCAACCATTCCAGGGGGCTAAAGTGTAAGAACACATACCTTCATTGCTTCTTCTCTGACACTTCAGCAAATCATTTCTTTCTTGTTGTTGCACTATACAATTGTGGATATTTCTACTTCAATATCCTCTCTAACAGAGCACGTGATGTGTTTGAAAGTTCTCTCTACATGGAATTATGAACATTAGATTCAAATCTAAAGTTCACAAGTATAATTTTTTGGTGTGTTCTAGAACTCTTGGAAAGTGTTCTAAATTTATTCTTTTCATCGCTTTCTCCATGAATTGACTTATAGTTCTTAAAATTTCTTATCACCTATTGATGTATAAAATTAAGGGAGTCAAACTCACTATGAGGATTAGGTGAGGGTATCTAGTGGAAGTGTTTGCATGCACTCTGTGACATGGTGAACATGTGTATTTCTGGGTTCACCTATGCTGCTATATGACTTCTCGGTGCTATTTACATATTGGTTATTGATATATCCTCAAGTGTTAGGGTCACTTTTTAATTTTAAGCATATTATTCATGTTTTCTTAAATCCCTGGACAGATATTTTGCTTCACTTCATCTGTCTGTATTCCTAATTCCATTTCTGTTGATCTTCCTTGACACTTGAAGGACATATTTCTTAGTGGATCAAAATTTATATAATTTAATTTTGCTATTATAACTTCAGAAAAATAAAAACTCTACTAAACTGTACTCATTGTTCTTCATAATACATAACACAGTATCACGCTTATAGTATTCTTAACAATTATTAGATTAATTAATAAACAAGATTTTATGAACCATATGCAATATGAAGTTCCACAAGTTATGAAAAAGCAATAAGGGCAAATATATTTAATTATAATTTTATCTCTTCAACAATATAATCAAATCCTCTAGGATTAGAAATTAATTAAAATTAAGTCATCCATTTTTTCATTTATCTTGTCATTCGATAAATAATCATGCTGACCATCAGCAGAGTCTAGATACCTTTGTAGCCATGCTAAATTCAGTTCTATAAAATAAATGGCTATAGACCATTAAATCAGCAGTTACAAATTGTAAGAAAAGTAAGAAATAATGCTGCAACTTGCCTTGACAGCTTGTTAAAGGAAGGTCAAATGGTGAGAGCTTCCTTTGTTGTTTAAGAAGTCAATACAGAATTTCTAACAGATTTTTCGTTCCTTTATTAATTTCAACATTTTGGTCACTGTTCATTAGCAAGATTAAAATTGGCTACTGAGAGTAGGTCAGGCAAATCATTTTTCTGGTTAAAAAAACGTTCTGCTGCTGGGTGAAATTTGCTTTGAATTATTCCTCATAATCACAAGTAATTGGGCATATCCTATTTAGTTAAAAATAAATATACAAAAGTATATTGATCTACTTTCCTTTATAATGAGTTCTGAAAACCATAGCTATGTTACTTAAATTTCCTTTTCTTCACTTTATTAAAATTTCCTGAGGGCACAAGTAACCTTCAGAGAATGTTTCCACATAACAAGGCAAGCATGTTTAATGAATTTCCTGAACATATATTTTAATTGAAGAATCCCTAAGCAGTTCTTCACTGACATGGACCCAGATGCCATGATATATAAAATTTATTTCTTAGTAGGTAATTTTGAGTAAGGAAAAACCTCCTTCAGTTGTACCAACAAAGACTATTGTTTATTATTTTTGCTGCCTCCAAAGCAAGAATAGCACTACTTAAAGATGCGACACAGTTTAACTCCCCATGCTGACCCTTCACCCCAGCTCTTCAGCCCGTAGTTCCATATGCACTGAATCATGCCATCTTCAGATTTCTGCCACTTTCCAATTCTGTTTCTGTATTTTTGTGAATAGCAGCTGGCAGTGGGGTGCTGTGTTCAAAGCTCTGAAGCTAATGGACCAGTGTGGGTCATTGTACTGTGTTGGAGGAGAACTAAATTATGTGTGACGATCATAACATAGTGAATACAGATGTCAAATTATAGTGCCTTAGACTTGAAGCTAATATGATGTTATTAGCCATTGTTACCTCAATAAAATTTTATTTTAGAAAAAGAATGATCTGTAGATAGCTGAAAGAGTGTGAATGCATGTCTTAAATGTTCCCATCTCTCACTTCAGTTCCCAGCACACATGGTACCCTCAGCACTGAAGCATGGTCCCATCACTCCAAGAGCACTGCTGATTGTGGCCATTGATTGACCTGAGGCTAGAAGCAGGAGAGGGTAAGGGAGAAAGAGAGAAAGGGAGAGACAGAGAGAGGCTGAGAGAGAGAGAGAGAGAGAGAGAGAGAGAGAGAGAGAGAGGGATCACCACTCTGAGGTGTAGGAGAGGACAGCCATAGAATGATGCATAAATGTTAGTAGAGAAAGACTGCTGTTATTCACCACCTTGGGATTGGCATGAAAGAAAGAAGGACATTGACACTTGCCTTTCTGTTGACACCCTGGATTCCTGTCTGTTCCTCCCATTCTATTGTATATAGAAAGATGAACTCCCAGAGAGAGAAGTAGGGTGGATAATGAATCCAAAGGGCCAAATAGAGTAGTAAGTATTCCTTTTATGTGGCAAGGGATGAAAATGCTTATGAGTTGGTTCATGTCCTCAGAAGCAGAAAGCTCTTATTTCTCCCTATCAAGAAAATTTGGAGAGTACGCAGTTTGCATTCATCAAGTCCTTTTGAGATTAGTTCTTTCTGTCATGTGATCTAACAAAAAATATTAGTATAGATGTGATCACAGATGTCTTCCTTCTTCTAACTCACCCAGCTGATTTCCCCTCTTTTCATGTTTTGAAAAGGAAAGGTTCTTTTATTTCTCACTGGTAGGGAGAGTAAACTCATCTAAGTAATGAGCGAGTGAGAGTAAATGAAAGAATCCAGAGGGAGTAAAAGTAAGGCAGCTGGGAAAGAAATGGGAGGTTTAAAGTGTTTAAAGCTAAGGCATAGTGACAGATTAAGAGTAGAAAGAAAGCGAAGGGATCAAATTACGTTAAAGGAAGACACCTTAATAGTGGGTTTTGTTTTTTTTTTTTTTTTTTTTTGCTTTTTTGGGTCACACCTGGCAATGCTCAGGGGTATCTCCTGGCTCTGCACTCAGGAATTACTCCTGGCAGTGCTGGGGGGACGATATGGGATGCTGGGGATCGAACTCAGGCCGGCATGGGCCAGCCGCATGCAAGGCAAATGCCCTACCTGCTGGGCTATCACTTTGGCCCCAATAGTGTTTTAATCTAGAATGGACACCGGATGGTTTTTATTATCCTTCAAGAGACATGAGTAGATTATTTTTTGTTTTTAATTTTTTGTTTGTTAAAATTAATTAATTTTAATATTTCTTTGGGCTGCACCTGGGAATGAAGCATACCTCAGACACTTAAATGTGTTTCTGCATTTATTATGGTTTCACTTGCCTCACATTTGTTTAAGCTAATATGAGTGTTATGTGTCTTGCCTAAGGTCAAAACTCAACAAATACTGTTACTCCAAATGAGGTTTGATTCCAGGTTCATACATCTCAATCTAGTTCTGCATGAATTTACCTTTACAGAATAAGTTGAATGTTATATTTTTTCTGTCACTGTCACTGTCACTGTCTTCCCGTTCATCATCGATTTGCTCGAGTGGGTACCAGTAACATCTCCATATGACCTGTCTCATGCAAGTAGAGCCCAAGGGAACCTGCTTGCTCCAGGAACATAAAGAGCCTCAAAACCATTCCATCAGGTCATGGGAATGAGGTCTATAATTGTTACTGGTATCTGGCATATCAAATATGACACGGGTAGCTTGCCAGGCTCTGCCACGCAGGTAGCATACTCTTGTAGTCATCTCAAAATCCAGCATTTATTGATGAACCTGTGATAGGCTGGTCTGCTGGGTGGAGTTCTGACGAGGGGGAAGTCCAAATGTGGAAAATGGAGGTCCTCATGGAGTGGGAGTGTCATCTGGATTGTTGTGAGGCTCTGCTGGGGTGGTGGGCCAGGGCTAGAACCTGCCATCCCTCCCGGGCACCTCATGAGCGGCTGGGCACAGTGAGAGCCAGTAGCAGCTCTGCCCCATATCTATCTCTTTTTCTGAAGGAAGGAATTTTTAATACCTGGTAGGTTTATGGTACATGCTCAAATAGTTGTCAAGAACTCTTTTTCATGCTTCCTGTGTAAAGAGACTAGACTAGTAATAGTTGAAGGTCATTGAGTCATTCAGATGAATAACTCTATGATTAAAATCTTGCTTGCCCCATATTTTTCCTGTAAGGTCAATACGTTTTTAAAATGGGAGCTGGGTTTATTTTTAAGTCAGTTCATTTCATTATGACATTGTGATTTTAAGAATGCTGTTCTAATGATTTCTAATTGCTCATAAGGCCCTTTTTGAATTCTGGAATAAATCTTTCTAATACATGTCACCTGTGACCCAGCTCTACTCTCTATCATTCAAGCCTTTCATAAGCAGAAAGTAATATTAATTAGGAATGTCGATGTATTAAAAAATAAAATGAGAACCAGAGAGATAGTACACTGATAAGACACTTGTGTTCATATGGTCAACCTGAGTTCAAATTCCAATACCACTTATGGTTCCCAAATACCTGCTAGGAGTGATCCCTGAGAACAGAGCCAGGAGTAAACTCTAAGCAGCACCAGGTTGGTTACCCAAATTAAAAAAAAAAAAAAGAAACAGAAAGATCAGTAAAGTTATTACTGCTTTTCCCTACTTTGTCCTTATTTCAGACTAAAGAAAATTAAAAAAAACTCCATTTTATTTGCTTACTATTTTTAATTGAAAGTTTACAAATGCCATTTGCATTTCTTTATCACATGGGAACTTAATTGAATTTTATTTTTGGCTTTTGAGTGGCACTACAGTTCTCAGGATTTTTTCCTGGCTCTATGCTCAGGGATCACTTAGAGCTTTGTGTATATTTCTTAAATTATCAAATGAAAACATTCCTACATTCTTCCCTTACCCTTCTTTTGTTTTATCTTATCCTTTCATCTCCCTTCCTTTTTTCCTAATCTCAAATGTCAGGGAAATGGCTGGGTTCCCAAGCAATATCAAGGGGAGGGAGCAAATTCCCTTCTACATCAAGGACCGGCTGTTGGCAGATGGTTGAAATTCATTAATCAAAAAAAGTTCCAAGAAGATTTACTTAAACAAATTCTGTTAATTCAATCTTAGGTGAGAAGAACCCCCAAACTTCCAATTCCTAGCCACACCCAGACCACATGCTTAGGTCAGGACCCTCAGCCAAGATGTGCTCTGGGACCAGACTCAAATGGAAGACCTGCAGGCTTCTTTTATATCCCTTTTGCCCCAGGCTAGCCCAGAAGGATAGACAGGTCTTTGTAAGGACCAAAAACCCAGCACTTCCCTAGGTATGCTCACCTGGCTCAGGCCTTACAAATGCTAATTTGCCAGAGTGGATTTTGCCTTTCAGCTTTCCTGGAAAGACACTTCTAGAGATGGGGGTGATTTTTACCTAGGTCAAATACAACTCAGGATTTAATTTACAGAGAATAGCATAGTGTTTCATACCAAGGATATATATTGCCAGTTATATCTCTAAACTTCATCAAGTTCTAATCTGTATTAGAATGAATATTACATCATTTGCCTATGGAATATCTGAGTCATGTTCACTTGTACGGGAGCAGGCTATCATGACTCTATGATTTAGCAGGGATGATGATTTAATGGTAGGTCTAAAAGTCGCCAGGTAATATACTGGAAAAAAACTACACATATGTCTCCCGTGAGGACCCGTGGGGTTACGAGAGAGTTCTCTGAAACTAGTATAGACTCCTGATAGGAATATTCTGCTATTCAAAAGAGCCACAGATCCATCCTGCCCCAATATACCAATGTGATCCACAGGAGAGAGTCTCAGGCAAAATGCATATGGCTGTTAACAATTGTTACAGCTCTAGGTTAGCTGAAGCCCAGGGCTTGTTAGGGTGTGTCCTCCAACACCCAAATTCTTTCAGAGGCTTTATTTTTTTCTAAATCTTGGCATATATGATAGGGAATCAAAGAAAATGAATTTGGGAGAAAAGTCATATATCAAAATAAGGATAAAAATGAAGCTATTACCATAAAGTATTCATAAAAGATTGAAAAATTGATTGTTGGGGTTGTGAATGGGAGAGGAATTATGGACTTTGGGGATGGAAATGAATACACTGGCCATGGGTTTGGTGTGAAATTTGGTACAGGGAAATCATCATTAATAGTATTGTAAATTATGTACCTCGATCAATAATTTTTTTAAAAAGTAGCAGTATTTTTTCTTCCCTATGGCAAGTACATCCAGTGCTATGTTGAATAGAAGTGGTGATGGTGGGCAACCTTGTCTTGTACCTGATCTTAGGGGAACACTTTTTGGTTTTCCCCAATGAGAATAATGCTTGCGGTATTTGGCTTTGACTGTATTGAGGAAAGTTCCTTCAATTCCTGTTTAGTGGTGAGTTTGTATATGAATGGGTGCTGGCTCTTGTCAAATGCTTTCTCTACATCTATTGATATGATCATATGTTTTTAATTTTTCATATTAATTTTATATTATTTTCATATTAATTTATAGATATGCTGTATTATGTTAATTGACTTGCGAATGTTGAACTATCCTTGCATCCCTGGGATGAATCCTACTTGGTCATGGTGTATGATCTTTTAATTCTATTCGTCTTTGGATTCTATTTGCAAGTATTTTGTTGAAGATCTTTCTATGTTCATCAGGATATTGGCCTGTGATTTTCTTTTCTTGTGATGTCTCTGTCTGGTTTTGGGTAGCAGGGTGATATGTGCTTCATAGAAACTGTTTGAGAATGTTTCTGTTTCTTCAATTTCCTGGAAAAATCTTGAAAACAACTGGCAAAGGTCCTCTTTAAAGGTTTGGAATAATTTGCTAGTAAATCCAACTGAACGTGGGCTTTTATGTTTGGGAAGATTTTGATTATCATTTCAATTTCCTCTAGAATGGTAGGTTTATTCAGGCACTCTAAGTCTTTTTGGTTTGGCCTTGGGAGATTCTTGGAATCCAGGAATCTGTCCATTTTCTCTAGGTTCTCTTATTTTGTGGCATATAGACTCTCAAAATAATCTCTGATGATCTTTTGAATTTCCTAGGATTTCCTTTAAAGCTCTTGATGTTTTCTTAGATTTTAATATGATTCAATCCTACCTGCAGCTAGTGTGATCTTTTAGATGCAGGTGATGACCTCAATCTTTAATTTGGCCGTAGTAAATATGTGCTCTACAAAAAAATACAGGTAATAGATAGTCTTTCTTTTACATCTCATGTCAGTCATATAAATTAGGCAGATATAAGTATGAATGTTCAGACATCTTGGAAATTTGTTTTGTTTGAGCTGATAAATTACCAAAAGTAATATGTCTTAAATAGGGGTGGAATCAGGAATTTGAATCTAATATCTCTGATTATTGTTTGTGTAGGCCATTGAGGTGTTAAAGAATATTATATTTTTCTTTTTGAATAATTATACAGATCTTATATTAGCTTTTGTAAAATGTACAATGAGGGATGTATGATAAAAAGTATAACTATGTGGGCACCTGTTGTTTTTTGTATTTGTTTTTACTCAGGGTTAAATAAAAATAAATAAAAGCATGAAATTTCTCCTGCAGGAGGGAATTTCAAGGGTCTTAAACTTTTCATTTTGTAATCTTAGAAAAATAAGATCCAGAGGCCTTTTTAAGTCTTTGGGCTCTGATGACTCAGAATTTTAAGTCCCATTGCATTTTGTTCTGAGCTCCCTGAACACTGCGTTACAGACCTGAAAGTACCAAGTGAGGTGAAGAGGACTGAAGGGATGAATAGATTGACTTGAAGTAACATGGGAACATAGGCCGAGGGTCTGGAACACATAGCTAGGTCTGGGAAGGTAACAGTATATAGCAAAGCCTTAACTGTCAATCAACTAATAATGGGGGACTGGATGGAGGGAAGGAAAGAAGGTCAGATAAAAGATGGCATAGGCACAGGGTCGGGGCACTTATATAATGGTGGGTTGTGGTAACTTTTGCACAATAACATAAACACTATTGTAACTCTAATCTAAATTCTAATTAAAATTAAACTAATATAAAATAACCTATAGTATTTTCTATAGGTTATTTATACTATAGAAAATACTGTAGGTCTGGGACTCCAAAATTCAAAACAAAGACAGAAGATAAAGAGGGAAGGATTCTTGCCTCCCACTGATGATGAAGAAAGAGGTGGGTGTTGAGAGGAACTTGGTTGTGTCCTTTGTGACCTAAGGAACTGGAATAGTGGTAGCCATCATTGCTGGGGTCTCAGGATATGTCCCGACAGCATAAATGATGGCTACTCCCCTCTTTACCTCTAGTTTCTTAAAAGAAATGGCCTTTGATTCTCCTTATTAAGAGATCAGCTAGGTGAGGTGTGGGCTCTCATATGTGCAAACTGAGAAGTGGGAACTGAAAGGGCAGACCTGGGTCAGTAGTCCTTTAAAATAGCCAATAGTCTTTCAAAAGATTTGTCTAAAAGCTAAAAGAGGTGTTTTTTAGCTTTTTGTGGTTAAATTCAACAACTAGAGTATAATCATTATTCATTAATCATCTGCACATCATTAATCATTTGTATTTCAGACCTTTGGGCTTTAGTTCATTTTGGGGTGTTGGTGAACTAAATGGCAGGTGCGAGGGAGCCCATTCTCAAAAGACTTTCTAGATCTCCTTCCTGTCAAGAGTCTTTATTCTGATCAAGGGGTGTTCAAATGATGATGAGTATGATTTATGTGCCAGGGACTTGGATTTGAATACTGGTACTACATGGTCCCCCAAAACTGTCAGGAGTGATCCCAGGGCACCAAGCTGGGAGTGCCACCACGTATGATGCAATAGTACCCCAAAAATGAGACTGTTCTGTTTCTTAATTGATAGTTATATTATTGAATTGAGTGAGTAGCATTAGTTCTGAGACTAGAATAAAATGTGAACTTTGTTTTAAAATACAGTGTCAATGTTTCTGAAATTTCTGGTTGGTCAATATTATTATCTGCCTGGGAAAATTGTAAAACAGTTTGTTAACTGAAGTTAAATAGCAATTTTATTTAGTACAGTTTAGTATAACAAAGTTCTAGAGCAATATTTTTCCTATTTCCATGAATGGTGAGTTTTCTTTCCTTTTGAAGCAAGTGAAGCTCTAAGCAATGTGTTACTTGCTCTCTCCATCCTCATCTTACCCCACCCACTTTTCATTTACTTCATTATTAGAAATCCCATCTGGTTTCCCCAGAGTTATTCTTAGGCACAGTTTTGTGCAGAAAATCAGTCTTTATGAATCTAAAAATTTGAAATATTTTGTAGTGTTACTATAAACATCAGAAAGTACTTGGAAGAACAACTAATTCAGAAGGCAGAGATGCCTGAGGGATACTGCAGTCTCATGGGGTAGGAAATACACACACAGACTCACACACATGTACACATACCACACCACATCATACCATACCACATTGCCTCACACCACATCATGCATCACACTAAACCATATCAGATCACATTGCGCCACACTACATCACACCATACCACACCATACTATATGACATCACACTCCATCAAAGCTCTACCACACCACACCACACTATATCAAACCACACTATCACACATTGTACCACACTACATTATCCCACATTATATCACATCATACCACACCACACCATTCCACATGGCGATATACCACACTCTACCATGCCACACCCTATTCCACTCCACCACACCACACATATATACTTAGGTATGTGTTTTGAACAACAATAAGTTTTGAACAATGATAAGTGTTCAATATGTGTTTTGAACAACAATAAGTGTTCAATATGTGTTTTGAACCACAATAAGTGTTCAATATGTGTTTTGAACCACAATAAGTTTTGAGCAACAATAAGTGTTCAAAAACAGGTGGCTTACTCTCTGTTTCCACTTGTGTGACCATACACCATTGCTTCCTTCCTTAACACTTTTTCTTAACTCTAAGACTGGAACAATATCCAATTTCTGAGGTCATTGGTAAATGTCATGGAATCACACTTATGCAAAGATCTGAGAAGTTATGAATTATGAACAGGATAGTGCATATTTTTTTATTTGAATGATATATAATGATGGATGAGAACTCATTTAATGTTTCTGCTTTTAAAATCTATTTTTAGGCATCTGATCTTTATAGGATTTTGAATATGATAAGCAAAAGATATTCAAAGAGAAAGGATAAATCAGTGTCTCTGCAAATCCTTTGAAAGTTTTATTATCTATCTCTTCACTGGGGCAATATCTGAATACATTTTCCATCATGGACGTGTTCCTGTAAAGGATCTTCAAATGGCTGAGAGCTGTTTACTTTCAAAAAATTCACTAGACTTGGTGTGCAATTCCTCTACGCTTAGAACTTGATTTCCTTGACCCTCCATGGATTGGCTTCACTCACTGACTCCTGGGTCCTGACACCATCTGTGGCTATTGACTTTAATGATTTTGGAATATCTCTCTCAGCTAGTTTCCCAGCATTCATTTCCCCAGTACTTTGTTGTTTTTTTTATGCGGGATTTTTGAGAGTTGTTCTTGAAAGTCTATATGAATTCATTTACTCAACACATGAGTTAAGGACACAGGTATGTACTAGTTAGTCTTGTAGAGCTGGATGTGACTAGTGATGAAGTCACTGGTATAATCAAATGCAGTGATTATTGGGTAACTCCTGGCTCTGCACTAAAGAATTATTTCTGGCTTGGTGCAGATAATTACTGAATCCAATGTATATTACCCAAAAAGTTTTTTGAAAATCATTTAAAGTTTTTAACCTATTCACTTTTATACAGGCTTTTTGTGGTGAAATAAAATCAGTATTTATCCATCATCATTTATTGTGGTAATAACAGGCAAAGCAAAGGACGGATCCCCATTCGTCTTGCTTCTGCCATAGCAGCTCTCATGCCAAAGGCATGTGGATTGAAGGCTGGTGACCTTGCTATCTTTGGGCCGTGCTTTTCTCGCGGGGCCATGGCTGCTTTAAGGGCTTTAAAGTGATGGTCTCGCATATCACCTTCCCCTTCTTGATTTGACATTTCACTGTCTAAATCCCATTCTGACTCGGTATCTGAATCTCCTGATGACAAAGGAGGAGCAACAGGCATTTTTAATTCCTCTTCAAGAGGAGGCATAGTGGCTAGTACAGTTCTTTCCTCTTCATCCCTTACCTGATCATAAACAGGGGAGCCAAAGTCTTGTCGTAAGCCTTCTGCGCCTGTAGCATCAGTAAGAATGCCTTTTATTTGCACCCAGAGGGGAAAGGCACAGTCTGGCAATTTATGCGCTCCCTGCTCTTCGGCCAATTTGTGCACGGCTTCTCCAACTTTTGTCCACTCCTGAATAGTAAGAGTGCCTTCTCCTGGAAACCAGGGGCATAAATCCTTCACTATACTTATAAATTCAAAAATAGCTGAATCAGTAATTCTCATACCTTGTTTAATTAACATGCCGCGAACCACGGTCGCGAACATTTTTTCTTCACGGGAAATATGTGCTCCCATGTTATAGCAAGATTACCTGCATGTAACCAGTGAGCCTTTACTGGCGGACTCGGACGTCCTGAAAGGAGCTGAAACCTGTCCTGAAAGAGAGAAAAGAAAAGAGAGAAAATTACCTGCTCCTCAGGGTTCCTTTGAAGAAAGGTCGGTGCCCACATATGGTGCCCTACGAGTCACTCCTAAGCACTGGACACTGATGGATCACTGTCACTGTATCACTGTCTTCCCGTTCATCATCGATTTGCTCGAGCGGGCACCAGTAACATCTCCATATGACCTGTATCATGCAAGTAGACACTGATGGATATGACCCAGAAAACACAAACACTAGAGGGAGGGGCTAGAACAGTGCAGAGGGCATTTCCCTGCACATGGCTGACTGGGGTTCAATCACTGGCACCACATATGTTCCTTTGAGATCTATTAGAAATAATCCCTGAGCACAAATTCAGGAGTGGTCCAAAAACATAAGCAGACAGCAAGAAAGCCATAAACAAATAAGATTATGTCTCCTACAGGGATATACTCCCCAGAGCCTATGAGTGTGACTATTTGGAATAAGGATCTTTGCAGTTCCAACTAAGGATATTTTCATGAGATCATCCTGGATTATCTAAGTGAATCCTAAATCCTGTGAAAATTCTCTTTATATGAGTCCGGAAAGAAGCCAGAGCTATAGAAGTAAATGGGGCAGTCACCAGGAAAAGAAGGCTGGAGGCGCAATGATTGGAGTGTCCCAAAGGGCCTATATAGTAGGAAGGACCCCACTGGCATCTTGAGGACAGATATTGGACTCCAGAGTTGTAAAAATTATTACTTTTTATTACTTTAAGTTGAGATATTTTGGCAATTTGTCATGGCCTTAGGAGTTGAATGCATCAAGAAACAGGGTGATCTATATAATGTGTACAGTGGCATGCTAACCAACATTTTGTGGAGGTTTAGTGTGAAAATTCATTTTGTATTGGCAGTATAATCTTTACCATTCATCCAGAAACATTGAATTATGAAAATATCATTGCCTAGTATGTACCAGTTATACACATAATTGTAAAATTGCAAATAAAAAGCTTTCCTTCTGTAATGTTAATTTTATGCTAACAGCCTGTGTTAAGGTTTAATTTCAAATTCCCATTTTATGAAACAAATGTCAGTTTCTAGTGGAATAATGTTTCTCAAACAGAAGTATTGCTTGCTGCTTTACTTTTCAACATAACTAAAATCATGGAAATGAACTTTGCATTTTCAATCTTTCCTTAGCTTAGGTTGTAAGTGCTAATAGATTTGACATAGTTCATGTCCAAACATGTATGACTACAGTAGAGCATCACAAAAGAGAGACCTGGTCCTGAAGGTACATGGTACTGATGGTACTATGCAAAGTAGGTCAGGAATTTGCATGGAGTGGTAACTGATCTTACAGCCAAAAAAGCCAAAATGATATTCTGGAACCCACAATTTTAATCTCATGATTGGAGTATTTGAGATGGAAGGGAGAATAATTGTTTGTTGGTACTGGCTATGGGACTCTAGTGGTGATAGCAACTAATCAATAATCAAAGTCACTTAGGCAGCATTCTATTTCCTAATCAAATGTTATCTCCTTCCCTTTGGTTTACAAAGTGTCAGATAGAAAGATACTTTTCTAAACTTCACTTTTTAAGTACTTAAATATCAAATATTAATACTGTAAATTATTAGTGTTTTTTGTCTTAGTTGATGATGACTCCCAGTGATAAATGAATGAAATAAGATTCTATGCCCCCAGAAGATTAAGGGCAGTGGGAGTTTATTGGAGGCTTCAGTATCATGGTCATAACTGAATTAATATTCAGGCAACGATGCCAGTGGTGGCATCTAGGTTGTGTCAGGTTTGCTTTTTTATGTTATTACTCCTTTCATGTTCTTCATTCAGGAGGTGGTTGTTTGATCATTGCCTGTTGATGTTGCTGGTGAGGGATGTTGATGTCGCTGGTGAGGTTGCATCCTGAGCCAGAGCACCCCACAAAGAAGGTCGAGTAGAGCACCCACAAAGAAGTCTCCACAAACCACTTAGTGGTATGTTCCCCCCCCCCCCCCCCCCCCCCCCGGGAATGGCTATGTTTTATTAGGTGGAACAGGGATATATAAACTGGGCAACAGTCGGGTGTGAACTCTGTGTCAGTCAATCTGGTACAGGGGGTTAAACAGGGTTTGTGTTTGATTCTAATCAGACAGGGTGTGAAGGGGGATTAAAACAGCAGGTGTGCTTCTGTACAGGGTGTGTGCTTCCTGTGTTTAGCTACAATTGCCCATATTTTAGAAGGAAGGCGGCTGAAGTGTTAAGCTGTTTCCAGAGGTCATCCTTTAGAAATGGGCAGAGTGAAGAATTGAACCCGAGTAGGATGATCCTGGTGTTTGTACCCTTACACTGTTTTCTTGCATAGAAGTAGACAAGAGAGGATTTACTGAGTATCTGGAATCTGAATAATGCCGCCATTGATATCAGAAATTGCCTGAAAATCCACAGAATAAGAAATGAAATCTCACACTTCAGTGTTTTGAAGCTGAGGCAATATAGCAAGGGTTAACTACAGATTCAGGCAGAGCGAGAGATTCAGTGTGTTTACCAGAAATGAACACAGATGGACACTCTTCAGAGATTCATATTGAATTTTAATGGTGCTCTTCTGCGGAACACATTTGCAAAATGGATCATAGCATATTCATACTTCCCTTTAGCTTGCCAAATCTGCAATGATTAAGAAACCTGCTTATGCTTTAAATATTCTTTTCACATATATGAATATTTCAAAAGTATGTGTCTACAATAAATATTTGTTGAATAGATGTGAATGTATATACACAAACATACATGAACACATACATTTAATTTGACAAATATTTGTCACATGCTTACTGAACATAAACTTGAACTGAAGAGTGATAGAAATATACAGAATTCTTAGCAGTTCTTAGGAAGTTTTATGAGGGACAGCGAGGCACGCTTTGCCTTTATTCTAGTCGTGATTCTCAAAGGGAGGTCTCGGGCCCAGCAGAGTTGTCATTAGTTGGGGACTTAGAAATGAAGAAACCTTTTCCCAACCATAGCTCCTGAATCAGGATGAGATCTAGCAATTCTCATATTAAATAATCATCCAGGGAATTCTTATGAAATTTAAAGTTTAATACTTAATGCAACATGTAGAGTATAAATGTACTGGTGGTAACTAGATATCACCCTAGTATGTTGAAAAGTCTTGAAGGATGTGGTATTTGAGCCATCTGAGTTCAATATCTGGCTTAATAAAAGGGAGAAATGCACTCAAAATAACATGACTCAAAATTAGATTGCTTGTGTTGGAATTCCGATTGAAGGCTAAATAGATGTCATGCAATGTAAGGCAATACTGAATGCACACGTGATTTCAGACACTTTTCAGAAAGCATTGGAGACTCATGGAAGGTTTCTAAGTGGGAATCAATGTGTGATCAAAATAACTTTTCTGGCCAGAAGCTCTGCGTCTTGGGAGCCTAGATCTAATTCCCAGCACTGCATTCCAGTATTACTACTAGAAGCCTCACCTAAGTCTGCTGCGTGTGGCCCCAAACCCAAACACTTGCCCCCAAAGACCATTTTTTACACCCAGTAAATGCAATTCAGTAGATGAACTGAGTGAATAGAATTTTAGTCTTAAATAAATTTTCAGCTCCCCCACCCCCCTCCAATCAAGATCCTCAAAAAAAATTATTTATAGTTCTTGATATGGTGATATACGATGTCAATTTTCTTGACTCTAACACTTGCCACTTAGATGTAGTAACTCAGTAATAGCCAAATTGTGTGTGTGTGTGTGTGTGTGTGTGTTGTGTGTGGTACTTAGCTTATAGGGGAGTCACACAGCTGCTTTTGAATTCAGCTGGGTTTTAGGAATCTGCATAAAGACAAAGAATGATGTTGTTCCCTGTTAGTGCTTTCTTTGTTATTTGGCAATCAGGAGGATGGCTGTGCTCTGAAGTGGTGCAGGTGGCCTCTTCCAGTACTAATTCCAGCATCTCAACCAGTTCAGCATCATAAGAGAATTCTCTGGAAGGGAAATCATTCTGTCCCTCTCTCTGATTACTTCCATTTGTCCGGCACTGCAGACACCTGCTTGGCCACCCACCTTCCTTTTCTTCACTCTCCACTTGCGTCATCTTTCTTCTTCCCGGGGTCAGCCTGTGTAGTTCAATCCCTCCATACCCTGGATGGCTCATTTATTCCCAGGAGTTCTCCTTGCAGCTCTCATTGTGCCGTCTTTTGTTGGCATAATTGATCCTCTGCATTGCAAGAACAGGTGGATGAATTGGTTTATTGCTTTAAAAAAATCTTTCCTCCTCTCTCTTTTATTGTACCGATCCTTAGTCAATCTCGGCTTCAGCCAGCTTGTTCTCCCTCTATTGACTAATTTCTTTGTGTGTCTGTCATGCTGCTGGCGAGGGAGTTTGTGTTGGGTCCACTGTTGAGTGCGGGAGGTGAAAGCCCACTGATAAAATAGCTGTGATTCAGACTGTTCCAGTTGGGGGCATTGAGTCACGGAGGCTCAGAATTCTGATTACCATTTACCTCATCCTTGAAGGCCTTTTCAGACGCTAATGGAACAATGCTATTTGCCATCTCCACAATTCTAATGGAATTTCAGAATTTAAGGGCAAATGGTTAAATCTTTTTGGGCCTATCTCATCTGACACATCAGAAGCTTTGCTGTTTGTTTTGCTTTCCTCAAGTTTGCACTTTTGGTGAGGTAGTTGAATTTACTTAGTCCAGGACTTACGCAAAAATACTCAATCTTGTGTTTAGTGACCTGGAAACTAAGAATAGGATGAAGAGTCTTTTAGAAATAGTGTATTGTATGGTACTGCCTTTAATCTTGATTTTATTGTGTTTTGGGTTTTTTGTGGTATACATCAGATGATGCTCTGGGGCTGCTCCTGGCTTGGTGCACAGGCTTTGTTTCTTAGGGTGATAAGGAGAATACGCAAGTGCTGGGTATTAAATTTTGGACCACCCTGTTTTGGCCACAGAACCCAGTTCTCAGGGTTTACTACTGACTCTGCTCCCAGGGTTCATTTCTAGTGGGGTTTGGGGAACCCTATGGGGTGCTGTGATAGAACTTGAGGTAAACTGTAGTGGTATAGCCCTGCCTGCTGTGTTATCTATCAACCTCTAAGACAAAGCATGCCCTCCGGCCTGCTGAGCTATCTTTCCAGCCCAATAATCTTTCTTTTGATTAATATTCAACAATATAAATTCTCAACAAGACATTTAATGTTTATTGGACATTGAAAATGCATTTTTTGTTTCAGAATTACAATATTTTCTATCCAGTAGAATACTATAACTGCTATTAATAATAATAAAAGAAGAATTAGACATCTGTGAATAATTACCACAGAATTTTACAATTATAGTAATTTAAGGAAAGACATTACTGTGCATGTTTTCTTATATACTCAGCACAACAACTATATACAGGCTTCCATATTTGATGCTGTAAAATTAATAAGAGTTAATGAAATTCAGTGACTAGTTTCAAGAGACCAAGAATTTAGTGAGGAGAGAAAATAGAGATGGGGGCAGAGAGAGAGAGAGAGAGAGAGAGAGAGAGAGAGAGAGAGAGAGAGAGAGAGAGAGGAAGAATGGAGAATTGAGGAGATTTCTAAGTAGAAAAATGATATTCTAGCAAAGTGAAAAGCACAGAAGTGAAAGAATATAAGGTGTGTCCTGGTTCACTGCCTTGTTCATGAGTCCTAGAGACTGTGAGCAGTGGTCTAGTTTGACAAGGAAGGCAGGGGCAGAATTGGTAGCAGAGGTTCTAATCTGATAAATACTGGTTTATGGAAGAAGTTGTGAATTCACATCCCCACACCACTTCTAGTTCAGGTCATTGTCTTATTTTTATAAATAAAGTTTTATTAGAACACATCCATGCTCATGTACTTAAGTATTGATTATCTGTGACTGTTTCAGCTCAGATGACAGGGTTGAATAGCTGCAACGGAGACCATCTGGGCATCGAGCTGAGAATGCTTCCCATGCAGCCCTTTAGAAAATTTTGCTGATTTTCATGTTTATTTCCATAAACAATGGGATAGCTAATCTGTGATAATAATGGACAGCTCTGGCTAGAGAGATAAATTTTAGGTTGGGGCACATATTTCACATTCTGGACATATGTGTTTATGGCATATGCATGATCCCCAAGCACTCCCAGGAGTGACCCTTGAGCACAAAGCCAAGAATAGCCCCCAATTTCAAGCATGATCTCAGAAGCAGAAGGAGAAGGAGGAAGTCAAGAATAGAGAAGAAAGAAGGGAACAGAAGGAAACTGAAGACAGAGATAGAAGATGGGGATGGGGAGGGAAAAGGAGGAGGAGGAGGAGAGGGAGGAAGGGGAGGAGGAGGAGGAGAGGGAGGAGGGGGAGGACAAAGAGGAGGAGTAAGAGGAGAGGAGAAAATATTTCTGCTGCAGATACTTACTTGGATAAAGGGTCACTGTGAGAGAACTATTTTTTTCTTTTTTGGTTTTTTGGGGGAAAGGGTCATATTGGGCGATACTCAGGGGCTACTCCTGGTGCTGCACTCCAGGACTTACTCCTGGAAGTGCTGGGGGTGCATAAGGGATGCCAGTGATTGGACCTGGGAAGGCTGAGTTCAAGGCAAATGCCCAACCCACTGTACTACTGCTCTGGTCCAAGAACTATATTCATTTGGATCATGTTCTGTGTTTCTGGAGAGAGATAGTTTGAAAACCTCAGGGAGAGTTTGTCACCATAAGTGATTCATAAAGGATAAATATTACTTTGGGGGAAAATATATAAATTATCCATTAAGACACAAAATGAGGTGCTACAGGAAGTGACTCTCAGCGAGGCAGTCCCGCCTCTGTTGGCCCTGAATTTCTGACTTTCCACAATCTGGCACTCAGCTCAGAAACAGACATTAATCATAAGGAGTGTCTAGGGACTGCCTTCTTTAGAATTACTTATCAGTTTCAGAAAGTTGGCAAGAGGAGCACTTAATTAATTTAGGGTTAATTTGCATATACACTTTTTATATTTTATTTCTTTATTACACTTTGAGTGCTTGGGACCATATGGGGCATTGATCATGGCTTACTCCTGCCTCTGTGTTCAGGGGTTATATCTGGTGGAGCTTGGCAGAACATATGGGTGCTGGGGATAGAACCCAGGTTAGATGCACACAAGACAAGCTCCTAAACTGCTTTGCTATCTCTTCAACACCTCACCTGACATTTTACTGTCTATCTTGTTTCCTCATCAATAGCATTTTTGGCTCTTTAGGTATGACTTAATTTATTAGTTTAGGCTTAGTAATTATTTAAATAATTTCTGCCTAAAAACTCACTTAGGTCATTGTGTCATAAGAGCTCATGTCATCAAATTTGGTCCAATAGCTGGGTCAGCATAGACATTGACCCTTCTTTCCTACAGTGGTGCAGCCTAGAGGTCTCAGAGAAAGCCTGAGTCTCCCTAATGTGTGCTAGAGCCAAGAATGAGCCCTGATATCCCCTTACCAGTCTCTTATTCCCTCCTGCCTCCCTTTCTCCTTCATTTCTAGAACACACTTAGTACCTATGGGTGGAATAACCTGCATTTTCTTTTTCCTATGGAGGGTTGGGTCCCAGCTGTGCTAGTAGGGTGTTTTAGAGGCTATATTCAGGACAGGAATGCTTGACCCAGGCCAGCAATGTCTAGTGGTGTTATGGGGATTGTATGGTTCCAGGAATAGAACTTAAGGCCTTCCACAGATAGGCTTTACCAATTGAGCCAACTCCCCATTTTTAATGAGACCAATAGACACAATACAAAGTTGCTGACATATTTATTAAGTACTTAGGGATTAAGCTAGGCACCCTCCCAAACTGATTGGTATCTCTGACTCAGAAATAGAGACTCAAGTGAGTGAATTCTGTGGCTAGTGATGTGTCTCTATTTAGACATCTGCTGCTTGAAGAATGTCTTGGATAGAGCTAGAATTTTCAGGGGCACTGGTAGCAAATCGGTGGTGTATTCCTTATGATATTTTTATCTTTCATGGGAATGGAAAGGTGACAATTGCTGTTCACATTTATATGTAGAGATGTAGAAAAACTTCAAGTGCTGGACAGAGCCCAGTGGACTTTCTTAGGAGTGGATGATCGTGAATTTTGCAAAAACCTCAGTACTTTTCCTGGTTGCTTCCTTTAAAATTTTAGAGGACTATCTTGGTAAATTCCAGGTATTTTCAACTAAAACACTGAGCCAAGTTACAGGGGAATCACAACATTGTTGGGGTTTGGTTTCTTTTCTGAAACTAGGATCGTTTCCCACTCTCGGAGCTGCTGTTCCCACATGCTTCCCACGGTAAATGGAGGGAGGAAAGTACCGGCTGGCTAGATAAACTCTGACATTGTCCATGAGTTCAGAGTTCTGTGTAACTCTGAGGGAGCTTTTTCCTATGACCGTGTGCTCAAGAAAGGCAGTGAACCCTTTTTCTCTAGGACAGACTGTTCCAGAAAACATACGATGATGATGACTCTGAAGGGAAAGATGGAGAGAGCAGTATGCTTTCACAGCAACCTCCCTAACCCTTTGCTTGGAGGAGGCCAGAGGAAGAAAGAGAGGCAGCCAAGAGGGAGAAGGACTGAGAAGCAGCAGAAGTGGGCAGCTAAGTGGAATAGTTCTCGGGGCATGCCCTGAGCAATTCGAGAAGCAGAAGGAAACCTCTCTGCTGTGGTTCCCCAGCCCTAAGGATGAGAACAGGCTCTGCCTATGCTTTACCCCAGTTCACCTGGGAAGATTTTATCTCCCATGGTGTCACATTTTTCCATGTTTTAAAATTCGTACAGTTGTCTCAAACATTCATTGTTCAACACCAGTCCCACCCCCAGTGGGGCCCTACCGCCACCAAATGCTATCACCCCCCCCACCCATTCCCTATCCCCACACCAACTCTCATAGCTGGCTGTAACAACATTGATCATTGCAACATATATATGGGAGAGGGAGGTCTTGGCATAGACCTGACGGCTCAACTGGGTGGTTTTGTTAACATGGTGTGTGCGGCCCTTTGCAGCACGCCACCGGAAGAAGCTGTAGCGGTTTCTCTGATCATTCTTCTTGGAGTTACTATCAGTACTAGTTCATGGTCAGTTTTAAAAGGCATCCGAGCAGCTCATAGTCACACCCATTGGGTCATTGGCGGTAAAGGGATGAGAAAACGGGCCTCAGTCTCCCCACTCCAAGCCTGGTTGGTGCACCCACGGCAACCCGCTTGTTTGCTGGTCCTAGAAGTGGTGATGAAACTGCCCAGGAAGGAACCAGTTTCTATCGCTTTGCTTTCTGGGCAGCTCTTTGCAGGCAGGAGCCGTAGCAGTTGTGCATCTCGTCATTCTCTTGGTGTTGCTGATCAGCCTTGGTACCTGGGTGGTTGCAGATGTCGCCAAGTCATGTTGCTGTAGTCAACACCATGGTGTCACTCACATTTATCAGATGGGCTTAGGGGACCCATGAAGTCTGTCTCCTGGGCATGTGGCGGAAACTCACTAGGATGCATTGTTCTGTTGGTGTGACCTCTAGGGCTGTGCATTGCCTTCTCCGTCACCTCCGACCCCTGCAGTCCATGGTGCTGCTCCACGTACTGAACTTTTTGAAGCCTCTTTAGTATTCGTGGCATTGGGCTTGGGGTGACTGAAAGTTTAGTACACTTAATAGAGACCATCATTTGAAGGGAATATAGTCTTTTCAGAATTGAAGCAGTGTGCTAACATTTAGAACAAAAAAGAAAATTTGATTCAGTACCATTTTGCATGTCATATAAATGTAGACTTTCAGTGTCATCACTTTTTGTGAAACTCCAGCCAAAGACTGAAAATGTTCCTGTAAAAATACTGACTTTCTGAGTTATATTAAAAAGAGAAATTCTTCTGTTTTGATCTGAAATTATGGACCTTCAGATTTTTCATCTTTAAAGAAGACTTATCATTCCTTTTGCGGTCATTCTCTGGGGTTCAGACTTGCCTACCTCTGCCCCATCCCTAAACTGTCACCTCCCAAGGCTTTGGGAACGCCAAGAGATGTAAAGTCTTTAGGAATTGTGATGTTCTACTTTCACTTTGATTTCCCCTAAATTAAATGATAAAGTTCTTTTGTCTTTTTTCTGTCTAAAAGTCACTGAAATTAACTGACCTGAGCAATTTTGAACAGAGGAAGTGCATGCCAGCTTCTATCCTTGGTTCTTAGATTATCCTGACTCTTGCTTTTTCATGCCAGCAACCCAGGGGACTGAGTCTCCTGGCTGTTCCAGTTCCTCCAGATGAGGAAACAGCTGGAAGCTAGTATTGAACTTGGAGACTAAACTCCCAGGAGCCCAGAAGCCTGCCGTGGCACCTGGGCTCGTCTTTTTTTTCCTCCTGAAACTTTTTGGCTTTTTTTTTTTTTTTTGCTTCTTGGGTCACACCCGGCAATGCTCAGGGGTTTCTCCTGGCTCTGCACTCAGGAATTACTCCTGGCGGTGCTCGGGGGACCATATGGGATGCCGGGGATCGAACCCAGGCCAGCATGGGCCGGCCGGCCGCATGCAAGGCAAATGCCCTACCTGCTGGGCTATCGCTCTGGCCCCAATTGGCTGCTTTTGAGTCAAGGGAAGCTCCTGGCCTCAGCCTAGTTCTCTGCTTCTTTCTCACATGAGGGTGCCTTTTGTTTCCTTTAAGCTGCTGTTATACTTAACTGTTTCCTCTCTTAAAATGTTAACATCTTTGAAGTCATATTAGTTCATAATTTTATTGAGGTTTGATGTGTGCAAGATTATAATTTGACATCGAATTTTCCTCCATTATGATGATTTTAACACAGATAACACAGATAACTGGACCCCTTCTCTCTTTGTCTCTTTAGCAATTATTATTGCTATATATTTAGTATAGCATTGGGGCACTTACACATATTAATATCATATTAATATATAATTAAGCACATCATATCATCATATGTTACATAATTTTTTATATATATATATAAGGTCTTCCAGGCTATATAATATATGACATAATATATAATATATATATTATGTTGTTGCCTCACAACAAGCCAGATGACCCCCGACTCCATAAGGGCCTCCATGTTCCACATCTGGACTTTCCTCTCATCAGAACTCCACCCTGCAGACCAGCCTATCACAGCCTGGCCTGCGCGCCCTACGTGGCCGAGCGGTTCATCAATAAATGCTGGATTTTGAGATGACTACAAGAGTATGCTACCCGCACGGCAGAACCTGGCAAGCTACCCGTGTCGTATTTGATATGCCAAATACCAGTAACAATTATAGACCTCATTCCCACGACCTGATGGAATGATTTGAGGCTCTTTATGTTCCTGGAGCAAGCAGGTGCCCTTGGGCTCTACTAGCATGAGGCAGGTCATATGGAGATGTTATTGGTGCCTGCTCAAGCAAATTGATGAACGGGAAGACAGTGACAGTGATATATATATATATATATATATATATATATATATATATATATATACATATATATATATATATGTATATGTAGCCTGGAAGACCTTTCTTTGTGGTGCCTGGAATATGGACTACAGATTGATATTTGTATTAGTGTTAAGAGGTGCATAAATCTTTGAACTAAATAGCATCTAGGTTTCTATATTTTCTTATATCCCCACCCTGCCCTGGGCAGTTGAATACTTTAAGGATGGAATTTCTATTTGCTTTCTCAGGGCCTCATGGACAGTTTATAAAATAACTATAGGATCTATAGGTGTAGGTTCTGGGTAAAGTAGATTCATTTGGGCAGTTAATTAAATGAGCACTGAAGTTGTAGTTACAGCTAATCCTGTAATTGTCTTTATATTTAACAATAAATGCTTTTAAACACTTTTAAGGGCAAACATCTACATCCTGTCCACATGCACATGCGTGTGCACACACACACCAAAACTGATGATGATACCATGGGACCACTCTCAGTAAAACTTGGCCAACTGGGTGGGAACAAGGTTCAGTGCTTGGGCCCAGCAATATGGTTCCCCTCAGGCTCATGGTAATGGGGACTTCCAGGGCCACCTGGGACACTGGGGATTGTATTCAGAGCCTTTGCATGCAGTTTCTGTGCCCTGAACACTGCACTCTGTCCCCGGATTAGCAGTAACCAGTGTGTATTCCACAGAGAGCAGCTTCACACATGAGGCTATACATGGGTTTGGTGCCTAGAAGTGCTCCAGGTTGACCTTCCTTTGTCTTATTTTTATTTATTTATTTGCTTGTTTGTTTTGGGGGGTCACACAAAATGATGCTCAGAGATTACTCCTGGCTCTACACTCAGGAATTACTCCTGGTGATGATCGAGTGACTAATATGAGATGCCGGGGATCAAACCTGGGTCAGCCACATGCAAGGCAAATGCCCTCCCTGCTGTGCTGTTGCTCCGGCCTCAAACTAGACTCAGGTCTAAGGTGGGTTGGCTGATGTGCAAACTCAATATTCCCTGGTTGGGTTTGAATTGGTTTTAGTTACCCATTACTGCCCTCGTGTGCTCCTTTACCTCCAGCGAATCAACTATTAAGTGTCTCCTGGAGATGAAGAGAAGGAAGGCGCTTGCCTTGCAGGAGGCTGATTGGATGGGATCCACAGATCCTCCTGTGGTGCTTCCCAACTCCAACAGGAGTGATCCTGAGTACAGATCCAGGAATAAGTTCTAAGTATGACTTCCAAAAAAATAAGTAAATAAAAAGTTTCCTCCCTTAGTCTGTTACTTTATATTCTTTCTTTCTTTTCTGCATATTCACTTAAATTATGCAGGAGAGTGGCGAAATGTGAACCTGGGCCAGCAATCCATCTTACTCCAGCCTATTTGTAGATCCTCTCCTATTAAGGAGGCTAGAAATGGGAATGAGAGTTTGATTCCAGCATGAAGGCCAGGTGTCAGTAGTGATCCACCTAGTAGTATTTTTAAATATACTCTGGCACTAGCTAAATGATTTCTGCAAGACTGAAGTATTTTGATTAAAACAGACAAGAAGGTAAAAGGATTTTGCAGAATTCTGTTCCCACCTCACCCGTGCCAGGAAAATGGCTGTGTGCAGAATGTCACACTCGGGCGCCTCCGGTGGTCACATATAGACATAGCTCACTTTTTTTTTTTTTTTTGCCAAATTAGACCATGCAAGGAAGTTTCTTACTAAGATCTTTTTTTCCCAACATGAAAAAAGATTTGTAGTACCTCCTTTCTTTCTTTCTTTCTTCTTTCTTTCTTTCTTCTTCTTTCTTTCTTTCTTCGTTTATTTCTTTCTTTTCTTTCTTTCTTTCTTCTTTCTTTCTTTCTTTCTTTCTTTCTTTCTTTCTTTCTTTCTTTCTTTCTTTCTTTCTTTCTTTCTTTCTTTCTTTCTTTCTTTCTTTCTTTCTTTCTTTCTTTCTTTCTTTTTCTCTCTCTCTCTCTCTTCCTTCCTTCCTTCCTTTCTTTCTTCCTTCCTTCCTTCCTTCCTTCCTTCCTTCCTTCCTTCCTTCCTTCCTTCCTTCCTTCCTTCCTTCCTTCTCCTCCCTCCCTCCCTCCCTCCCTCTTTCTGTCTTTCTTTCTTTCTTTCTTTCTTTTCTTTCTTTCTTTCTTTTCTTTCTTTCTTTCTTTCTTTCTTTCTTTCTTTCTTTCTTTCTTTCTTTCTTTCTTTCTTTCTTTCTTTTTCTTTCTTTCTTTCTTTCTTCTTTTTCTTTCTTTCTTTCTTTCTTTCTTTCTTCTTTCTTTCTTTCTTTCTTTCTTTCTTTCTTTCTTTCTTTTTCTTTCTTTCTTTCTTTCTTTCTTTCTTTCTTTCTTTCTTTCTTTCTTTCTTTTCTTATTAAATTATTCAGTTTGGGGCCGGAATGATAATGCAGTGGGTGTGGTGCTTGCCTTGCTCTTCCTCCACCTGGGATTTGATTTCAGGCACCCATATGGTCCCTGGACCACCTTGAGCACTGCTAGTGTGGCCCAAAGCAATTTTATATATATATATATATATATATATATATGTATATATTTATATATATATATGCACACATATATGTATATATAATATAGATAATATAGTTATGAGCCATGGTATCATTTCCATTTCATAGATATAAAAATGCAATATTAAAAGTGCCCTTCATGAGCCAGAGCAATAACGCCGCAGGTAGGGCACTTGTTTTGCACATGGCCTATCCAGGTTTGATTCCTAGACCCCTATGTTTCCCCAGGAAAACAGGAGTAAGTTCAGAGAATCTCAGAGTGTGACCCGCCCCCCCATGCCCAAATGCCATTTAATGTTTTCTTGGGAGGATTTAAAATACTAGAAGGAAAGAAGTAGCAGGAATCGAAGGAGGAAAAGGAGGACAAAGAGAAGCTTTAATGCCAATAAATCAAAATTAGACCTTAATCTTGAGCTGGAGTGATAGTCCAGCGGGTAGGGCATTTGCCTTGCATGTGGTCGCCCATGCTGGCCCGGGTTTGATCCCCGGCATCCCATATAGTTCCTTCAGCACCGCCAGGAGTAATTTGAGTGCAGAGCCAGGAGTAACTCCTGAACATTGCCGGGTGTGACTCCAAGAGAAATAAAAAACATTTCTATTATGACATTGCTCTCCACTTTTATGGATTGAGGAGCAGTGATCAGGGCTTACCCCTTGCTCTATGGTCAGAGATTTTTTCGTGCAAGGGTTCAGGGAACCATATGGGATATCAGGGCTCACATCTGGGTTAGCAGCCTGAAAAACCAGTGCCCCTGCCATCTTACTATCTCTCTTTCCCATCCAAACTCTTTAATGATTACCCATCGACTACACACTGAAATATAATATACTTATCTTATGGGAAAGGCCCCTCAGAGTTGAACCCATGCCACAGGCTGCCCACCTGGAGTTCTAGGTTTAGAAACTCAGATGATTGCAGTTGTCTGAATGCAACAACATCTCTCGCCACTGTGAATAGATCCTGGGATCTTGTATAATCTCCATGTGGAGCTGGGTCCAGTCATCACTCTCCTGTTGACTTTCTTGTTTTAAGTTACTTTCTTTTTTGGGGGATGCGGATATACCTGGCAATGCTTAGGGCTCACTCCTGACTCGCTGCTTCGGGGACTATATGTGTTACTGCAGATCAATCCGTACCAGGTTAGCCGCATCCAAGACAAAGTGCCCTACCCGCTGCTGCCCCTCCAGTCACTCATTCTTTTTATTAACAATATTGGCTCACTGTGAGATACACAGTTACAACATTGTTCATGGTTGAGTTTCAGTCATACAGTGTTTGAGCACTGATCCCTTCACCAATGTCCCGTTACCCTCCGCAGCCCAGCCTGCCTCTATGGCAGAAACTTCTTTTTCCTCTTAAGCCCCATGATTTTTCGGTACTAAAAAGAGGATCACACACATCACTTTGCGTCTTTTCGGACAACTCAATTCTCATCCAGAGCGTCTACTTCCCCCCTTTCACTGTCATAGTGGTCCCTTTCCTATTATAAAACCTCTCCCCCTGCTGTGGTGAGCTGTGGACTACAGACAGTTCTCTGTCCTCTGTCTCTGTTGTCTTTGGGCATTATTTTCCTATAATGTTTCTTTATATTCCACAGTGAGTGTTACCATTCTGTGTCTGTCCCTTCCCTCTGACTCGTTTCTTCCTTATATTGCTCTCCCTGGTGATGTTAAAATTCTCCTTTCCCTTACCGTCACCCAGCAATTGGCTCTGAATTCTTACATTGTGCATATCTTTCCCTTTCTCCTGCCTAGACCTTTGTTCTCAGGTTCAAGATTTTGAATCATCATTTCAAAAGCCTGGTTCAGGCATCCAAGACATTTGTATCTGATACAGTTTCCTCCTCTTGCACTATTGAGCTGATAGGAAGCAAATACAAATTAAAATCACTTTCACGTGATGCTGACATGACTAATTCACTTAAAAGGTGACTTAAATATCTTTCATAAATAGATATTAAAATTGTTGTGAAATTAATTTTTCGCCATATGAAAGCACTTTAGTGGGTGGGACAGGTAGTCCAGTGGGTAAGGCACTTGTCTGCATGTGCCAGCTCTGAGCCCTATGTGGTTCCCTTGAGCCCTTCCAAAAGTGAATATCTTGGCACAGAGCCAGGAGCAAGTCGTAAGCACTGCCAGGTATGGAATTATTATTATTATTATTATTAAAGTATTATTATTAAGTTTTCCTCCTGCTCGGCAAGCCTGGCAAGCTTCTCGTGTTGTATTTGATATGCCAAATTCCAGTAACAATTATATTAGGTCATTCCCATGACCTAATATAATGGTTTGAGGCTCTTTATGTTCCTGTAGCAAGCCGATGCCCCTGGCTCTACTGGCATGAGACAGGACATATGGGGATGTTACTGGTACCCGCTCTAGCAAATAGATGATCAACGGGAAGATCGTGATCATGATCGTGATTATTAAATTTTATTTTATTATACCACAAGTTATACAAAGATGTGCACGATTGGGTTTCAGTAATACAGTGTTCTAGTACCTGTTCCCTCCACCAGTGCACATTTTCTTTCTCAACACCAATGTCCCTCCCCCAGTCGGCCTCCATGGCAGGTACTTTTTCTTCTCTCTCTCTCTCTCTCTCTCTCTCTCTCTTTCTCTCTCTCTTTCTCTTTCTCTCTCTCTCTCTCTCCCCCTCTCCCTCTCTCTTCCTTGCCCCTTTTCTTACACATTGTGGCTTGCTCTACATACATTTAGGCATCATGTAAATCTTTTGCCTACATTCAATGCTCAGTTCTAGTCTGGCATTTCCAACAATTAGTGGCATTGTTATTGATACCACAGAAGAAAATGCATGTCAATTTCTTATGATATTTTGGGTTCTGGGCAATGTGTATGCATCTAAGCAAAGCCATTGTCCACTGACCCGCTTACATATAATTCCCTGGTTCTAATACTACTTATAAAAGATCAGAATTTCTTCCTTGCTATTGATCCTTGACCTCTGTTTACCTAGTGTAGAGGAATGACTTTGAGTCAGAGCCTAGTTTGCCGGGTGCGCAGTCAGGACTGTCTCCCATTGGCTTCCAATCACCCAATGCCAGATATTTTTCTATGCACCAACTTCACTTCACTTGATCACTTGACTTCCCATAGATCATCAATTACTCGAGCGGGCACCAGTAACATCTCAATATGTCTGGTCACATGCGAGATAGCCCAAGGGTATCTGCCCACTCCAGAAACATAAAGAGCCTCAAACCATTCCATCAAGTCATGGGAATGAGGTCTATTATTGTTACTGGTATTTGGCATGTCAAATATGACACGGGTAGCTTGCCAGGCGAAATAACCAACAGTAGAATGCAGGAACAATTCTTAGGTAAGTTTATTGGCAGTTGAAATGGGTGCTCAGAGAGATTGAATGACATATCAAGATTACTCAAATAGTAAGAGACTTCAAAACCTGGTGGACTTCAAAACCTGGTGGACTTCAAAACCTGGTGCTCTGGTTACAGAGTCTAACCTCTTAAGGTAGCGGTTCAATGCCAGAGTGACTTTGATTTTGGAGGTATGTTAAGACAATGTGTGGATATATTTTCAGTTGTCACAGTTGGGGAGGGGTCCAATGATTTGGCCATCATCACCCTTAGGCAGGAAGTTATGTCTGATAGCAAGTAGAGAAATCCATGCTGGTCAAGAAAACCAGTGTCTTCTCAAAACAAACAAGAAGCCTTTCATAGTATTAGCATGTAAATACAAGTAGTAACAGTGATTCTTCATCTATTTAAGGTTTCTTTCTATTTATTATTGAAATTGACCTGTATAAAAATGTTAGATCTTGTTTTCTTATCGCCATGAAATCAACATTATTCTCAAATCACGTAAACCTTCCACATAGAATCTGCTTTGGGAGACCAGCTTTTCCTGAAGGTTCTTGAGATAGCCCTAGGGGTCATTTGATTTTAAAACACATAAGCACTTTTCTAACTCCATCATCTCACCATTCTGGAGCTGGTCAGGGAATTAAACTAAAGCTAAATTGTATATAAACTTTGAATTATGTGCTGCAAATCAGCATATTTTTAGTCTGTCATTGTAGTGTAGATTTTGTATTTAAGCCTTCCAACGTGCATGCTTTTTTTCATGCCATATAGACCACAAAATAAAATATATAGAAGTTGTCTTCCATATCAAATATTCAAGAAGAGAAGCTCAGTGTAGAAGCTTGAGGAAGGTTTGGTGCTAAGCGCCAAGGCTTGGTGCTTTTGGGCATGGGGCCATGAGTTGGATTCCTGGCACTGAGCCACAGGCTAAATGTGATCATGGCAGCAGAGACCTTTGTGATTGCTCGTGTGGCAGCAAAGCATTTGATCACGGGTGCACTGCCACTGTGTACAAAGTCTGCAAACTTATTCCCTCTGCAAATACCACAAGAGAAAAGTGTGTGAGCATCACAAACAAATGCATAGCCTGGGTCTTGACAGCAGGAGCAGTAGCACAGATGGAAGGACAGGGGAATTTAAAAATAATCGGTCATTTAAAGATTAAAAGCCCATCACTTGATCACTTGACATCCTGTTATTCATCGATTTGCTCAAGTGGGCACCAGTAATGTTTCCATTTGTCCCTATCACGCGCCAGTGTAGCCCAATGGCATCTGCTTGCTCCAGGAATATGAAGAGCCTCAAACCATTCATTCAGGGTCTTGACGAAGAAGTCTGACCATCTTGTAGGTGGGCGGCCACCTACATGTGCATATTCATAAAAGCCCATATGCTTATTTTAAGAACCTCAGCCACCTTCATGCTAGAAAATGTTTATTTTGATAACAGCCTAACCCAAACACCTGTGAGCATTTTTTCACACACTCTCTCTTTGACTTAAAACCCTCATAAGTAACATTATGCCTAAGTCTTTTATCACTTCCAAGGAGTGCAGAATGATGAGGCCCTTGAATTTTCCTAGTCTGCTAGATGAGTCTACCTCAGTTGAGGAGATGCTTTTCATATGAGATATTTTCTGTAATTTCAGTGTCAATCTAGCCTGAGATCTAAAAGTATGGCTGTCTTAGAGTATCTGATTATATTTTCTGGATAGATGATTCTGTGGATTAGAAATATATGGGTTAGAAAGAACAAGAGCAAAATATATGCTAACGTCAAGTTTTCAAAAGAATCTGGAAAGTTAAAGGAAAGTTACAGGGTGAGATGAGGCAAATTGCTACTCCCCCAAAAAAATAGAGTAATTTTGATGATTTTGACTCAGGGCTAGGAGGTTGAAAAATAAAACAACATTTTTATTTTTTGACAAAAGTAAAGTGCCCGGGGCCAGTTTAAGAGAAGGAGTGCACATTAGGACTGTGATTAGAAAATTAACTGCTGACCCAACAAGTACTATGAAAACGTTTCTTTATGCAGAATGAAATAGATTTATATTTGCTCTCTTCATTCTATTTTCTTCTCAGTAACTCAGTGTTGTTTAACTTGGTCATTTTTACCGTTTGGAGTTTGATATATAGGATTGCCCCTGGAGTACCTAAGAGTCCTTACAAAGAAAACATCTTCAATTACTCTCTTCTCTAGGATTCCTTCCAGGCCATCCTGTGGCCCTTTTGTGTCAATTTTCCTATCTTAAGTGAGGTAGAGTGCACATGGAATTGTAGACCAGTAACTGGCTTAGAAGTGATGCCTAAAGGAAAGAGACCTGGCCTCAGAAAGTATGGAGAGAGATAACATAATGCTTAAAGGTCTCCTGACTCCAAAATTCATATCAAAGAACCTGAGAGGAACAAAAAATGAGCAGATAATAGCAAAGGGAGGCTGTGCTGTTTTGTTCTGATTCCAAAATCTGAACTCCACAATGAATTGGTTTTGTGAAAGAAAAAGACAAAAGCTATTTACACATCATTTTGAACACCAAAGAAGGATGAGTTGAAAGAAAATCAGCCACGGAATGTGACATGATGCTAACATGTATAAGAAACGAGAGCCCTTGATTCCATTATAATTTTATTTCAGACTCCAATTTTGGGAGATGAAGAGTCGTCTTGACAAATATGAAGAAAAGTTGCAAGCGCCTTTTGGGGTTTCTGGAGGAGGGAAGAGAATAGAGGGACATGATGCCAAGCAATGAAGTGAATTAATGCCATGAAGATAAAGACAAAGTGATGATTTCTGAGGAAGCCTTAGTTATATGTGAGGAGATCTGGAGACCCAAGGGGGAAGGCAAGCTGCTAGAATGATAATATTTGTCCCTTTTGTCACTGATGTTGGCTCACTGGGTCAGCTACATGTAAGCTCCTGTTTTGCATTTCACAAAACATCTCGGTCATGGACCACTTGCGAAGACTGAGTATCTCCATCACAGTCTACTGCTTGAATGGGATCTTCCCAACTTTGGCACTCACCAGCACCCCCTGTTTCATGATGTCAAGACTGTCTTGTAGTTAGTTATCAGCAGAGATTTTCCATAAGTTTTACAGTGAAATAACTATTACAAATCATTGATATGTGAACACATAGTTTCTTGCAAGAGGAAGCATGTAGATCCAGATAGAGTTGTCACTGATTTATTAATTTTTTAAATGTAGCATTTTTCAGCATCAGTTGTGTGAGAGATGCTTGTTTTATAGTAAGTAGAGCAGAACAACTATTAGATTTACATCATTCTAACATTCTTCATTTAAAATTTTGGGCTATGGGTAATTGAACAAATGTCCTCTTAATTTACATCTAGTGCTAATATGCCTGCTTTTGTCTGTTCCTTATCATTGGACAAATTCACAGAAATAGGGATATTTATTTTCAATTTATAAAACACTGACATTTTGGAAAACAATTTTAAAAATATAGCTCCAAAATTCTAAGTCATTATACACATCATGTGTCAATTTACCTTAATCTCAGCTATTACTTTTTGCATCTGTTTCTGAGGCAGCAACATGAGTTGTACCAGATCAGAGCAGTACTTAAGAATTGGATTTTAGGTAAAATTTCGTGTTAAAATATCAAATGGACACTGAAACCTAGGAAAGACAAAATATTCTTTACAGTTGGAAATCACAACTGACAAACAACTTGGTGTTTTATTTTCATTCTAAAATTTGATATTTTTTTATTTTTATGCTTCTATATCTCAATTGATTTTTAAAAATTTATTAATTAATTAATAATTTATTATTTATTTATCTTTTTATTTATTTTTTTCCTTTTGGGTCACACTATGCGATGCTCAGAGGTTGCTCCTGGCTCTCTAGTCAGGAATTACTCCTGGCAGTGCTCAGGGGACCATATGGGATGCTGGGGATCGAACCCAGGTCAGCCATGTATAAAGGCAAACACCCTACTTGCTATGCTATTGCTCCGGCCATAGATATTTTAAAATTTTAAAGCTAGTTTTACAGATGAACAAGTAAATGTTAGTGAGATTAAATGACTCATTCAGGGTCACATATGTGAATACATGTAGAAAAATAAATTTAGCTTCTCTAACCTTGTTGCTACACTGATCATTAGAGTTTCTTTAAAACTCTAGATTTGGTAAATTGTTCCTATATATAATTTTTATATAGTTTTAATTTAAAGCTTTCAAAATTAACCCTGTTAATGATAAAACACTAATTTTTAAGCACTTATATTTTAATTACAGTATGTTATCGTATGCTTACTACCTAACTTATGCAATTTGCATACATGCTTTTTCTGAAAGTGACAATGTGCATTATAATTACTTGTGAGGTAGCACTTGGCACTGAATGATAAAATTAAAAAGTGGAGATTTTCTGTCCCAGTTAATCCAGCCTCAAATCCGTTTTAAGTCATCACCTCATAATGGCTTCAAACAACACTGTGCATTTCTCATTCACTCTTGTCTTCATTTCTGCCCAACAGGAGCTCTGTCCTATGTCATAGTCACTAAGGAGAAGTCACCTATGAACTATGGCTGGCCACATATTGGAGGAAAATAGAATGGCAAATCCTTTCTGGTTCCCTAATATTTTTTACCTAAAAGTGATGCCAACTACTTTGGCTAGAGAAAGTCATGTAAATTAGAAAGCATTGAAGTGGAAGTATTATTTCAACAACACCCTTAAAACAACAGAAATTTGTGGTTGACAACTATTTTCCACCAAACTGGTAACATGAGAGCAAAACTGTTGGCACACATCCGTTTCAGTGGCAATCTTTTCATAAAAAAATAGGTGTTTATTCTTTAGAACCTTATTTTCCCATTTAGTGATCTTTGTGGAGTGCCCACTATGTAAAGAATACTAAAGCATGGCAAAACATCAGAGCACACAGGACAAAAATACAATCTTGCTAAATTATTTTGAACCTGGAATTACAACTTAAAAAATCTACAAGGGTAGAGGGTACATTTTGCTTATCATTCATTTATTTAACCAAATCCATCATTTACTCAACAATTAACTACCACTCTTTCCCTATCCCATACGCCTACTGATTCTCCAATTCCTTGTCACCAACTGAGTGTCCAAGATTTCTATTCAATTTTTGACTACTGAGGTCAGTCTTTGAGTCTTACAGTTCAAAGGCCCAGCAATCCACCAAGACAGCTCTACGTCTAATACTAGTTGCAGATCTGATATTTGCCACTACTCTTAGTCTACTTTGCATGACCAATGTTCTATAGGAAACTTCGGGGAATATTACTTGGCTCAATAATTTTGTAGAAATTTCAATAGAACTCAAGCAACATTTTACTTCTAATTTTAACTTTATCATACAGTATTCAACTGTGGAGCAGATGATTAGACGAGCAGCCCAGGATGAGGGGGAGAAACGGACGCAGGCCTGGTTGCCATTCCTCTCTTCCTGCACAAGGATGTGTCCAGTCACGTGGAGCTCTTCCAGCCCTAGACTTTAGGGATTTCCTTGATGATCTATAAGCTTCATTGATTTGTGATTAATTGAATTATTGATTTTTCACAATGAAACCAATTCTCCTGCCCATCTACACAACCTGGCGATTATGGATAGCATAAAAATTTGAACCCTATAATAGTTTTTCTGGTGAGCAGCTGCCTTCTTGAAGCTCTTGGTCCTTGCCACTCCTTGAATCATATTGTTACTTACAAAACCAAATTCTGATGGTTTGGGGTGGTCTGTGCCAGGAAGCTTGGAAAAAAGACCATTTCATGTTATACCTAAGCCCTCCACCCTCCTTGCTGGCTGAGCACTCTGTGGGTATGGTTCTATAATTTATTTTTTTCATAACGTAAATGTGTAGTCTTTTAAACTAATCTTAGAATCAGAGTTTAAATCTAGTTACTTTATGCTATAGAAAATTTGTCAGCGAAAATCTTGAAAGAACAACAAAAGGGATTATTTCTCTGATTATAAGCTTCTTAAACATTGTCAGTTCTTTGAGAGATAAATTTGTCACCTTTTTAATGTATTCCAATAATCCATTTAAGTCAAACTTTCTTAAATACCTACTTTAACCAGCTTAACTGCCTCTTGCATTTCCATACTTCATCATCTATTTCCTGGACTAAAAATGTAGAAAGCTTTCCTTCCTTATCTGATTTAACTACCAAGTCTCACCTCCCCCTCACCCCGTGCCTTACAGACCAGTCTTTTAATTTAGGGGTGACTTGACTTCAGAGCGAAGCTCCTTGGTGTTTGGAAACAAGGAATAGGTATTATTGGGTTGAATGATGTGGACTCTGCTTGACTTTTCTCCATTCACTGTTGATATGGTTTCTGACTAAGTGGCATATACCACTTCAGAGAACATGGCTCATATTTACATCTTTCTCTTCTTTTAAACACATTTTCTGAAGGGGAACACACATTTCCCTCCCATTGACCCCGTGCTCTGCCCCAAGCTCACTAGTACTTTCTTATTATTGGACACATGTGCTTACTTGACCTCCTGACTGACCAAGCCATATTCCTCCTCCTCCTGATGTTGATGTATTCTTCTGCATTCCAGGGACCTGAGGCCAAGCTCTTAAAGAACTGTTTTATTATGGGTGTTGAGGACTAGCAAATAGGTGGAAATGTGGGCTCCATAATCCAGCAATAGTTACGTCAGTGAATGAAATGATGATGATCCCTCCAGGAGAGATAGCGGAGAAAGACGCCATGTTTCTTACTAAAATCAAGTGTCCATTGGGTCAGGGATGAGGAATGTCTCTCCAGAAAAGCTGCATTTATCATTAAAATCCAGTTTCTTCCCCCTGGGTTCAATCTGGTCATTGGTGGGAGTTGGTAGATTCTGCCAACTCCTAGTGAGCCCTGGTTGTGGGAAGTGTCTGCCTCCAAGTCATGACAGATTATTGGTGGCTCCATGTGGGCTCAGGCATACTTCTCAGGTATCAGAAAAGTTCTCAACTTCCAGTCCTTCACTATATTTTGTTATACTGTTACACTACCCTCAGATCAACTACATAGAGAAAACAGAAAGGGATACAAAACATTTCTTTTCACATTCCTTCTTCTTAAAGTCTAAGGTGGCAATGTGTTTTCTAAACAGCTATTTCTAAGGTGCCAGTGGTACAGTTTGCTAATACTATCGGTGTAGAAATGGGAAGGGTTGAGAGATAATTACATCTTGACTATTTTTAAAAGCCTGTGAATGACATTAATGGTTTCACCCACTAAGATGTGCCTAAGAGAGAAAGGCTTTTGACATGCTGCTTTTCATATAGTGAACAGAATTGCAAAGCCAGCATTATTTAGTTCATGCTCCCACCCTCAAAAGACATGAGTAAATTGAGAAATTAAAGAAATGCCAAGAGGTGGAAGAGCACCCAGATTCTTAGTGAAATTCTTGCTATGCCGTATTCCCTAGCTCAAGTGTTCTGAATTGTGCATTCAGCTGACAGTAGTTCATATTTACTGAGTCTTTTATAGTTTACTGCAAACTAAGGGTTTTATAAATTTGGCTTTGCTTCATGCTCATAACAACCTTTTTGTAAGTTGCTTTTAGCTCAGAAATACCGCCATATTCTTCTAAGCAAGTTGACACTGACAAGTCTTCTTTAATTCATTGATAATTTAAGTGCAATTATTATAATTATATTTTTTGCAAAGATAGTCTAAGGTGCTTTATCAGATGACTTATTAAAATCTGTAATGCAACCTGGTCTGATAACTAATGACTTTTTATGGCCTTAATAAATGACAGTTTTATACTTATTAATTTATATGCAAATTTCAAATGCCATAAAGCTAAATGTGATTATCTTTGTTTCAAAATATTGAGAAGACTGGAGAAGGGATATTTTTCCTTCTCCAGTCCACATAGAGAGATAGGAAACAGAGATCAGAACTTGATTCAGGACCACCTGACACCAAAATGCAAAGATTTAACCATTACTTGTCCTGCTTTACTTAGTTTTGACCTACTGTCAAAATAGAAAACATCTAGTGAATTTAAGCTGGGCCCCCAAACCTGTTTTGTTTTCTTTAAATTTTGGTATTTGGGATCAAACACAGAAATTCAGACCTAGATCATGTGTTAAACCACTGTACCATAATCCTTATTCTCAAGTGTGCTTTGCTTCTATTTTTTGGTAATTACAAGCCTGTTGTTAAACATTTTTTTTAGTCAGCTCTAACTTTCTTTAGCCTATTTATTTGTCAAATATAACACCTAGGCCTAAATGACAGTACAGTTGGTAGGGTGCTTGACTTTCACGCAGTCAATCTGGGTTTGATCCCTGGCACCACATATGGTTCCCTGAGCCTCCAGAATTGATCCCTGAGCTCTGTGCCAGGAGTAAACCCTGAACACCACTGAGTATAGCCCAGACAAACAAAAATTAGAGCCAAAGTAAAGGGCAAAAGTATACAATTCTATACAGCATAAAATTTGAGTTATAACTTATTCAGGCTTTAAATGTTATCTTTGTATATTTTAAATTACATTTTTCGGGGAATAAAGTTAATCCCAATAAATGAAATATTTGTTCAAGTTAGATGCTGCTGATAGTGGAGTCTAGAGGGAATTATCTAAGTCCTAAAAGCTCAATTGAATTTCAGGAATTGGGGGAGGTTTGTTTTTCTTAGTTTTTAAATGAGGTGGGGAGTTGATAAGAACTTTTCTGAAAAGAGATTTCTGTCAGGGTGTTATTGCATATCTGAGGGCCTATCCAGAACTGAGGGATGTGGAACACAATTTGTTACCTCAAATTTTATCAATATGTTTTTCAATTAAAGCTGTTGAGTATTTTAAAGCAATACTAAATTTAATGCTCTTTGGGGCATACCCGGCAATGCTCAGGGGTTTCTCCTGGCTCTGCACTCGGGAATTACTCCTGGTGGTGCTCGGGGGACCATATGGGATGCCGAGGATCGAACCCGGGCTGGCACAGGCTGGCCGCATGCAAGGCAAATGCCCTACCCGCTGGGCTATCGCTCCGACCCCACAGACATGGGGCAGAGCTGCTACTGGCTCTCCCTGTGCCCAGCCGCTCACGAGGCGCCCAGGAGGGATGGCGGGTTCTAGCCCTGGCCAGCCATCCCCACAGAGCCTTGCAACAAGCCAGAGGACCCCCCACTCCATGAGGGCCTCCATTTTCCACATCCGGACTTCTCTCTTGTCAGAACTCCACCCAGCAGACCAGCCTATCACAGCCGGCCCGCCACGGGCCGCGGTTCATCAATAAATGCTGGACTTAGAGATGACTACAAGAGTATGCTACCTGCACGGCAGAGCCTGGCAAGCTGCCCGTGTTGTATTTGATATGCCAGATACCAGAAACAATTATAGACCTTATTCCGAATGGATTGAGGCTCTTTATGTTCCTGGAGCAAGCAGATGCCCTTGGGCTCTACTAGCATGAGACAGGACATATGGAGATGTTACTGGGGCCCGCTCGAGCAAATCGATGATGAACGGGAAGACAGTGATACAGTAAATTTAATATTAAAACTGAGGCTGATGAAATAAAAGAACTCTCTTTACAAAAGTTAGCTTTTGAATTAGCTCTGTAGTAGTGTCATTTTCCCATTAAAATAACTATGTAATTTTTTTCAATTAAATGAATTTACAATGACAATTATCTGGCATGCTATTACAGTCTAATATTCCTGATTGAGGTGCAGGTTTCCAGTGTAATTTTTGTATTTATAGTCATGCCTTCCAGAAGACTTTAGAATCTTCTGTTGAGTGCACTAAAGCCATATCCTCCATTGGGGTTCTCAGCTCAAGGGTCTTTAGTATTACTGTGGCCCAGCTGTTTTTCTTTTGATATACACTATTTTTAAATTTTCCTTATTTTTTTAAAACTGAATCACAGGTGATACACAATTGCAAAGTTGTTCATGATTGGGTTTCAGTCATATAATGTTCCAACACCCTTCCCTTCACCACTGGACATTTCACACCACAAATGATACTACAGTTTCCCTCCACACCCACCCCCTGGCTCTATGGTAGAAACTTTTTTTTTTCTCTCTCTCTCCTCTCTCTCTCTACTTGGACATTGTGGTTTATAATACCAATATTGAAAGGTTTATCAGGTATCTTCCTTTACCTACTTTTGGTGCCCAGTTTTCAAAGCAGATTTACTTCATTCCTTCTGGAAACCCAATTCTCCTTAACAGGTATGCAGAGATGCTGTTTCTCTTGACTTTTTGCACTCGAGGACCGAGGTCCACAGTTCTAATTATTAACTTAGCATAGAGAAGCAAAAGTGTGTTCAGGAAACAAGATGACTATGGGCATTTACATTTCAGATTTCAGTAGAGATGCAGTGTGAGACTGTAAGTGGGTATACAACTAGTTGACTCTTTTGTGTATTTTCAAGCTCCAGATCATTTCTAGATGTCTTAGATTGTTGTTTACATGAGGGGAAGACTTTAAGAAACTTAAATACCATATCCACAAATTGTGAACATGCATTTGGAAATTAACTCAGTAGGTTAAGCTACTGATAAAACAGGAGTCTAAATACGAATTCTGTAAAATAAGATCAGATTCAGGAATTCTGTAAAATAGGATCAGATTCAGGAATTCTGTAAAATAAGATCGGATTTAGGACATTTTTCTAGTACAGCAACATTTGCATGGGAAATAACTTTCTCAGATCTGACTGTACATATTTGCTGTCGGATGCAGATGAAAAAGATAAGCTCAGTCCTTATAGAGCTTTGCCACTCCAAACCTGCTTCTCCTCCGGCTGGAAAGACCCTTAATTCCATAGTAATTTCACCAGGTGCCAGGCCATTCTGCAGTGCAGGAGGCATGAGGCTGCCTTGGATGTACTCTGTGGAAGAGCATTTCTAAGGCCAGAAAATTTCAGTGAGTCAGCAGGTGCTGTATCACTGTATCACTGTCTTCCCGTTCATCATTGATTTGCTCGAGCGGGCAAATACATGTCCAATAACATGTCCATATGTCCTGTCTCATGCTAGTAGAGCCCAAGGTCACCTGCTTGCTCCAGGAACAAAAAGAGCCTCAAACCATTCCATCAGGTCATGGGAATGAGGTCTATAATTATTACTGGTATTTGGCATATCAAATAGGACACGGGTAGCTTGCCAGGCTCTGCCGTGCAGGTAGCATACTCTTGTAGTTATCTCTAAATCCAGCATTTATTGATGAACCATGCGGCCTGTGATAGGCTGGTCTGCTGGGTGGAGTTCTGATGAGAGGGAAGTCCGGACATGGAAAATGGCTGCCCCCATGGAGTGGGGGTCTTCTGCCTTGTTGTGAGGCTCTGCTGGGGTGGCGGGCCAGGGCTAGAACCTGCTATGCCTCCCGGGTGCCTCATGAGAGGTTGGGCACAGGGAGAGCCAGTAGCAGCTCTGCCCCATGTCTGTGAGTCTCTGGATCAGCATACCTAGGCCAGATTTAAAAAAAGACTGCTGCAGGGTGAATCTCGATGAGCCGGGCTGTGATAGACCACACAATTCCTACTGTTCCTCCACATGTATTTGGGACTTGCAGAGTGCCTGGGTTTATATCTTTGCCTGATGTTTATATCTTTGCCTAATCATTGTCTGCACCACTATGGGTGACTTAATCTCTCTGTTTCTTCTTTTGCAACTTAGAATGACAATAGTATTCATGTCATGCAAATTTCATATTCAGGATTTCTTTGAAACTAGAAATCAATCTGGTAGTGTTAATTCCCCAAGATTGTACAACCAGTAATGTATCATCTCATTTAATTTTCACTTTGTATCTTGAAAATTGACTTCATTGGTATCCCTACTAAGTAGATTAATAACTAAGTTGGCATAGTTCATAAGTCCCCAATTATAATAGCTGAATAAAAAAAACCCCAAAAATATCTGGATCCACAAACTCTGCTTCATATCTTCTGCTGAACTGCCAAAGAAACTTGGAGAACCTAGTCTTAAGAATAATAGGAATTTTAATAGGGTAAAAAGATTCTGCTCGTGGGTTTAAATTTTCTGCAGGAAAAATGTAAATCAAATCATTTCAGGCATGAATTATCTGTTGCAGTATCATGACCCAAATTATAATAATTCAGTGAAAATAAAAATAATTTCAGAAGTCTGTGAAATCTTCTTAGACAGTATTCTCATCCTTAAGCTTTTGTCTAAGAGAAACATATTTGGCTAAAAAATGGCATAATATACTTCAAGGGTGGCAGTATTTTGAAAATAAATCAAATAAATCATCAACTGACCCATTTGAGAAAGATAGTGGTACATGAAGGCTTGTCGAACAATGATGGAAAAGGCACAAACGTTTATCTGATGAAACCAAACTAAATAATAGCAGTTTTAAGTGAAACACCACTTGTTGGGTGCCATTGTTTGCTGCTCTGAGACCTGTCTTAGCTCTTTGCTGAAAGGTCAGCATCTGTGGACAGGGACACATGTTGGATGAAAGCTTCAGCTCAGCAGCCAGTGCTTCAATTTGTTTGGCAAGAGCTTTTGTCCTCTCTTTTCTGTCCATAATGAGGAAACACATTCTCGATCTGATTTTCCAGCTTGTAGAGCTGCATGGACGTGGTGCTGGAAAGGCTTTGTCCCTATTGTATTTTTTGTCAGCAAAATGATTTGCTTAGTAACACCATGGATTCTGTTGTGGCTTCATTTATTCTAGCAGCAGGATTGATAAGCGGTACCAGCAGAGCATTTATGCATGGGGCTCATTTTTCTCTCTACCTCATGCAACGTTTCATTATCAACACCATGTAAGCAAAAGATGCCAGCATCTATAAGCATGCCTATGTGGCTTAGGTGAAGTTTTTAAACATTATAATTTGATATTCCTGATGAAGAGAAATAAAATATTGACCTGAATCTTCGGGTCCATCCCAGGAACACTGAATGTGGCTGCGATGGGTGTTGAGTGATGTGAACTCCTAGCACACTCTCAAGCCTCTTGCCTCATGCTCTGGATCATCAGAGAGGTCCTCGGAGCAGAGCCTGGAAGTGCTGCATTTCTGGGCTTGTCTTATGATTCTCTCCTCCCTTCTGATCATTCTGGAATCAGAGAGAGAGAGAGAGAGAGAAGAGAGAGAGAGAGAATAAGCTCCCTGGTGTGTGAAGAGCTAAGGGCCAAACCATTCCATCAGTTCATGGGAATGAGGTCTATAATTGTTACTGGTATTCGGCATATCAAATACAACATGGGTAGCTTGCCAGGCTCTGCCGTGAGGGTGGGATAAGCTTGTAGTCACTCTAATCTTGAGCATTAAAGTGGCCGTTGGTGCGGGGCCATAATCAGCTCTTCTGCTGGGTGGAGCTAAGAAAATAAAAGAGCTTGGCTGCCATTTGGGCCAGGCACTTTCTGACCATCCTTCAAAGACCAGTTCAGAACTTTCCCAACCACTCCAGCCTGAGCTTAGCTCTGAGTCCCAGAACATCTGGCTGCTGAAAGGACGCGGAAGAACATCCCAGTGGGGAACGAGTCCAAAGGATTCATTAAGAGAACAAAGCACATGGCAAATGACTAGATATTTTGTTATATCAATCTCATCTCAATAAAAGACATAGTAATAATAGCTGTCGGGTTATTCTGAAACTGAACTGGATTAATACAGATTAAGTGCTTAACACAATGTACCTCACTGTGAGCTTTCACTAAATGTTATCTCACTATTGAGTTTATTCTAATTTATTTTCATTTTTATTAGGACACCATCATTTGCAAAGCTATTCACAATAGTTTCAGGAATACCATGTTTTAACACCAAACCCACCACCAGTGTCAGCTTCTCTCCACCTATGTCGAGAGGTTCCCTCCTACTCCCCAGCTTGTCTTCTTAACAGGAAAATTTTAGAGTTTTGTTTTCTTTTGGATGTCATGTTTCCAGTGTTCTTGGCTCTGTGGCTTAGATAGATGTATATACCACACCTTACCTCACTGATGCACCCGGAGCCCTATTCAGGCCCTGTTGCCTCTCATCATCCTATCCTTATTCCACCACTTGGTTACTTTTCTCTGTGACCTCATTTCTGTCATCTAGGACCCCAGATTTATTTTCAACACTTTTTTGTCATAATTAATATTCATCTACTTCAAGTCATCTCTAATAGACAGTTGGGACAGGTAGGGGATTGGAAAATTCTAGCAGCTTTCTCACATCTATATAGCCTCTCTGGGTGGAGCCTCCCTAACAGTACCTGGGGACCCAGGGCCTATTGCCAGCAAAGGTACCTGTGGTGATGCAAAGGCTAATCTGTGCTGAGAATCTTCAATGTCACATCTCACAGTATATGGGAACCATATGGTGCTGGTGATTGAACTCAGAGCCTCCATATATACTTCAGCCCTTTGAACTATTTCCCAATCCCAAGTTTTTATAAACTCTTAGAACTCAAAGTTCTTACATTTCAGATGACTTAGGAGTTTTGACCCCATGGGGAGATGTCCAGAACAGTTAGAGGCGTGGCAAACCAGGTTGTTAGCTGCAGTGACCACCGAGCTAGAGTCATGAGATGGGAGTAGCCTGGATTCACATGGAAGTTCATGGTCCTGTCATACTACGATGTTGGGCAACTGGTTTTCTAGAGTTTTGCTAGAATTTGGAAAAAAAATTAGTCATCAGAGGCTGGAGCTATAGTACAGTGGGTAGGGCATTTACCACACGGCCAACCCAGGTTCAATCCAAGGCATCCCATATGGTCCCCTGAGCACTGCCAGGAGTAATTCCTGAGTAAAGAACCAGGAGTTAACCGTAAGCATCACGAGGTATAACCCAGAAAGCAAAAAAAATAGTCATCAGTCAGTGTTTATTTAATCTAATATTGTATGTCAAAATGGAATATCCTAACAAGTGATTTTTTTTTGGCAGTTGTATCCTAGACATTGCCTGGCACCAGTGACTAATCAAATATGATGAAGCTTGTTGTAGACCAGGAAAGAGGTAGGGTATAGGGGGATAAGTAACGGGGATAAAGTGATTTCCTTGCATGTGGCCAGCCTTGATTTGTTCACTAGAACTATATATGGTCCCTTCAGTAGAGTCAGAATTGTCCCCAAGCAGGGGACAGAGGAATACTGTCTGAGCACGACGAAGTGTGGTTCCAGTCTCTCTCTCTTTTTTCTCTCTCTCTCTCTCTCTCTTTTTTTGCTTTTTGGGCACCGCGGCCAGGGCACGCCGGCTCGCACTCAGGAACACCCTGGCGGTGCCGGGGACCAAGGGAGCCGGGACGAACCCAGGCCGGCCGGCCGCAGCAAACGCCACCGCTGGGCTACGCTCCGGCCCTCTCTCTCTCTCTCTTTCTCTATCTCTCTCTCTCTCACACACAAACACACACAAAGGAAGAAAGGAAGGAGGAAAGGAAGGAAGGGTTAAAGGAAGAGGATTGGAGGAAGGGAGGTAGAAAGAAAGGGAGATAAATCACAGCCAAAGTACCCTAGATCTGACCTTAGGGGCAGATGGTTAATTCAGGCTCAGCAGAGAAAAGGAAGGAAAGTGGTTCTTTTTCTGTTTCAAAACGTATTTATTTTTATTTAAGACAAAGTTGTCAATAGTTGAGTTCTAGGCTTATAATATTTCAATAGCAGTCCCACCACCAGTGCCAACTTCCTTCCAATAGTGTTTCTATATCCCTTTTCCACCCCTAACCCCTGCCCCATACCACCTGCCAACTTAACATGCACATTACGAAGTTGAAGTGATTTCAGCTTAGATGTTTTTAGTTTTGTTGAGTCTGTGTTTTGGATATATGGCTATACCACTCACCCATATTAGCAGTAAAATCGAAACCCTGATGCCTGTTCACCTATTGTTTTCCATTCTCATCTTTACCCCTTGGTTTCTTTCCTTCTCTGTCCTTTCCTTTCTAAACAATACGATAAAGGAAGGTCAACTGAGATTTTACCACAGTACTTTTCCTCATCCAGTATCTATATACTACAGATATGTGAATCATCCTGTTTGTCTTTCTTCTTTTCCTTACTTCACTCAGCATATCTTTCAGTCCCAACCATGCTTCAACAAGTTGTGTGATTTCATCCTTTCTTACAGCTGCATAGTATTCCATTGTGTGTATATACCACATCTTCATAATCCATTTAACTGTTTTAGGACACCTAGGTTTATGTCACATCTTAGCTATTGTATTGAGTGCAGCAATGAATAATGTTGTACAGCTGACCTTTTGAGAGAGGGTGTTTATCCTGGGATAGTGGATTTGCTGGGTAATATGGCAGTTCAATTTTAACTATACTGAGAACTCTCCAAACTTTTTCCACTGGGATCATACCAGACAACATTCCAACCAACAGTGGATGAGAGTTTCTATTCACCATGCCCCCATCAATTCAGATTGTTCCTATACATTTGATATGTGCCATTCTCACTGGTGTGAAGTGGTATCTCACTGTCATCTTGACTTGGAATTCAGGAAGGAAGGTCTTTTTGTGTGCATCATCGCATAGTACCTGACTCTGCAGACAGAGGACCTTCATTCTCCAAACCACATACACTTCTATGAACTTTCAGTGGAGCATAGGCCTGCCAAGTGGGAAACAACACTTGCATCGGGAGGAGGTACTTAAGTGTCACCTATTTTAGACCACAAGCATCTAGCAGCTGCCTCTAAAATGCACAAGGAGGACTCTGGGCTTATGGCGTGTAGAATTTTCTTTTTGTTCATGACACAGATATTGGGAGAATTTATCACGCATAATTTTAGCAAGAAAATGGAATGAGACATCTGGATGATATGCTATTTCAAAAAATAAGAAGGAAGGGCCGGAGCGATAGCCCAGCGGGTAGGGCGTTTGCCTTGCACGTGGCTGGTCCATGCCGGCCCGGGTTCGATCCCGGCATCCCATATGCCCATATGGTCCCCTGAGCAATGCCAGGAGTAATTCCTGAGTGCAGAGCCAGGAGAAACCCCTGAGCATCGCCGGGTGTGACCCAAAAAGCAAAAAAAAAAAAAAAATAAGAGGGAAAAGATATTTTCCTTAGCAAGACCATAAATATAAGATGAAAGAGTTGTGATCAGGAATGATGTATTCAGAATTACACCTTTTACACCCTGTTTCACACCATGCAATTGTCTATTTTTTAAAGGAGGCCTCAATTGTCTGTCAGAGTTGATTAACCGTGTGACATATTTGGATGCAGAACATATGAAGTTTTCACTAAAAGGGCCAAGAAATTTGTACCATAAAAAGGTTTGGGGAGTAAGTTGCTATGTGTGAGCTAGTAATGTTAAGAGTTAATAGCATCTGGGACCGGAGCGATAGCCCAGTGGGTAGGGCATTTGCCTTGCAAACTGCCGGCCTGTGCCGGCCCGGTTCTATCCCGGCATCCCACATGGGCCCCCGAGCACTGCCAGGAGTAATTCCTGAGTGCAGAGCCAGGAGAAACCCCTGAGCATTGCCGGGTATGACCCAAAAAGCAATAAAATAATAATAATAATAATAAAAATAAAAAACGAGTTAATAGCATCTGGTATTTAAGCTGTTACTATTCATTCTTCAGAAATAAATACTGGTGGTACCCAAAACTAAGAAGATAAACAAATCACAAAATGCAAGCATAAATCAATTTCTGTGCAGTCATTCTAGGACATTTTGATTTTAGAAAATAAATAGTATGTGTTGTGGGGCCACGTGATCTTTTGACATCCTGTGGGATCCAGTCGGTAACGGCTCTAGTCCAGCGGTTGTCTCCAAATCGCATTACATGTCCAGCCCATCTGATTTTCGATGCCTTGGCAAATGAGACAGCGTCCTTGATTCTGGAATAGCGACTGACGTCAGAACTCCGGATTCCTTCACTCACTTGAGTGAGGTTATATTTTAAGCATATCTCTTGGAAGTGAGAGCATGAGCTTGGGAATTAAGTACCAATGGATGGCGTTGGTTGTGGACAGTTCCATAGAAACTGTACCTGTACATATGGTCCAGGTAGAAATCCATGGTATTTGGGATCTTCTGTTTTCTAAGCCAAGTTATAGAAAACAAAAAGTGAATACTGAGCCTCCAGCTTCAGGAAGATGAAGTTTAGTGTTTTGTACTTTAGCTCCTCTTGTTCTTTGAAAAGTGACCCAGATGGATCCTGAGACATCAGTTTCAATAAGGTTGTTACTGAATTGCTGAGTAGCAAGTCTGATTGCAATGGATAAAAATATTCCAAGATCCAAGATGACTGGATAATGCAGTTTCTTTGAACACTATGACGTAATGTTCTAATCCGCCCCACCCCGTTACTTTCATTTTAGGAACATTTAGTGACAAATATTTTCAGAGTAAATTTGAGATTTTCTGAATTTGGGGGTGCCAAAATAATTATTTTGGTAATATGATTTGGGCGACTGACCTTAGCTCATTTTTATCACTGCTTCAATCATCTGTAGCCAGGGAGGGCCCCCAGCAGAGTAAACATAATTATGCAACCTGTAATAAGTGTAACAGGGCTTTAATTCAATGTCATTTCTCAAAAGAATTCTTCTATTTAGAATCTATATTTAAAAGTACTTTTAACCTAGAATCTGATAACAGTAAATAATTTTTAGTGTGAATAATAGTACAATTGCTAATACTATTATTATTTGGGGAAGGCTTACCAAGTGGTACTCAGGGCTTTTTCTGACTCTGTGCTCAAGGATCACTCCAAGAAGTGCTGGGAGACTCTATCAGTTAACCTGGGTGTTCTATCATTTGGCCCCCTATAAAGCTATTTTTTTCTAAAATTGTGTGATTACAGTTAGACCCAACAAAGTACATCAGTGTGAAAGAATGTTATGATTATATTAATATAAGGTAACTGAGAGTTTGAACAATGTCTTGGGGATCTGAAAGAGTCATGGATACATCTACATCTAATAGCTGTGTCTGCAAGTAGTCTTCTGACTTACAGTTTAGGCATGATCTATTCCATGGTGTGCACAAAATATGTAATTCTTTTAAGGGGGCAGTTGGAGGGTGAGTCTTACCCAGCGGTGTTCAAGGACCTTTTCTACTCTGTGCTCAGCATCTGGTGGTGCTTGGGGCACTGTATGTGCTGCTGGGGATTGTAACCTTGGTATGTCTCATGCAAGGCAAGCACCTTAGCCCCTGCACAAGTTCTATAACCCCGAAATTAGTAGTTCTTAATTTTGAAGTAGTCTTTCCAAAGTTAGGAGAACAGAGAATAGTTTTTGATAAATTTCAGCCTTCTTTCTTCTCATTGTTAAATGAGATAAGAACCATTAAGGAGGCATTTTGTGGAACATCAAAAAATACAGGCAACATTTCATGTACTACTCTAAGTTCTTGGAGTTTATGAATTTAAAAAAATATGAGATAATGGGGGCTGGAGCAATAGCACAGTGGTAAGGCATCTGACTTGCATGTGGCGGACCTGGGTGTGATCCCCAGCATCCAATATGGTCTCCTGAGCACTGCCAGTAGTGCTCAGGAGACCTGAGTGCAGAGCCAGGAGTAACCCCTAAGCATTGCTGGGTGCGACCACCACCCAAAGAAAATAACTCAGCATCTAGGCATGGGCACGAAGGACTCACAGCAGTTCTGATGTTTAGTATTTTTGACATAGTTATGGTGTGTGAATTATCTGACCAACCTACTTCTGATTGGAAATTGCCCAGTGCATCTATTAGAGCTGATTTTACTTTGTACAGAAATTCAGGAAATACATGTGTATGAGGGTGTGTGTGTGTGTGTGTGTGTGTGTGTGTGTGTGTGTATTTATCCTACAACTAACCTGTGTGTTTACTAAAACTTAAAGCTGTGTCATCCTGTGCTTAGAAGAGATTATAGATCATGGTTGGAGGTCAGCAAATATTTGAACAAAATAGTGTTTGAAAGAAGAAAATGGAATTCTTCCTTGATAATTGTAGTTTTTTAAGACAACAATATGTAAAGAAAAGATAACAAATGTAATGCAAGGAAACAAAACAGTTTAAAAATTGCCTACAAACTATTATATCAGAGCGTGTCTCCCCAAGTTGAGAGTGGGGTTGAAGACAAACAAAAAAAAGTCGATCTCAGCTGGCTTAGATATTTCCCTTAGTAACATTGAGGCTATGGAACTTTCATTATTTGATCATTTTTTGCCAATAATAGTTTGTAGCTTACAGTGTGCCAATAGGGGGGATTGTCTCTATCTTTTGCAAATAACTGATGCTGCTATGGACACATGCATTAAAAAAATCCTGAAATCTGCAGGATGTGGTAATCTGGTCATTTGCTTTCAGAGGAAGAGATGCAGGGCTCGAGTTTGCTTTAACTGGTTTGTTAGAAACCAAGTGCTATCTGAGAACAGAACACACGAGGGCACCAGAGAACATAAAAATGCCAGACTGAGTGAATAAGCACAGGCCATGGAATTGAGACCTAGCTCAGCAGCAGTTGTTTCTCTAGCAATGAAGTCAGAAGAAGAGGTACATACATATAGGTTGATTGCACTCATTTGTGGGATATAAAATAGCATAGTTTGAGACTAATTCCCAAGGACAGTTGTTGGGAAGCCACTGGGGTCGCTGACAGTATTGGGACAGATGTTCTCTTCTATCTCCGAGGCCGCCAGGGAAAGGATGAAAACTCATGAGCCCAGCGCAGTTCCAAAAAAGGCTTTTAATAGTACAAAAGCTCTACCACCGCAATCCAATATAATGAAAAAACTCTAGGTCTGTTCAGAACTTAGACCATACAAGAGAGCCTAAGTCTCCCACCAATGACAGAGGTTCTCACCTGAGAGGAGTCCTACCCAAAAGAAGAGGAAGAAAAGGAAAAGGGAAAAGGAGCGAGTGCCTCAATTCAGTCCCATTATACACCAAAGCAATCCTATCTGTTGATAGGGAGGGTCCTGTCAGCAAAGAGTCCTAAACAGTGTAGAAGGGTGGCGCCACACCCTATTACAGGTATAAACAAAGGAGTATGCTAAGGACTAATCCCTTCTTCTGAGATTATCTCTTATGTAAAACAATGAAGAGAGAGGGGGGCTGGTATAAAATAATACATCTTAATTTCATGGGCTTCATGTAATCTAGATGGTACCCACAAGGTCCTACTTATTTATTATCTGCACCAGAGTGATTCTGAGTATCTCAATCTCTGTATACTGAAAGGGTCACACTCGCCTGCTTGAGAGCAAACTAGTATAATCATTCAAGCGATAGTTTTAATATAGGCAGGGTGGTAGTCTCCTGGTAAATTCTAACTGTCCCATGCTGGGTGCAGTGGGTATAAAGAGAAGCTGTGCCCAATCTAGATAACATAGAAGTCTTAGTAGATGTAAAATAAGTCAGAAGTTATTCAGAGTCAAAGTAACTTCTGTAACTGCCACACCCTCTATCAGTGTTTACAAAGAAGAGAGATCTCTTAGAATGAACCTTGGCTTAAGAACATGTAAATAGATTAAGCTGAGTGGGTAAAACAGCAAAGCTCCCAGACTAGCTAAGCCTGTCATCCGACAGGCAGTAGAAACAAGGGCCAAAGACCAGGAGAAAAGGGCCATGATGGGGTCCTGAGGTGGGTACCGGGAGGGCAATTAGGATAGTGACCTATGACAATGCTAGTTGGAAATGATCAGTCTGGAAAAGAAAGAGCGCTAAAGGAGGTAACAAAACAAACATGATGACCTTTCAGTAGCTGTGTTGAAAACCATAATGCCCAATGGAGGGGCAGAGGGAGGGAGATGAAGGAAGGAAGGGAGGTGAAAGACAGGGAGAGAGGGAAAGGAGAAGTAGGAGGAGGAAGGAGAAAGAAGGAAGAAGGAAGAAGAAAGAGGAGAAGGAATAAAAGGAGGAAGAGGAGAAGGAGGAGGAAGAGAAGGCGGAGGAGGAGGAAGAAGAGAAATAAGAATGCTTGCCATAAAGACAGGCTAGAGCAGAGGGTGGTGGGAGGGAAACTGGAGACATTGATGGTGGGAAATGTACACTGGTGAAGGGATGGGTATTGGACCATTGTGTGAATGCAACCCAATCAAGAGCAACTTCACATTATATTTCACGGTGTTTTATATAAAAGAAAAGAAGTAGTGAAAGCCAATGATTTATCATATTTTCGCTTCCCTATGCCTAAGCAGATGACTCCTATCCCAATGAGAAGGTGAGCCAATCACTGGTTTCAAGAGAACTGTGGTTTATTAATCTCTGACAGAGGTGTCTCAGAATTTAAAATCAGGAGCAGCCATGACTTTCATAACGACATTAGATATAAAACTCATGATAGAGAAAGTTGTGACAGTTTAGAGGATAGAGATTAAGGGAAATGACATTATTTTCTTGGGCAGAGAGATGCACCTGATGGTGCCAGGGGGGCTGATGTAGTTCTGGGTTTGAATACAGGGCTGTGAAATGTTCAAACTCAACCATCTCCTCCTTCCAACCCTGGACTTCTGATTAAGAAAATTGTACTTAAGGGGTCTTAGCAATAGTACAGTAGGTAGGGCATTTGCCTTGCATGTGGCCGACCTGGGTTTGATTCCTGGCATCCCATGTGGTCACCTGAGCACCTCCAGGAGTACATCCTTAGCAAAGAGCTAGGAGTAACACCTGAGTGTTCCTGGGTATGACCCAAAAGAAAAAAAAAAGCAAGAGAGAAAGAAGGAATTAAAGAAAGAAAGAAAGAAAGAAAGAAAAGAAAGAAAGAAAGAAAGAAAGAAAGAAAGAAGAGAAAGAGAGAGAAAGAGAGAGAGAGATGAAAGAGAGAGAGAATGAAAGAAAGAATGAAAGAGAGAAGAAAGAAATAAAAAAGAAGAAAGAGAAAGCAAAAAGAAAGATAGTGAGAAGAAGGAAGGAAGGAAGGAAAGAAAGAAAAGAAAGAAAAGAAAGAAAGAAAGAAAAAAGAAAGAGAAAGAAAGAAAGAAAGAGAGAGAAAGTGAGAAAGAAAGAAGAAAGAGAAAGAAAGTGAAAAAAGAAAAAGAAAGAGAAAGAGAGAAAGCAAGAAAGCAAGAAAGAAAGAAAGAAAAGAAAGAAAGAAAGACAGAAAGACAGACAGAAAGAAAGACAGACAGAAAGAAAGAAAGAAAGAAAGAAAGAAAGAAAAGAATGAAAGAAAATTGTACTTAAGAAAATATATAACCCTTAATCTTCTTACTCTGATTGGAATGCTAGCCCACATTTCCTACTAGTCATTAATTATGAAAGCATGCCCTATCAACTACTCAAACTCAAGATATACAAAACAGAGCTTGCTAGAAGTATTTCTTCCAAGTTCAGCACTCCTACTTCACTTAAGTGATGAAACAAAGTCAGACTGAATGGAAATCTTGAAATGAACCTCAGTTTCATTTCCCTACTTTGTCCTTCCCCATTCCTGCTGGTCACCAAGATTACTTTTTATTCATACTTTTCGTTCATGTCTGTGTCCTGCAGCATTGGTTTGATGTTGTTTGTTTTGATGTTGCGCTCCAAGGATGAAAGGCAGGGTCTCATATCTGCGTGGCAGGTGCTCGTCAACTGAGCTACATCCCGCTTCTATCAAGTATTTTACTTATTTGTTTATTTGGGGGCCATGCCCAGCGATGTTCAGGAATAACTCCTGGCCCTGTCCTCAGAAATCACCTCTGGCAGTTCTCATAGGATATATGTGATGCCAGGGATAGGGCCCAGGTTGGCTGTGTGCAAGGCAAGCTCCATACCCACTTTATTGTCACTCCAGCCCCTCTATAAAGTGCTTTGAATTCATGAGTATGTATGTGTTTCTTCATATACTCTATTTTCTCTTTTCTCTGTAATGTGTGCAGTCTGTTCAGTTTTCTAACTCACTCCATACACTTAAAATTTTCAGTTCTTCAAAAATTCTATATTGCTTATAGGACATTATCTGTATATTCAGCATTATGTATGCTTTATTATTTACCATTCCATAATTTCCACTATATTATAGACCTCATTCCCATGACCTGATGGAATGGTTTGAGGCTCTTTATGTTCCTGGAGCAAGGAGATGACTTTGGGCTCTACTAGCATGAGACAGGACATATGGATATGTTACTGGTGCCCACTCAAGCAAATGGATGATGAACGGGAAGACAGTGACAGTGATACAATGATACAATCCGTATTCCATTTACTGTCTAGTGCTTACCAATGTAAATACCCTCCACACATTATCCATATAATAGCAGCAAAGTATATACTTTTCCTATAGCAACTTCTGTTTTTCAATTAGTGATTATGAATGTGGCCACTAAAACTTTGCCAATGATCTGAAAACTAGAGTTCAAGTCCAATATTTCCCTCAAGCATTGCATAATTACACTCTACTGGAGCACAGGAATTAACTTTCCTCACAACCAAAGATAATAGACAAGTATATAACCTGTGTAGTTCCATTTAATATACATCTTGGAAATTCAAACTAGTCTATAGTGACAAAAAATCTTGATTCTTCAAAGTGGGAGGAAGTCAGTACAACGTGGTAAGAGAAATCTCTGTGAGAGGCCGGACACATTACTTATCTTGAATGGTGATTATTTAATTGAGTTATTAATATGTCAAATATTGCTAATTTATCTACCCTAAATTGGAACAATTTATCATTTCTCACCTCAATTAATATTATTGGATAAATGAAAAAATACCTTTAGCTTAGAAGACAAATTATTAATTGAGGGTAGGCGATGTGAAGGTGAGTAAATTGGGTAAAAAGGAAAATTTGTAAGTTGAATGATAGAATTGGACATTGAGTGGTGAACTTACTGTAGTATTGTTAATGTTTACTTTATAATAAGTATACTGTTCAAATGAAATGTCATGGCATAGATGACTAAAGTTATAAGGGAACAGCAGGTGACATGTTTCTTAATAGTATCAAAAAATACCACTGTACCACTGTCTTCCCGTAGATCATTGATTTGCTCGAGCGGGCACCAGTAACACCTCAATATGTCCTGTCTCATGCAAGTAGAGCCCAAGGGCATCTGCCTGCTCCAGGAGCATAAAGAGCCTCAGACCATTCCATCAGGTCATGGGAATGAGGTCTATAATTGTTACTGGTATCTGGCATTACAAATACGACGCGGGTAGCTTGCCAGGCTCTGCCGTGCAGGTAGCATACTCTTGTAGTCATCTCAAAATCCAGCATTTATTAATGAACCTCATGGCTGCTTGTGGCCTCGCGCCGGGCTGTGATAGGCTGGTCTCTGGGTGGAGTTCTGACGAGGGGGAAGTCCAGATGTGGAAAATGGAGGCCCTCATGGAGTGGGGAGGGGTTGTCTGGCTTGTTGTGAGGCTCTGCTGGGGGTGGCGGGCCAGGACTAGAACCTGCCATCCCTCCCAGGCGCCTCATGAGCGGCTGGGCACAGGAGAGCCAGTAGAAGCTCTGCCCCATGTCTGTATCATGTCTCATCTTCCACTGCCCAGGAAGATGGTATAATAAAAATTTTAAAAAAAGAACACCTTAGGACACTCATCCATTGTTGGTGGGAATGCCGGCTGGTACAGCCTTTCTGGAAAACAATATGGACTTTCCTCCAAAGACTAGAAATTGAACTCCCATTTGACCCAGCCATACCACTCCTGGGAACCTACTCTGGGAAACCAAAAATACGCAGCGGAAACACCATCCCTACTTTTATGTTCATAGCAGCATTATTCACAATAGCCAGAATCTGGAAGCAACCAGAGTGCCCGAAAATCGATGACTCGATAAAGAAGCTTTGGTACATCTACACAATGGAATACTATGCAGCTGTTAGGAAAAATGAAGTTATAAAATTTGCCTATAAATGGATGGACATGGGGAAGATTATGTTGAGCAAAATTAGCCAGAAGGAGAGAGACAGATACAGAATGACTGCATTTATTTGCATGGCATAAATATATATGTACATATTATGATACCAATATCCAAGGTCAAGTGAAACATATATCAGGAGGTCTTGTCAAAAGTGGAAATTACCACAAACGTGTGGGAGTCCAGAGGTTAGGTTAGACAGAAAATGGAACAGTGTGCTAATAATTGTCGAGGGTACTAATGCCAACCTAGAACTGAGCATTAAATAGAGGCAAAAGGATACACATGACAACCTTTTAATGTTCTGTAATCCATAGTCTGGAAGGGAAGGAAAAGAGAAAGAGAGAGAAAGGGAAAGAAATAAAGAACCTGCCATGGAGGTGGGCTGAGGAAGGGGGAGGGAACCGGGGATGTTGGTGGTGGGAGATGGGCACTGGTGGAGGGACGGGTGCTGGAACACTGTATGACCAAAACCCAAATATGAACTATTTAATTATATATCTTTTTATTTGTATATCTCACGGTGGTATAATAAAATACTTTAAAAAAGAGAACACCTTAAAAAAGAATTCTACCGAAGGCCAGAGGTAGTACAGGGGTTAAGGTGCATGCCTGGTGTGCGGTGAGACCTGGATCAATTCCTGGCACTCGTGGTTCCAAGCACATTACCAGATATGGCCCTGGTGACTCCTGAGCACCCCCAGTATGGCCCAGGTAATGCCCAGTCAAGTAGGGTGCAAGCTGCACCACACTGAACCTCCAGTCTGGTTGAAACCATCACCGCGAGAAGTCATGGGCCTTGTTTTTATCCTAAATTATCATTTTTTCCCTCTTATTTTATTTCTTATAATGCTTTCATCAAAGAGTATTAATAAAAAGCGACAGTAATCTCTTGGACACTTATTGTGTGCCAGGTTCCATATTAGAATTTAACTTTCTACTGATCCCAAGAGAACTGATTCAGATGAATGAGGATTACATAGGTATGAATTATGAATCCTAGGATAATCTATAGCTTCAAATATAATAATTTGATTTAATTAGGAAATAACTATATTTTCCCTATTTGACAATGTTGTTATTTCACAATTTAAGCTCCACTGCACATATGCTGAATTTATGTCTTTGTATAAATGAACATTGAACACCTTCCATGTCTAGAGTTGAACCAGAATATATAAATGATATGAAAATTTTCTGATTTCATAAAGATGACGTTACCTCAATATCAATAGAAAACAGAAGATTGGTTTATTTAACTCAGAGTGACCTACCTATAAACCAGCAGGAGGGACATTTGGGTGGCCCCCTATATGTGGTGGGTAAATGCCAGCTAGTGAAAGTTCATAGATGAATCAATTGTACCAACATTCCCTCACTTAGAAGCAGGAGGCACTATATGCCTTCTCTCATGCATAGAAACCCTGAATTTCCCCTACTCCCTCTCACAAGCTCACCCTCTTCTGAAGCATCTTGAATTTCAGTTGAAATTCTCAAGTTTCTTTGTCCCTTCACAAATTGCCACTCATGCTCTCAGAAATGGCGCTGGTCGCTAGTCTGGTCAGAAGTCCTAGACCCTACTGCATATTTATCATTCTTCCAGAAGGCAGTTTAGTCACAAAGCAAAAGCTTGACCTATAGACCAACCTGGCTTTGATCTGCTTGCTAGTGATTTGCCTTCGGCCAAAGCAATTTAACATTCTTGTTTTTCACTTTCATCATTTATAAACTGGGATTGCACTGCTTACATCACAGTATTAAATATTAATCCTTGGTAAAAAAATAGAACAGGCACTTCACATACACTAGCTTTATAGTATTCTTTTATTATATTTTTTTCTCCACAGGGATGTGTCCCACGCGGCGACTGCCCAGTTACTCTCTGAAAGGCACAGGCAGGGACCCTATGTGAGTGCTCTGTGTTTTAAAAAGGCCAACCGTGAGTGAAGCAGTGTGGAAAATCTGACAAGCATGTTTCCGGCCAGATAACAAAGAGAGCAGGGATGTTCTAACCACAGAAGAATGAACTAGGATTAGAGGGAAAGGGCCCTTTTAGATAGCAAAGGGGGGAGTTGTATGACCTGTATAGCATTCTTTGGATTTGCCACCCCAGCAGGACAGAGACCTCAAATTTCCTTCCTTCCTGTGTGGAGCCATTTTCAACTTTTATACACGCTCCCAAGTCCTCTACAATTCCGGCTCTCAGAACATCTTCTTCTACTCCCATACTGACTAGCTTATCACCCGTTTTATTATTCAGTTCCAATGTTCCTTTAATCTTCTGCATCTCTGTCTCTGGCCTCTGTGCCTCCTTCCTTCATACAGAGTCAGAGCGTGAGTGAGACCTGGAGAGTCTCTAGGGCACGTATGTCAGACATGAAAGGTTTGGAAAAAAAGGAAATACAAGTTCACTTAAGCTCACTAAATTATGCATTGGAATTGACTTTTTCAAGTAGAGTTGGTACCTAAACATCTGCCAAATAAATGAGAATGGGGGAGTTTTCCCAGTAATATAAACAAAGAAACCAAAATCAATATCTTGAAAGGATGTCTTGAAAAATCAGCTCTTTGGCCAAACAATTGTTAATAAGGGTACATTAAAAATGATAAATAGTTTGAAATGATCTGTAAGTAGCAGCACTATTTACTAGTCACTGATGTTGATTCAAAGTGCTGTTGTATTGGCTAATAAAAAATATTCGGCTCATAAGAAAGTTAAAGTGTATAAAGTGTATAAAGCATAGAAAACACTTTTGAAGTAACAGAGCTAAGGGTTTGAGCTTGGTTCCTACTATTTTTTAACAAGGATGTTCTTTATCACATTGCTAAACTCTCCAAATATTAGTTTTTTCCTATGTAAAATAGGGCAAGAGACTGGAGCCATAATATAGCAGGTTGGGTGCTTGCCTTGCATAGAGCTGACCTAGGTTCTATCCTCAGAATTCCATATAGTCTTTCAGGCAGGACAGGAGTAATTCCTGAATGCAGTACAAGGAGGAATCCTTGTGTACTACCAGGTGTGGTCCCCAAACAAACAAAGACCAGGAAAATGGGTCTAAATTTCACATAATATTTGCTAACTGTGCTTGTGAATTTTAAGTGTTATATAGTATAGTGGGCTTGGCCCCTGAGAGGTAGTCTTAAAATAGCAGTTTCTTGACCTTATTATTCTTTATTTCTCTTTTAGAAAGAGAGATATTGCAATAATATTAGTTATTTTAATAATCTTATGGAATTATTTTAATAATTTTCCTATGATATTATGCAAATTATAGTGTTATAGGCTTTTAATTTATACTCTAAGTGTGTTTCACAACTGTACATATAGTATCACTTGTATCACTTGTCTTCCCGTTGTTCATAGATTTGCTCAAGCAGGCACCAGTAACATCTCCATACATCCTGTCACATGCTAGAGTAACCTAAGGGCATCTTCTCACTCCAGGAACATAAAGAGCCTCAAACCATTCCATTAGGACATGGGAATGAGGTATATAATTGTTACTGGTATTTGGCATATCAAATACAACACAGGTAACTTGCCAGGCTCTGCCGTAAGGGTGGGATACTCTTGTAGCTGCCTCAAATCTCGTGCATTTGTATAGAAATTTTGTATAAATGTATATAGTATAGAAAAAGATATTTAATAAATATACCCATAGCTTATAATATCCTGGTAGTGTCATGGCACTGTTAAATGATCAAGACACTGTTAAATGATCTCTAAACATCACCTTGATTAAGCATCACAATACCTTGTGAAGTACTTACTATTGGTTTTCCATACTTCAGAAATAAAAAAATAATGATAATGAGTTTAAAGGGTTGCGGGTGGGAAGTGTTTTGTTGTGATAGTTTGAACCAGAGAGATAGAACAGAAGGCAGGATGCTGGCCCTGCACGTTACCCTGGGTTTGGTCTAGCTCCCACATATTGTTCCTGATCCTGGCCAGGAGTGATTCTTAGCACTAGAGCCAGGACTAGATCCTGAGCAAAACTGAATTTGGTCACCCAGAAAATGATGTGATGAGTACTGAGGGTGAGCAAAGGTTATAGAATTCTTAAATAAGAGCCATAGAGTTTAATTTTTTGAAACTAGCAGGTACAACTGATTGAGATGTACATGTAGGTATCCTAAAGGCTATTCTATCTTGTATCTGGACACTGAGTTTTCATGGAATTTGACTTTCCTCAATTGTTTTCACAATTTCTTGCAAAGCATAACAAACATATTTATATAATTTATATAATTTGAGAAACACATTTATATTTGGTAACATCTTTTAGCATCACATAATTCGTTAATAATTTTTAAGTAGAAACTGATGTGATGAAATTTCTGTTGGAGAATAATGATTTTGTAACATGTGAAATATGCTGATAGGGAGGTTGAAAACACACCGACAGCAGTAAATACAATAAGGGGCAAAATAGAACCAAGTTGGAGTAGTGGGCTCTGATAGAGGGAACAAATTTGTGCAGCCAGTACCTGAGGGTCAGTGCTATCTCTATTAGTTGGGGTTTGGTTATGATGAGAACAATGCATCAGCCCAGCGTAGTATCACCTTAATGACTTGAACTGGACGATGAACACATAAGAGATGTAGAGTAGAAGGAAGAAAGGTCTTGGGAAATAAGTGCTATCTGTTAAATCACTTAGGAAGGGATACAATAGGAAATGGAACTGCACAGAGAAAGAAAGTTCGACCAAAGATAAAGTGTGAAATCCTGGAATCTCAGTTCTGCACATTATCCACATATGCATCTTAGCAAGTTTGAAATGCGTGGCTCTCTGAGATCAATTGCTCTCTTAATAGTTCTGTAAGCTCTGAGAGTTAAATTAACAGAACTCTTACATGCATATCAGTGGTCCTCCAGGTAAGATGTGCCTCTTGCCATCCCAATGGATCACAGAGAGTTTATTTTATTAATGTGGAAAAGATCCACGTCGTTTCTAAAAAACATGCTTCTGAAATTTTTATTTCTTATGTCTTTGTAAGTGTTCTAGAGATGAATAGTTCTGAGTTTTATTTTTTTCCCAAGAAAGGCTTGACTTTGAACAATTTGACAAGTGTTGAGATCTCTCTTAATCTAATTCCCCCTGTCATTTTTACTCTTTATTTCCCTCTTACTTTGTCTATTCCTTTTTTGCTTTAATTTGCATGCTAGTCATTCAAACATTAAAGGCTATCTACTGTATACATATTTTTATGTAGGGCATGTATAGAGTATTTGACTTGAGCATTAATACACAGCACTCTTGGCTGTCTTGTCAGTCAGCACTCTCGGTGATGCTGCACCAGCAAACATCCCCGGTATCACTGATTTCCCACTCATATTCATGCCCGTTGCAGTGAGGCTCTCATGCTTCTTCCCATCCTGCTCATTTCTGGATCCTAATGTAGAGGAATTCCAAGCTATCTTAGATTTGTGGCAAAGGGACAAATGGAATCATGTGATTATTCTTAAATGTTTAAAGTGACTCAACTCACTTCTGCTCACATTTCACAGACTATGAAGCAGACCACATAAAATGCTTAATGGTACAGGAGATAAAATATACAATACAGGTTATATCTGTTAATTAAAATAGTTTGTAGCAAAGCAATCAAATATTGCCAACAAATAACTTCCAGCCAAACCTGAATACCTTAAAAGTTGGCTGTATTAAATAAGTTAATATAGGTAAAGCATCAGAATGATGTCTAGTGACTGAATATGGTAAGTAAAATGTTCACACGTAGGTATTAGAAGAAGACATTAATTTATTCACTCTTCAACTTTATTTGAGAATCTACCATATTTGCCAAGGACAGTGCTGTTTAGAATTGAAAGGACATATAATTGAAGGTCTTGGCTTGTAAATTATAGGTTCTAGGCATGTGGGCCTGTGCAATAAGCATGAAAATAACAGAATACTAATGCCTCAGATTGGAGATACACTAACTTACTCCATTCCCCCATATCAGTCAGAGAACCCAGTGTATAAGTGTATACCCACCGCTTCTACATTATTTTTTTTTTCGTTAAACTATGCCAGGACACTTTGAACTTCTTGATTGCAGTTTTGTTTCATATTTGTTGCACCAGGGATTCCAACAATGCCTTGTTTATAGGTTCTGAGATTTTTCAATTAAACTAATTGTCCTTTATATAGCCGAAGTAGGGTGTTGGTTTATCCTCTTCAATTGAAAAACACTTTCTGCTTGATGCTACTGTTTTTTTTTTTTGGGGGGGTCACACCCGGCAATGCTCAGGGGTTATTCCTGGCTCGAACTCAGGAATTAATCCTGGCAGTGCTCGGGGACCATATGGGATGCTGGGGATTGAATCAGGGTTGGCCGCATGCAAAGCAAACACCCTACTATCACTCCTTCCCAGGATGATGCTACTCGCTTAACCAGGAATTTGGGGGCAAGTAGAAAATGTAGTAAGGACTAGGAAACTCACAGCCCATGCTTTGTCAAGAAAGATGCACATAGTTTTCAGAAAGTTCCACATAGATGTAAAGACAACACATATCTAGGATAGTCATATTTAAATATGATTAATCTGGGATAGCCAGAGTTACTGCTTTGCATGTCTTATGCAAGGCCACATTTGTAGTGTTGTGATCCAGTTGCATGTGTCTTGCCTAAGAGTAGTCAAGGACATTTAAAAGTCTACTTTTGCTGACAGTTCGTGTTTTAATTTTTTATGTGATTTTCTCTAAGTTTTATTTTAGTGGGAATAAAATATTTGTTGTGCAATGGAGAGCTACACACATTGCTTCATGAGGGAAAGGAACACTATTGTGATGAACTGAGACCAGAATGTTAATCCCATTTCCTGGATCCCTCCATTACAAAAATCAGAGGCTAGGAAGAACTATGATGGTAACAAGACTCTTCCTTATGGAGAATGTCTCTTGCCTGCAGTAACCAATTAGCTAATGCCATCAATCTCATAAGTTGGTAGATCTTGTAATGACTATACAAGGAATTCATCTGGAAATACTGTTTTCTATTTCCTTGATTTAGCAATTGATACAATGAGGGAAAAACGATGTGGAAATATGGGTTTGATGTGAAAAGTTATTTCACAAAATTTGTTTTGAGACACTTTTAGAATCCAGTGACTTTGCCTAAAAAAGACAAAGTCCAAAATTCATCCCCATGTGAGTTATGGAAATTATTTGCAAACAGATCTTAAAAGGACTTTGGGTATCTTTTATCTTTAGTCTTGAATAAACCTACTAATTTTGTCTCTTGTCTTCCCGTTGTTCATTGATTTGCTCAAGCATGCGCCAGTGACGTCTCCATTTGCTGGGAATGAGGTCCATTATTGTTACTGTTTTTGATCTTTTTTTGGGGGGTCACAACTGGCAATACTCTGGCAATACTCCTGGCTCTTTGCTCAGGAATTACTCCTGGTGGTGCTTGGGGGATGATATGGGATGCCGGGGATCAAACCTGGGTCAGCCACATGCAAGGCAAATGCCCTCCCAGCTGCGCTATCACTCCGCCATGTTACTGTTTTTGGAATATTGAATACATCATGGGTAGCTTGCCAGGCTTGCCATGACTCTGGGTTCATCCCAGGGGACCCAGTCTTTTTCTATGTCAGACTATCAACCATCCAGGGCTCATGGGGCAGAGCCCTGGGTGTAGACAAGCCTGTCTCCTGACTGCCACCTGCTGATGCAGCTGGGCACCACAGCCACACCTGCAATACCCTGAGGGGCAGGAAGCCTAGTAATTATATAGTCTGAAAATCCTTCATAGTCCACAGTGGATCATCTTGGGATTGCTGTAAAAGACCCATCTTGTGATTTCTATAAGAAACTCAGGCTCCTCATTCATTTTACAAATTGTCAATATTTGGAAGTTATCTTTTGTTTTGAATAAACCTAGTAATTATATAGTCTCAAGATTCTTCATAGTATGCAGTGGATCATCCTGTGATTACTGTAAGAGACTCATGCTCCTTATTCACTTTATGAATTGTCAATATTTGGAAATTCAGACATTGCCCATTTTCTCTTTGGGCATTAAGGACTTTAGGTCATTAGGAAATTAATGAGAAGAGAAACCCATGTAGTCAGAGAGCTTGGATTCTTGATTTAACTTTATCATTGAATAGCTGTGACCCTGAGAAAGTTGCCTAATTTCTTTGAGTCTCAGTGTAAACAATTGATAATCCTGACCACTCAGGGTTGCTGTGATGTTTGAATAACAGCAAGTGCTCTGCGTTTCATCTTAGTCTCTCTTGAGAGCAGAGCCTGAGGCAAGACCATAGGTCACATGATTTATTTGGGAGAGAGACTCAAAAACCAGAGTGGAGGAACAGAGCAAGGGAGCAATGAGAAGATAAGGCATGTGGCAATGTTTCTTTCCAAGCAAAAGCTGCAAAAGTGTCTGCTGAGTCATGTGGGAATAGGGCAGGTGGAGAATACTGTGTACTGAATACCTCCAAGAATCCCCTTCTCTATCCTTCCTTGTTCCACATGTTATTCTCTTCTATGCAGGAAAAGTTATTCTTGATGTCAGAAAAGGCTTCAGAGCTGACTCTGCTTACAGTAGGGCCGTGAGGCTGTGAGAAACCATACAATAACTTCTGGAAGGGTTGTGATACAGAGAACCAAAGTGTCTAATGTTACTACAATATGATGGTTTATCTTTACTTCACTGTGAATTTAGAACTTTCTATGTTTTAACAAATAGACTCTGTCTTTGATTTATAGCCTCATCTATTAAATTAAAAGCTATCAAAGTCAGCTCTTGCTTTTTCTCCCCACAGATGTCCTCTTCCGTAGTTAGAACTATTCTCTTTTTCCCCCTTGTCATTTTCTCGGCCTTATCTTTTCTTCCATTGCAGAAGACTGGAGGAGAGAAACAACTCTGGGGCATAACCCAGATGAAGAATTAGGCTCGAACAAGGCAGATGAGAGAAACTTTAGTATTACTGAATAGAGGTTGGTTTCCATGCGTGGGTTTTCAGCAGAGTTAACAGGACTTTGCTCTGTCTCCATTTAATGCATGGTGAGCTCTGTAGGTTTCATGTTACCAAGCAAAGAGCATGTGTCTAAAACAATTGGTTTCTCTTTTATTCCCTCAATTTAAAGAATATATGCATTTCTTCTGACTCTGGAAAATGCATGATTTTACAGTAAAATATGTCTTTTTAAAACTTATGTCTGCTGCCTGGTGTCTTTTAGATAGAGATTTCTACAACTTCCAAAATGCAAGGTATGCTGTAACTCTCTTCTCTTTCTCTTCCTTCCTCAATACATTTACTCTGAGATCTCTATGCATTCACTTACCCATGACTCATTTGCTTATCTACTTCTAAGCATTCACTTATTGATTCAATTATACACACATTAATAAACACAATACCTTCAATATTGGCCTAATTTATTTTGCTGTTGAAATGTAGTATTCAATAATTTTATGGCCCCTTTAGTTTTTTTTTCTATTTCCCTAGTCCTATACACTAATTTAATATTCAATTAATTTAATCTTTTTTTTAATTCACTGTTTTTTCCCCTAACATATTGAGTTAGGCCGCCCACCTACAAGGTGGTCAGACTTCTTGGTCAAGACCCTGAATGAATGGTTTGAGGCTCTTTGTATTCCTTAAGCAACCAGATGCCTTTGGGCTACACTGGCACGATATAGGGTCAAACGGAAATGTTACTGGCACCCGCTCCAGCAAATTGATGAATAATGGGATGTCAAGTGATGTCAAGTGATATTGAGTACTTCTCTTTGTGTAAAATAATGTTCTTAGTCGCTGAAATTACAAGGTAGTAGACACTCCCTCAAAAAACACAGGATAAGAGTGTGTCTTTTTTATATGCATGACTGGATATATAAATTTCCAAATGAGGAATAGAGTAAAAACAAACTGGAAGTATATTCTGGAAAGGTTTGCACTTTCTTTTTGTGGAAGGCTGAGAAAATATAAATGGAGGTAGAAAAATAATGAAAGAAGACTTATGGGATGGAAGATGGAAGATGTAACGCTCTTTTTCATTCCTACTTAAATCAAATAGTACTTATTAGGATGAATTAGCTATACTTTTCAATCCTCTATTTGATTTCTTAGGATTAAAGGACTTTATAAAGAAACAGACTCAAATTAGAAGTTTGTTAGGCTGTGAGAGAATTAGGTTCTAGAGAGTGTCCTGTCTATATATAGTTCAGCACATATGGGCTTTGAATCTGTGTCCTTGATGTCAAGTAATAGGATGACACAATCAGAGAGGTTTTATAGCACTTGAAATCAACACAAGAAGATTAATTTCTATTAATTGTATCATGAGAATTGTGAAGAGAAACACTGATATAGTTTTATAAAATTTTTAAATGAGTAAAATCACCACCACCAACAATCCCCACCAACCGCAAAAGAAGAGGAGAATCAGTATCCATAAAAACATCTTTATCCCTATCCTTGGAAAAATGGTCCTCATCTCTTGAAAAGTGGCTTCATAAAGAGAGAATATCAAAAGAAATGGAAAGTTCCTAAGCTCACCACCCTTGAAATGCAATTGACACACAAATTTATGGCTTATGGGTAGAGATTTGGCAGCAATTTAGGAAAACGATCCTTTCTCATCTTTTGATCCCTTGAGGATATATCTGCTCTTATTCCTTCCATTTCAAAATTGAGTTGTGCCTGTCTCCTCCTCAAGAAGAACATCCATTTTATACTGCGAGATCAGCTGTAGAAATCCTGTTGAGTGGGCTGCCTTGTAATGTCCACGGCATTCCTTATTTAAGCTCTAGAACAGGCTAGAGCACAAGACTGAAACCAGGCAGGAAAAACATTTTTAAAAAAGCAGAGTAAAAGAAAGGAGAGGGGGCTGAGAGACAGGCAAAAGATAAAGCAGACACAGAAACCCAGTGACCTTGGCCTTTAGTAAGCAATGATGCCCCCAAGGTACACATTAACACTGTGCCAGAAACACGGTGCAAGCATTGACCTTGACTCACATTTCTCAGCACCAGAAAGTGCCAGGTCATGGTACCAAGTGTAACTGTTTCAAGGTAGGAAAAGGTAGGAACATTAGAAATAAGCTCTCCTGACTAATAAGGTCAGTTGTGTCTTATCTTGCTGGGAACTTTTCCTTTTTAATTCAGGTGTCTTCATTCAAGGAGGTGCTTAGACGAGGGTCTACGTGTCTGTTTTCTTCTTTCTTCTTCTGCAATTTCAATTCACTCTTGAAAACAAAATTCAGTACTATTACCTCCATCTCTAAAAATACATTTTATATCTTACAAATTTCATTTCTGTGATGCCTCCTTTATCAAGTTACATCTATTTCCTGTCTCTAAGAGCTTCTCCTAGTATATCTTCTTGGACCTGTAATGGCCTCTTCTGTTTCAGTGTAACCACAGCAACTGGAGTGATCATTAAATCTCAGACTATACGGGACGCTGGAGAGATGTCCACTGGGTAGGGGGCTTGCCTTGCACTTGGCTGAACTCATTTCGGTTTCCAGCACCACATTTGGTTCCTTGAGCACTGCCAAGCTGATTGATAACCTTAGCAGAGCTAAGAGTAAGCCAGGGGTAAGCACCAGCTCACCGAGAAGGGTTTCTGTGTGCTCCTCCATGTACTGTGCTAATTCTGGGCACTTGCTCTTTCTGCTCCCTATGCCTCAAGTATTATTAATCGGTGCGACTTTTACTCATATGTATCTCTGGAAAAGCTTCCATGTCTATCTCACTTCGCAGTCCTTCACTCAATCTAGAAGTCATGACACTGTAGAAGTCATCCCCAAGATATTTCTAGAACATCCTGTAAAGCAGGCAATTATATCCCCATTCCCCACCCTATTTATCATTTAAATATTTCTTGTTTTATTTAATTTATTAAGATTCTGTGACTTACAAAACTGCAATGATTGTCTCTAATGCACATAATTCCAGTGCCACACCAGTGTACCCAGCTCTCACCCCCAAGTGTCACAACTTTCCTTCCTTTCAGATCCCTCGGCTCAACTCATGTGGATTAGTTCTCCTGTTGTGTGGCTCTGTAGTCCCATGTATGGAGATAATTCTGTGTCTTACCTTTCTTTCTGATTGGCTTCACTCAGAATGATATCCGTATTACATTTCTAAAAATCATAGAAGTGCTCTGTTATGTTTTCTTTATAGAATTCAACTCTACTTGACAGATAGTTCATCTTCGTTCTCATTTGTATTTTTCTGCATTCTCCCTTGGTCTCCAATAATAGAATGTAAGATTGGTAAGGGCAGAGAGCTTGTTTGTTTCTCTCTGTCTCCTGCACACTGGAACTGTAAGTAGTTCCTCGCTGATGATCACACGTGAACTAAGTACATGCATGCCTAGTCTTTGTGCTATATTGTCAAAAGGTTATTAGTGGAAGAAGGGCTGGATGTTGATAGGGGAGGGGAGGAAGTCTGTTGTTGGACTTGGAGTACACGGAATATTCACTTACTCAAACCCAGTGAAGACTGCTGGTGGTTTGTGGGTTTTAACTAGAGGCAATCTCTCTAGGATGGCATATGGTAATGCTGAAAAAGGGGGTATTTCTCTTAGTCTCCAGGCAGATATCCTAATAGAAAGTATACAGGAAACTTTAGGTTCTTTTCCCATTCTTTTTGGAAGTCAGACGGCTTCCTGAGACTTAAAAACTCCAGGGGAAAATAGTGATTGATTTGTGGAGGTCTTTCAAACTGGCTGTATAAGTAAATATGATTTAAGTATTTTAATGAAAATGACTGCTTTAAAAAAATGACCTTATAAAAACAAAATATACCCCCTTCTCTGTTGGGATGTCAATACAAGTAAACAGCCAGATCTCAGAATATTTTTCAGGTTCAAATAATCCCCCAAAAAAATCCACATACCTACATCCTTTCACTCTTTCAATCCTTTAATTTCCTTCTTTCTCTCTCTTTTACCTACTTTTCCTTCTCCAAATTGTTTTTCTTGGGGAGAATGACTGATAGAATGTCTGGAGCTGTGGGTTTATAAAATGTCTGTCACAGTTCAGCTGGCCTAGATGGAGGTTCTGGGGAAAATGAAGGTAAGTGTTTTCCTTTTAAATATTTTTTTGCTGTTCTTTAAATCCACCACAATCCATCATTCTGAGTATTTATTTGCCACATTATTTATATGTGTAATCACAGGCCTTTCACTATACCTTTCTAAGAGTGTGAATTTCATATTGTTTTATGCATTGTAGGGATTCTGATTCATGTGAAGCCTAGTTCCAAGGGGAACCATATTATCACTCTTTTCTTTTCTTGCACAAATAGAAACCTGTCAAGGTAAAACAAAATAACTATGGTACAGATATTGTCTTCTTAGCCACCTTTACAACCCGTGAACAAAAAATTTTCCATTGTTTCCCACCTACGTTCACAAACATTTTTTGTAGCTGGAAGGATTTTTAAATCCCTGGATATGAGCAAAACCTTTGGTTTAGTTTATTTGATCAGCCTTAGAAATACCTTGGGAAACTAATGTATATTGGAAGTACTTTATAGGTTTGTTTTCTGGTTATATTGCTCCTGGGGGAATAGAAAATATATGTAACATGAATAGTTTGCTAAAAAATTGGTTCAACAAATTAAAATATGAAGTTAGCTCTGTGAAGGTGCACATTTAATAATACTTGAATTTAGGTTATTTTCCATATAAGTTCCCATATCCTTATTTGCAGAAAGTAGAAATATTGATAATATCTGAGTGTCATCTTCCTCCAACAAATGAGCTATAGTTTTTCTTTCAAAGTGTTCTATTATATGTTTACCGTTTTATTTTATTAGTTTTAGTTTCTTAAGGAAAAAGAACTTTCACTGGGTCCTGTAAGACAAGAAACAATCTAGTCCCTGTTTTTCATCCATTGTTTCTTTCTCTTTCCCCTGATTATCATCTTCTGTATGGCAAGCCTTAAATAAAAAAATGATGAAAATGAACTTGCAGTTAGCCTACATCTAGAGTTGACATTTCGATGGTATTTTCCAAAGGAGTTATTAAAGGCTCTCTGGTTTACAGTGTTACTTCAACATTCCACTTGTGCAGGTTGCTGTGTCCTACAAATTTTCATCTGCAATTTGGTATCTTTATTCTTATTATGAGCATCATTACAGTTTCCTGGAAAATTCAACTAGAGATCCTCATATAATTTGTCAGCTCTCTCTGTATTAAGATCAACCAATGATGATCTAAGAAGCGTCAAGGGAATCTGTGTTGTTCTATGATTAATATTTATTACTTTAACTATAAGAGAATCAAATATGCATCCAACTCATGCATCCTGTATGAACCAAGCTGCTCATCCTATTTCTCCTAGCCACTAAAATACAATGGACAATGCAGGAAAATTAATGACTTCATTTATTCTTCCAATTATTGCCAGTTTGATTTTGCATTGCAAATTGACAAAATTTAAAAATAGCTGTTTCTTCTTCTCTGGATTATCCATCCTCATAGTTGCATACTTTGCTTAACAATATTCAGCAGAGCACTGACATTTATTGCTATACTGCTACTGCATTTGACAGAGAAGCCTTGGGTAGTGTGAATCTTCCTGTATTAGAACTTAAATTTGTGTGCTCCATCTTCCAGCTCATGTCTGCTTCTTGTATCTCAGCTGTAGAGTAGATTCAACTTTTCATCTATGCCCACATTTCCAATTGGGTTGAACTCACTTTCACTTTTCTAGGATGACCTTTTCACTTGATTAAGGATAAATGTCATAAACTTCCCCTTTAGGATTTTTTTTTTCAAAAGCTCAGTGTTTTTCCCCCTGTATTTGACATATTTCTATATTTGTTTAAAAACGGATTGGGATTTTTCTCATTTTCCTTCTATTTTGATAAGATGGGTAGGGATATTTTTCTTTGCTCTTAGAATGGTGAGAATTATTGGGATGGGTATTATCAGGTCTAAACAAGCAGTAAGAAAAGAAGTGGTAGTTATGTCATTACTTTTTAGTCATGGTCCAACCTATCCTAAAACTTTCAAGGCAAATGGACAGAGAAATATACATTTGTAAAAATCTGATCTTCGGCTATATTTCAAGGACCCAGAAGATGTGAGGCATCAAAAAATGCCAGCAGTCTTTAAAATTCTAGGTTTGAGGAAAACTGGTGCAACAGCTCTTGGAAAACATGGCAATGATGTAGCAGTATGCCAAATTGACTAGGCTTATGCGAGGATTTCTTACTCTCATCCCCAATCAGAAAAGTTGATTTATGAGCCTAAGAAAAAAATGCCACCTCTGTGATTTTAGTAGCCTGTGTCAGTAATATCTCTGTCTCCACAGCCAATACTTTTCACCTCTTTATTTACTTTTCTCTTTCTTATTCAAGCATTTGCACATAGAATAAAGAGGACAAAAACATGAAAACAAACAAATCAATAAAAAGCAAGTTTGCTTCTTCTGAAGGCATCTGTGCTTGCTTCAAAGCACTTTGTGAAGAGGTACATTTCTCCCGGGGCTCACACAGTTTGTTGTTGCGCAGATGACTCTTACCCTTAGTTTCAGATCTGTATTTAATGCAATAAAAAACAGAGCTTTCTCATGAGTGGAATGTTGGAAAAACCCTTTGAAATCTTTACATTTCAGGTATTAAAGACAGACAAGCTCCAAAAAAGAGAAGCTAAGGTGAAGCATGCTATGCTTTATTTGAGAGTTAATTCTTCCAAGACCCATTGATATGTGATATCATTACTCAGTTTGGGGTCTTTTGATACTGTATAATTTTTCTTCTGACTTTTAAGGATTCCTGTGAATTTATGTTGCATTCAGGATATAGGTAAATGCTGAAAATGTTGAAATACAAGTTATCCATTTGGATATTGTAATTAAAAGAAAACTTTACAGTTTCAAAGTCAGTTCATAGGACTGGGGATATAGTTCAATGGGTTAGAATGTCTTTGGTAACAGGTAATTGCAGGTAGTTACTACAAGTAATAGCAAGTAATTTCAGGAAGTGCCGTTCTGGGTCTGTGGCATATCAAGGTCCCTAACCATTGTTGGGGTGTCCCTGATATTTCCTGGCACCATTTAACTGAGCCCACAAATCTAGTCCTGAGAGGCTCCCATGATGGCGAGCTTATCACCAGGAGTGTCTCCCAGAATACCCCACTCTGGGGAGAGTTGTCTTAGGGATGGGTCCTCCTCCAAAAGTCAGTTTAATTTTCAAGAATAAAATTCTCTCAACATTGGGGCCACAGAGATAGTACAATAGGTAGGATGCTTGCCTTGTGTGTGTCAACTTGGGTTTGGTCCTCAGCATCCTCCATGGTCCTCCAAGCCCACCAGGAGTGATTTCTGAGCATGGAGTCAGGAGTATCCCCTGAGCACCACTCCGTGTGGTCAAAAACAACCAAACATTATTATCCTCAGTCTTTGGTGATATCATAACCCATGTATGTAAATTGTTCTTTTTAATTGGTTTCTTGTTTGTTTTGTTTGGCCACACCTGGCAGTACTCAGGGGTTGCTCCTGTCTCTGCACTCAGGGTTATACCTGATGGCTACTGGGGACCATATGGAATGCCAGGGATCAAACCCAGGTCAGCTGCATCAAGACAAACACCGTTCCTGCTCTTCTATCAGTATATTCTGAAATGTTGTATTCTCTGACCCCTTTATATAATTTTTTTTTTACAAAATTGAAGAACCATGATTTACAAAGTTATTGATAGTTAAATTTTAGACAGTTCAACACCAATCTCAACCACTAGTGTGAACCTCACTACACCAGTGTGCTCACACTCCATCCCCCCACCCTGCCTTGACGGGCACATCACACAGCTTGGTGGTTACAGCTTAGATCTCAAGCTTTTAGTGTTGTTGAGTCTGTGTTTTGGACTCGACCATTCTCCTACATCATCATTAAAACTGAAGCCCTGACCCCTGGTTTCCATTTTTTCTCTTCTTCATTTCTCTTCTTCATCTTCCTTAATCCCTTGATATCTGTCTTTCTCTATTACCCTCCTTAATCTCTGAGGTTAAGGGTGATCTGGGCATTAACTCTTTGCTGTTACATTTCTTCATTCAGTTATATTATAGGCCACAGATAAATGATATTATCTTGCATTTGCCTTTCTTCTTCTGGCTTATTTCACTCAACATGATGTTTTTCAGTTGCAACCAAGTTGCAGCAAATTGCATGGTTTCATCATCCTTGCTGCTGTATAGTACTCCACTGTGCCTCTGTACCACATCTTCATAGCTCATTGACCTACTATTGGTCACCTCGGTTGACTTCTGATCTCTGTTATTGTACTAAGTGCATTAATGAATGATGGTGTATATGCGTCCTTTTGAAAGAATGTCCAATCAGTTATTAGTATGGATACTAATTCTTCAGAATAGAAGAGGGATATTTAAATGATCTAGTTCTAAAGGTCTGTACAGATACACTCTTTATTTACTTCCCTAAATCATACATGTCCCAGTTTTACAAATATATAGGGAGAATGAATAGCAAAAGCTATATTATATTTGAAAGTAGATAGATAAAAATGAATTAATCTTAAATTATTGCTTCTCAAGAAATAAAGACTTAAGTTATTGATCATTTGACAGGCACACATTAAAGCACCTTGAAGAGGAACCTGGTCCTCTTCTACTATAGGGAGGAAGCAACTGTGTGATCTTCTGAAGTATTTTGGATGTATAATATGCATAGGACTATATCGCTTATGTATGCATTTCATCTGTTAGATCTCAAGATATTTCCAGAGATAAGGCTTTCCATGTATTGATGGACTAGTCCAGGATGATTTAAGCAGGATCCCAGGCCTGGTCTTGGCTATTCAAATTGCGAGCAAAAGTAGTCTACATCCTCTGTGTCTATGCAGTCAGTCTTCTTTCTCTCTTTTAAACAGGATCTTGGGGGGGATTAAAGCACTCCCCCCTATTATTTATAATTGTTCTAAAGCCACATTGTCTGTTCTGCTCTTTCTGCCCTTCTGTAATTCCTTATCGCATCTGCTACTGTCTCAGGTGTCCTTAACCATAATCTAAAGCATCTTGAGCTTGTGTCTTGGACGATTTAGTTGATTCTTTCCTTTGGTAGAAATTTCTATGTAATATTCTTTTGTTCTGCAAAGGTTCAATTGTAGAATGTTATATTATTGTAATTTTTGTGTGTTTATGTCTCTTTTGGAGGATGATGAACAGTGTGAGACTAAGCCTAGGGCCCTCAATTCCCTTCAGGAGCATTATTAATAAGGAGGCTTAAACTCTACATTGATTTTTATTATATAATTATTAGTATTTTGATTATTATATTTGAATTTCTCTGGTCAATAAATTCTGGTAAAATCATGAATGGGTCATGGACATGTAAAGAGAAAAACATTTGTGACACAGCTCTTTTATCATCTAGGGGGTGGATAGTTTTCAAAAGCCAGACTGGTGTAGAATGCCAAATTGACCAAATAATTCTCTGAAAAAATGCGGTTTTCAAGAAATTTAATTACAAATCTGAGACTCTGGGAAAGAAAATGAAAGCCACTAGTATCTCCTGAGAATATTCACTTTTTTGCTATTGATATTTTAGAGCCTTATTTTTATAGATAAAAATTATTTCCCGAGCCATAGTCCAGCGGGTAGGGCGTTTGCCTTGCACGTAGCCAACACGGGTTCGATCCTCGGCATCCCCATATGGTCCCCCAGCACTGCCAGGATTAATTTCTAAGTGTAGAGCCAGGAATAAACCCTGGCATTGCCGGGTGTGACCCAAAAAAGCAAAAACTAAATTGTTTGCTATTTTCGATCGTATTTAAATGGAGCCTTTTGCATTTGGGGACTCCGGTGGATGGTCTTGTTGGAACAAGTAGAGTAGAATGGGGTAGGGGCCAGTCCCATGAGTTATCCTCGGTCATGTGCACCAGTGTGGCTTTCCCAATCCTGATGCCTGGTGTGTTCCTTCCAGCATGGATCCTAACATTGTACTTACCATCGTCCTTAGGCAAAGGACCGAGACCCTGTACGCTGGGCAGAAGCTCAATGATAATGAATGGCACACCGTGCGGGTGGTGCCGGAGAGGAAAGAGCCTCAAGTTGACGGTGGATGATGACGTGGCTGAGGGGTGAGTATAGTCGGAGTCCAACTTCTCCTCTTTCCATGCAGAGAACATACACACTCATTCTATGAGCGAAGAATCGTTTTCATGATCTTTGGTTTCACTGAACAGTCTCATGCTCAGCTGACAGATTAAGGTCAATAGAGCAGTTTCTTCACTTAACCCACGACTGTAATTATGCATTCACAGACATTTTTTCCTTTTAGTGAACAGATGTATCTAGAGAGCAGAGGAAGATTTCTGTAGATCCTTCAGTTATTCAGTTATTGAATCACCATTTAACACCTCAAGTAAAATCTCTTCTATCAGAGGATGTGTAGAAAAACCAGTAACTGAGAAGATCATATGCCGTAGTAGGTGTTGAATAAATAATGATTTTTATTTGCATTAATTGAGTACATAATCTCTTTATCCAGGGCTGTTTTAGGAGTTTTGGGGCAAGTATAGTAAACACATACGCCAGTTCTTAACCTGGTGGATTTTACTTTTGAGTCTAGAGCAGCAACTCAGAGAACGAATTGAACCATACCTAAAGAAGTATTTTTCACTTCACAGTAGCAATGCATGTTTCTTGAGAGTCTGTCATATGCTGGCAGTATATCAGTGATCGGACAAAATATTAAAGCTATAGAATAGTTATCTGTTGCCTCAAATCAGGAACCTGTCTACCAGATTAGGTAGGACTTGGGTATTTGAAACTAAGACAAGGAATATGTAATGAGCTTCTAATTTAGTTTATAGTTGTCAATTAGATGGGAAAAAAGATGAGTTAGGGCTGGAAAAGCAGGAGACGTTTGTGAGTTGGATCTGCAGGCAGACGTGAGGGGTGAGTGCAATCAGTAATGTCTGGGGGGGGAAGCAACTTTAAGTACAGCTCCCATGCTGCAGCCAGAGACGGCACTCTCTGGAATTGCAGAGCAGTTCACATCTGTTCCACAGAAAACTCTTGTCCATGTGGGAAAAGAAAATGTGGAGCAGCATGGGGCATCATGTGGAACACGATTGTCATCAGAAGATCTGTTCCCTGCTGTTAAATCCCTGCAGGATGTCAGTAAAGTCACTCACCATTTCTTGTCAAATGAAGTCAGTGTCTTGAACCTGCTCTGCAGTTTCCCCTGTGAATAAGACAGTCAAGTTCGCGCCAGCAGCCCCAGGGTTTAATACATTCAGTGCTGCTGAATTTTTTATGCCTTGGGGACAGACATGCTAAACCTCTTTCTTTCCCCTCACTTCCTCATTTTTTAACTTGAACTGATGTTACTACTACAGCTTTTACCAGCCTACAGATTCTGCAGATTAGGGTGCAGTAATTTCATTTTATATTCATGAGCCTGGAATTCTATACCTCTGGTGGCAGGAATTGTAGGGGTGGCATTGACCTATGTGTGCAGGCGCGAGAGTCTAGATTTCTGGCATATATTACTGCCAGGTTCTGCTACTGGCATTAGATAATAGCGTAGCTGCCTCCTATAGGCCAGAAGTTTTCATCTTCTGCAATTCCCCATAGCCGTGTAAGGTTAGAGTTCTTATTTCCCATTTACATAGGGGCAACAACATGAGATTTAGGCATACATAGTTAGGCTCCATATTCATCTTTATCATGTCTGTGTGATTTTCGCAAAGAAGTTACTTTATGGGGTGCACAATCCTTCAGAAGAACATTATTTGCCTGGAAGTATAGGAAACACTTCCCGGAATGGCTGGGGCTAAAGGGAAATAGATTTGAATAGACACACTAGAGCTTGTAGCTCCACTCGACCTGCAGTGATGACAAACAGAATCACAGTGATGTAAAGGTCTCCCATTGTAAGCAGACGTAAATGTTTCTAGGGGGAGTGAATATTCCTCCGTGACATACTGAAGGGTTACTTAGCTTTATACGACACATGTAAGCAAAGGAATGTGAAAATGATTATGCTATTTAGAATGCACAGACATCCTAAAATGATTATTTCAGTTGTTTGGGCCGACCAGAGTCTGTAAAAGCTGCTAAAGCCCGCGAATGCTATTCAGTGTGTTTTGAATAGTAGCCACTAGATGGCGACTACACACCAACCTCTCCTTGAGTTCTCTTTGAAACCGATCCGCCCCCCAAAGCCGCCGCCAGAATGAACACAGCTTAATGGGAGGGGTGAGGTGAGGGGGCGGGGAAGTGTATTGTGTCACTGGGTCATTATTCTTTTTATAGAAACCCCTAGAATAAGGATAATTATGAAGCATGTTTTCTCTTACCGCTATAATTAAAAAGCAGGAAGAAATCATGGAATGCTCAAATCATCTGGTAATTTGATTTTTAAAATTAATGAAGTCCTTTCGTTTTCTACCTTACCCCCTACTTTGTTGCTGCTGAACAAAAAAAAAATGCCAAAGGGATAAAGACATTTTGGAGAAGAAAAGATCTCTCTGCTTATGAGTTACAACCTTGGGTTGCTTTTACACTGATAAGGGGTTTGGGAATTTTAATTTTAGCTCACAGAAGTTATAAATCAGGCAATGAAACTAAACTACCACACAATCCTCAGGTTATTAAAGAGCGTCTTGTTGACTTAGTTAGTAATCTCTTCCATGCTGCTTAAGATCCCCAGGGTGCCAAATTTTCAGCTAGTTTCTGGAAATGATGCAAAGAATAGGTTAGGCTCACCAGAAATCAAAAGCCAGGAAAGAAATAGTCCTCAGCCTGGTGGTTCTCATTTATTATAATATAATGTATTCCTGGGAATGTATTAAGTTCAGTTGACAGTTAATAAGGATTGATTGATTGAGCTGGATTTCTATTATCAAGAATAAATGGAAAGAATACCTCTCTTGGACTACATTCCTTGGACGCCAGCCTGATGCTGTGTGAACCACCCACTCTGCTGGAAAAATCTTCCGAGCACAAAGCTCACCCTGCTTCTGGTTTCTTCTGTCCAGATTAACTCCGCCCCTCCCCCAACAACCCTCCCAGAACACATAATACAAGCTAGCAAGCGGTGAAAAGGCAGTTTCTGGAGTTTCAACATAGAAAATTTGTTCCTCCTGTTAATTAAAGCATAATAAGAAGGATGTGGGAAATATTACATTAAGCAAAACAAAGTGGATTTCTTTACTGCAATACTTATAAGCAGTTTTAATAATGCTAGCTCACATTGTTAGTCTTCCAATGTTAAGCATGCAATATTTGCCAAATCTATTTTGATCCAGAAATTTAAAACAAGACAATTTTATTGCATATACATTTCAAAGATGTTGATAAGGTGGAGATAATTGCTTGAAGCAGAGGGTCTGGAGACCAGGCAGCAAAAGCAGTTTTACGATCCTTCATTTCTTTGTTCCTCCGTTCCTTTGTTCCTTCATTCCATCATTCTTTCCTTACTACCCTCTTCCTTCCTTCCTTCCTTCCTTCCCTTCCTTCCTTCCTTCTTTCCCTTCCTTCCTTCCTTCCTTCCTTCCTTCCTTCCTTCCTTCCTTCCTTCCTTCCTTCCTTCCTTCCTTCCTTCCTTCCTTCCTTCCTTCCTTCCTTCCTTCCTTCCTTCCTTCCTTCCTCCCTCCCTCCCTCCCTCCTTCCTTCTTTCCTTTCTTTCTTTCCTTTCTTCTGGCTTCCTTCTGCTTAGGATTCAAGTTTCCTCTAGAAGATGTTATCAGGATTCCTTTGCTTAGTTTTTAGTGTTAGCCACGAAACTCATGGCAGAAATAGTGATGGTACAGAGTCTGAGTCCAGTGCAGATACCTCGAGTTCTACCTACTATTCCCAGTGTTAGAAAGTCTGTTGAGTTCAGGTCTTACTGTTAATAGCACTTCTTATAACACGGGTAGTGCTATAAGAAGAGACAAAAGGTGCCCTAACAGTTTGTTTGAGCCCTCGGCACTGGTCTTTAATATGTTGCTAGATATGATCCCCAATTTTTTTCTTTCACAACTAGGAAACTGAGGCACATAATATTAAGTAATTTAGATAATCTAGTCTCAAGGACTACATAGTACATATTTATCTATGCTAGTGCATCATGGGAAATTATAGCTTGGATTTGGGCAGGATTTTCCATAGGTATGTTTCCAACAAACTTTATCATTCTGTGGGTTGGACTGTAACTTTTTTGGGGTCCACCAGTGAAATAAGGCAGCAACCATGTGCAAAGGATCCAAGGGTGCATGGTTGTCCCAGGGAAAGTGCTAGTAATTGATCACAATGTTGAACGCACTAATGACTGACCACTTGGAAGGAGGCTGAACCTTTTTTTGGAGCTTCTACATATAGCTTTTATGGCCATCATATAGGAAACATGGGGTGGATTTTCTCTAAATATAGCATTAATGTACAAGTTAAGGTATGTACTTGGAAAACAAACACACCTATATTCAATTTTTATCTACTGTATGAACTTTGATGAAATTACTTTAAGCTCTTGAAGGTAAGTGTTCTTCTTACTGAAGTAAGATGATACTATTATCTGTCATCTTATGGGGATAATTATATTTGAATGTCGCTATGAAGAACGCAGTACAGTGTCTGGCATGTAGAGAATTTTCTCCAATATTTGCTTTATTTTGTTTTCTTTCTTCCAAGTTACTTTCTTTTCCACTGAAATTTGAAAGCAGCTGCTGAAAAAGTATGTATTAAACTGTGGGTCTAATCTAGGAGTCATTTTGAAATAACACTTGTATCACTTGTCTTCCTGTTGATCATCAATTTACTCGAGCAGGCACCAGTAGCATCTCCATACGTCCTGTCACATGCTAGTGTAGCCCAAGGGCATCTGCTTTCTCCAATAACATAAAGAGCCTCAAACCATTCCATCAGGTCATGGGAATGAGGTCTATAATTGTTACTGGTATTTGGCATATCATTTATGACACGGGTAGCTTGCCAGGATCTGAATATATTTTGAAATATATTTAATCATGATTATCAGTAATGTTTGATTTATATACCGATTTTATATAACATACTTACGTATCTGCAGTCACACAAAATTTTCTTGGGTAGAAAGGGCCAGGAATAGGAAGTTTGGGAAGCTCTGTCCAAAGTACTAAATCAGCTGGAGTTATTCTAGAGTTTGATTGTCGCTCTGCCATCTCTTTCCTATCTGTGTCCTTCAGTCTCTTGATATAAAATCATGCCTTCCATCATTTCAATGCCTTATTGAACTCATTTTACAAGTAACAGAATTTTCTCACCCCTCAATCTTGGAGGACAGTTGGTCACCATTTCTCTAAGAGCTCTCAGTTAACATTAAAACTTATTCTTCAGGGCTAAAGGGAAGTTTGATGGGCTGAGGTCCAGACTGAGGTCCACATTTGATCCCTGACTTCTCACCGTCCTCTGAACACTGCCAGAAGTGACCCACAAGGAAGAGCTGGTAGTAGTTAAGCCCCCAGTACTAAGTATATCCCCAAGCCACCTTCATCATTTTTTCTTTTCTAAATATTTTTGGGTTTTAATTTATGCCAAAGGAATCATAACATGTTCCTTCTAATTCCCCTTTCTTTTCTCACTGTAAAAAGGACTAGCAATGCTACCAGATTCCTCCTGGCTTAGTTCCTCTGTTCCCCTTGAGACTGACTGTCACTATCCTTTCCCATTAGTCTCCTGCCCCATGCCCAGCCCTTCTATAAATGGTATTTATTTCTGTCACCTCATTGTTTTAGAGGCTGTGAATTCAGCATGTGCTGCTTTTTTCATGACTAGTCTAATTTATGATAGGGAGAAATCTAACACAGTCATTCTTGCAACTAGTTATTCAATTGTTAGCAGCTTTATGTTGTATTTTGATTCTTGTTATATCACATTTTCTATTTAAGTTTAGCAGCTAATTATTTTGCTTTTGCTTATATTAAAGAATGATTTGTTATCTGTCGTCAAAACACCACATTGAGAACCTGAGAAGTAAATCTGACCTGTGCTTACAAGCAATTCTTTGAATTAGTTCTGAGAATTTTCCAAAAGAGATGAAATTGTAATCAAGGTTGCAATTTCCGAAAGTGAGATATTGAGGTTCAAGGGACACAAGAAAAGGCATATTCAACTTAAAATAATTTCCACCCAAGTTTTATAACAATAGAGAAAAGTATGCAACAAGGTGAAAATAAAATATTTTTAGTGGTAATGCTTATTATGGAAGATATGTAATTAACACCTATACATCTAAAGAAGTAGATATAATTACTTGCTATTATATTATTCCTCCCAGTTATCTTGTGGTCATCAGCAGTTCTAGACTGTGGTTTGATCTTTTGAGCTAGCCTTGTTTGCAAAAAATCTCTTTGTTAAGTGTTTCAAGGCCCAATTTTGTCAGTCCAGCGTGGGTCATGTATCAATAACTGTATCACAAGTTACAGATCAGCCACACAAACATCACCTGGGAACTTGTTGAGATGAAGATTCTTAGGTTGTAGCCCAAACTTTTGACTCATTCTGTGAAGGTGGGGTCCAGGGAATTGTTAAAGTAATTAAGAATGTGTAGACCATTTTATTAGGCCCTAGACCATATTCTGTGTCTAGAAGGATTAAAGTACATTGAGACATTGTGTTGGTGCCTTAAGGGCCAGAGTAAAGTCTCCTTGTTCCCCATTCCACCCACCACCTATGGCTGAAAAGGTTAGGGGGAATAAGCAGCTAGTAAAATAGGATATTATAATCGGGAAAAAGCAACCAAATCCTAGATTGGCATAGATTAATTTTGCTATCATGTTTCATAAGAACTAGTTGGTGAATTATTCTACCAAGAGAGATTCTGAATGAAAGTTTAAAACTTTTTAAGATATACAAAGGTTAAGACCCCAAAAGCCCTTTCTTTTTTACAATGTGCATTGGTATCTATTTTTTTTTCTGAATGGAGAAAAACATGCAATGTTTTCCTTTATCAGAGCTACTCATGAACTCATTTTTCTTTTTATAATGGGATATAACTGCCTGGAAACCTGGGCAATAAGTGCTATAACTCAGAGTAGGCTAGTAATGAGTGTCTCATTAAGCCCGGCGTTCTTCAACCACCCATCCACAAATGAGGCTGTATAGAGGTATAGAACAGTCGAAACCACTGCTGTACCACTGTGGTTATAACTGCTGATTCCTGGGCCTCCCTGCAGGACAGATGCTCTTTCACAAGTGTAAAGGAGATTTTAAATGGTGGTATATAGTATCGCTGAGTATTTTATTTTCTGGAATTGAGCTATAATGTGGGAAAAAATTATACCTGAAAGATGCAGGAAGGTTGCCATGACAAAACATGGTAACTGCCTCTTTTCTGTCCTATTTATTCTTTTCTAGGTACGATGGTTGGAGATCATACTCGCTTGGAATTTCACAATATCGAAACCGGTATCATGACTGAGAAACGTTACATCTCCGTTGTCCCCTCTAGTTTCATTGGCCATTTGCAGAGCCTCATGTTTAATGGCCTGCTCTACATTGACCTGTGCAAAAACGGGGACATTGATTACTGTGAACTGAAGGCACGCTTTGGACTGAGGAACATAATTGCCGACCCTGTCACCTTCAAGACCAAGAGTAGTTACTTGAGCCTGGCCACCCTCCAGGCCTACACGTCCATGCACCTCTTCTTCCAGTTCAAGACCACCTCTGCTGATGGCTTCATTCTCTTCAACAGTGGGGATGGGAATGACTTCATTGCAGTGGAGCTAGTTAAGGGGTATGTGGAAAATTGACAGGTTATTAGTTTGTTAGCTTAGCTCAAGCCCTATATAAAATATGGATATGAAACTAAAGGATATGTTCTAATGCCCTGTAGCTGATTTTATTCTTATTGATAATATTATTCATAATGATCAGAGATCACTGTATCACTGTCTTCCCGTTCATCATCGATTTGCTCGAGTGGGCCCCAGTAACATCTCCATATGTCCTGTTTCATGCTAGTAGAGCCCAAGGGCATCTGCTTGCTCCAGGAACATAAAGCGCCTCAATCCATTCTGGAATGAGGTCTATAATTGTTATAAAGCTTACATTTTGGTTGGTTAAAACATCATTTTTAAAAAATAATGATCAGAGATGGAAGGGAAAAAATTCGGAAGTTTATTTACAAATATTTGACTAACTCAGTGCGATTAGATTTTTTACCATGAAAAGTAGGGCTTTAGAATTAATTTTTGTGGGGCTGAAGAGATAGTACAGTGAGTAGGGCTCTGGCCTCGCAGTGTTCAGTTTTGCTCTCTAGCACACCATACGGTACTCAGACTTCTGTCCGGAGTAATCCCTGCACTCAGTCAGAAGTAAGCTCAGAGCACCATTTTGTTTAGCTTACATTTTGGTTGGTTAAAACATCATTTTTTAAAAATAATGCTAAATTTTAATAATTTCAAAAGAGGTCTATGAATGGGCTACCTCCAGTTTTTTGAAGTTTTTATTTGCCAATTCATAGGAAGAAATAAAATATATGGCATTACCATGAGCTTATGTATGTAGTTGACAAAAATCTTTTCTTTCAAGACATTTTATTGCCATATGTTGGAAAATGCACAAAAGTTAAAATCAGAAGATTTTTTAAAAACTCAGATCTGTAGTTGATGTGTGTTTAAATGTCAACTTCTAGTATTTCAGAGTATAAAATATACTATTTTAAGACTACATTTTTAGTGGGTGGTGTTAAAGTTGTAGATTCTATAAGCATGGAATAAAAGTGCCATTTGATAGAATAGAATCTGACTATTCCTCTTTGGGAACCTCAAATCATCAGATGCTTTCTGTCCCTCACAGGTACATACACTACGTGTTTGACCTTGGCAATGGCCCCAATGTGATCAAAGGAAACAGTGACCGTCCCTAAATGACAACCAGTGGCACAATGTCGTCATTACTCGGGACAACAGTAACACCCACAGCCTAAAAGTTGACACTAAGGTGGTCACTCAGGTGATCAATGGTGCCAAAAATCTGGATTTGAAAGGTAAATCTTGTTAAGAAATTAGAACGTGTCAGAGTATTTCACTGAATCCATGACTGTTTCCGGAGGCAGACAGAAGATTTGGTGTCCCATACATTTTTTGTATAATCATGTACCTCTTATTTTAGTAAGATTCAGTTTTGTCATCATACAACTTGTTTGATTTTTATTTCAACAGCTCTTCCAGGAATAGTTTTCTTTGTTAACCTCGGGCATGTGTGGACTGAGTGGAGAGGTGCTACGTGTCAATTTGTGAAGGGGCCATAAAGCAGAGAAAGGACTATAGGCCAGGGGAATCGGCTGAGTCATTTACTGCTTGGCCACCTTGGGGGGACATTTCTTAGCCTTTTCTCAGCAGCTTCAGTATCATTTGTTCGCTTTTTCTTTGCAAAAGAGAGGTTGATATTTATTAAAGGATGTGAGGGGTGTTGATCATTTGTGCTTGAAAAGGCCTAAGCTTTTTTTAAAATTTTTTTTTTATTATACCACCATGAGATATACAATTACAAAGATGTTCATGTTTGGGTTTCAGTCATACAGTGTTCCAGTACACATCCCTCAACCATTGCCCACTTCCCACCTCCAATGTCCTCTGATACCCTGATACCCTACTCCCTCCCCCAGCCTGTCTCTATGGCAGGCACCTTGCCTTCTCTCTCTCTCTCTCTCTCTCTTGCTCTCTCTGTATCTCTCTTCCTTCTCTTACATATTGTGGCTTACAATACATACATTTAGAGGTTATCGTATCCCTTTGCTTATGTTCAATGCTCAGTTCTAGGCTGGTATTATCATTTCCAATGATTATTAGCATACGCCCCTTCCCTGTCTTACCTAACCTCTGACTCACACACACTTGCGGTAGATTCCACCACTGACAAGACCTCAGCTGTCTTTTTTTCTTTTGAGTCACACCCGGTGATGCTCAGGGGTTATTCCTGGCTCTTTGCTTAGGAATTACTCCTGACTGTGTTCAGGGGACCATATAGGATGCTGGGGATGGGGATGGAACCCAGGTTGGCTGCATACAAGGCAAACGCCCTCCCTGCTGTGCTATTGCTCTGGCCCCTCAGCTGGTTTTTATATTATTGATAAGAAGTACAAAAGAAGGCACTCACACTAAGTGGCGATTTTGTTGAAACTGTTGAGAATCTTGACTTCATACAAGGGTAACATACCTACCTCATTGCATGGTAAGGACTATGTGAGAAGACTCATAGAAGATGAGTGACACATAAGAAATGTCTACTTACAATGCTCTCCCCCAACCTTTCTTTTCAGTAGCAACACCTGGTTATGATCTCATAAATACTAATATCATGGTTGCCCACTTATTTGGCATATTTTCATCTCTCTTACCCATGCACTGTTCCTGTTGGTTTTTGTTTCTTTCCTCAGGTGACCTCTACATGGCAGGCCTGGCCCAAGGGATGTACAGCAACCTCCCCCAAACTTGTGGCCTCGCGCGATGGCTTTCAGGGCTGTCTGGCATCAGTGGACTTGAATGGGCGCCTGCCAGACCTCATCAATGATGCTCTCCATCGCAGTGGACAGATTGAACGTGGCTGTGAAGGTAGCTCTTATTTTCTCTGTAAGCTAAAGCCTGTTGCAAGCACTAAGCCTCTTGCTGCTTCCGCCAGTGCCTCCTTTCTCATCCTCTCTTTCTCCTTCCACTGGACATTGCATCGCCATCAGTGTTCTCTTGTCACAGGCTGAGTATGTCAAGACATGTGCCAAAGGCTCCAGGAATGTATGATGGCAGATGTCTTCCTGGCGTCACATACTTGTCAATAAAGGACCTTTCCTGGCATTGACATCAGGCTTCTCTTAAATTGTGCCTTTGCTTCCAGCATGGCTGAAAGGGCATTAGGGACTTTTGCTTGTGTCTTAATCCATGGGGAAGTAGAAATGAGAGACCTTTTGAGTGTCACTCTTAGCTAAATGTCCCTTTCATCACTAATATCCATTGAATTATTTAAAGCAACCTGGCAGAGTAGGAAAAGGATGCGAAGTGTTATCTTGAGGGATTAATAACAGAATATTGAGTACGCATTAGCCATCATATAGCATCACATAGCCCTTTTTTACAATGCAATGGAACAGTACGGACTTGATTTTAGAAATGCTTACATTTAGGTCTAGGTGATAGTCCTTAATAGCAAGTCACTTATTTTTTGCTGAAATACATCTCCCTCAACTCCCAATGAAACATAAACCTTCCGTGAAAAGTAATATATTTTAAAAAGTAATATATGTAAATCAAAGGTATATACTATGTTTATATACATATGCATATAGACACTCATTTACATGTATAGTATATATTCACAAATTCTAGGGATATTTTATAAATATCTCATGTGATACATATAATAATATTGCATGCCAACTCATGTGGCACAATAAATGATGCTCAGTCTCATTCTGTAGATGACCCACACTGTTCTTAAGATTAACTGAATTTTACACTTGAATCTTTTCTTTATAATAAGAAAGAACCAGCAGAGGGCAGCAGTGAACACTTACAGCTTTCCCTTGGGATCTGATGCAGGCAGATAAGAGAATTTTAAGCTAACTTGGAAGGCTAAGAAGGTGTCCCTCCAGTTATTAGGGTCTATCCATTCCTCTGTCTGGTTGAGTCTCATGGTCCTTTGTGCACTATTGTGTTGTTTTGTATTTCATACGAATACCACACCAGACCTGCTCCTTCGCTTACTAAGCATTCAACTTCATTTGTCATCCTGTTCTCTGGTTTTCATCTGGGCTCACTCTCCACCTCTATAGCACATTTTTATAAAACTTCCCATCTGCTTCTTTGGCTAATGAATAGTATGGAAGTCATTTTCTTGTGTCTCAAAGTCAGTTTCCCATATGGCACTAAGTAATACGATTGATTGATGGTCCCTATAACCAACTCTGTTTCCTTTGACCAAAATTATATCTTGAATCCTATTGGCCAAACATGGTCTGTGTTTACAGGAAGACACAGAGTTGGGAGTCACCAAGAATTTAAAGTAGCCACAAACTTTTTACTCATGGAATTATGCTATTTTGTTAGACTCCAAGATGCTTTATCTCCTAGGCTGAATCTTCATTCTTCCCATTAATGGAAATTTTGAGACAGATTTGCTATTTGGGAAAACTTAAGCCTCTAAATTTAGAATTAACCTGAACTTCTTAATCTAGAAGATTGTGGAAAGACAGGAATCTCGTCATTTCTAGATAAATAAAAACATAAAAACATGTTTAAAATATGTTTAAGAAACATGAATCACAAAATAAAGATTAAGTATTTCTATTATGACACAGGTTCTTTAGATTTAAAAGTTTCAGGAAAAAGCTATTGAATTCTACATTTAGTTAAAATAGAAGTTGGATCACATATAATTTACAATTTTAAAGGATATTTAAAAATATATAAAGTAGTGAAGTTCGTGCTATGCTTTATGGGCCTTAGCCAAATAGAGTAAGATTATTAACACTTTAGGATGCAATAAATTACAATTATTATTGACACTTTACATTTTTTTTACCATCTTTAGCCTTCATTCAGCAACTATCTCATTTCAAAATAAGCACCCTTCAATTGCTCAACAATCACGTGTGTGTTGTTAAAAGAAAGCATGGCTCAGTGGGAAATAAAAATCAGAGCATGAAGAAATAAGGTTGTATTAAATAAAAATCTAAACTAACTTTTTATGAAAGTGGATTAACCGCATAGCGGAAAGACAGGAATAGACCCTACTTAAAAGAACTTTAAGAGGAGCAGCGAGAGCATTAGCAAAAGAAAATTACCTGTCCAATTGGGCGAAATGTTCCATGACCTACAGCACTCTGTGCAGTTTGGCATGACTCACTTCATGCATTACGGTGGGTTCTGTCCTTCCTCTGAGTATGGGTGATTGTTCAGAGCCGGATATTGGGACATGATGGCTCCACCATCTGTATCTATGACAAGTCCCATGGGCCTAATAGCCCTGCACTCTATTGCCATGGAGATAATGATGATGGTTCTCCAAAGCACTAAGACACCCTACTGGGTGGGAGGAAGTGGAAGATGAATGACCAGGAAAGAAGGTTCTTGTTTATTGTACACAGATGACTTAAATAATTAGTCTAAGTAACCAGGAAAAATGGTCCAAAAGTGGGCTAAGTCATAAATTACTGTCATTAGAAGTTTGCACCATTGTGAATAAGCCCTTGTAAGAGATCCCAGAAGCTTTTTAGAGCACTGTGGAACATTATAGGGAAGCAAATTTGAAGCACACAACCTTAGGCAGATTACAGACATTGTCATTCTTCTTCTGAATTCTCTGTACACAGTCCCTGCTAGAAGGGGCCATAACAAAGTCTTTGAATATTAGAATGCAAGAAAATTAGTGGAAATAGATCACATTTCTTGATGATTTCTATGTATCAAACAGTAAATCCTTATTACTGTTACCAGTATCTCTTCCCCATGGAAATGTATTTATCTCTACATTTCTGGAGTGCACAGGTCAAAATGGACCACGTTGTCCCTGACACTTCCACTGTTCTCCGTAGTAGTGTATTACTTCCTGTTATATATCATCTAAAAAGAATCCAAAGCTTCTTTTAAAAGATAATGACATATTACTCTGTCTCTCAATTGCTCATAGTAGCAAAGTAAAAGCAAACAACTTTTGAATTAGGGATGGGTTTTACATCTCTAATAGATGCAGAGAGTATTCTTTAGAAATTATTGTATGATCGTGCCAACACATCACTGTGAATTGCAGCCTCTCTATTGGGGCTAGGAATTTTTAAATAAAGTCTGATTCAATAGTTGGTTGGCAAATCTTTCACTCTCTTGAGGCCAGCTCTGCTGCAGAGACCAAGGCCAGGACTGACAAGAAATGCAATTTCACTACTGCACAGAGTAAACATCTGAGTAACTCTGAGTACAACACACAGGCAAGCATGTCTAAACCATAGGATGTGTTTTGATGCCTTTCTGCCATTAGCCATTCTGGCTAAGTTTTTGTAATATAAATTGACTGCTTTGATTTATCCCAAATCATGTTGATACTAATTAATGCCCAGTGTTGTGCCACTTTCCTTGGTGGTATTTTTAGGAGGTTACAAGGAGTGCTCCCAAGTGAATCTTCCATGCCTCGCACCTCAGTGTTCTGAGGTAGTGTCGTGGACTGTGTCTGACTCTACATATGTCTTTCAGTCTGACCCACATGCCTCTGATTTGGGGACATTTCTCTTGACGGATGGAAAATCAGTTTTCTGGACCGTCTGCCTTGGGGTTGGCTGTGTGTGGGTGTGGGGCGGCTCTTGTCACCATCGCTTGTGCTTTGTCCACTCCAGTGTTCCCTGTTGCTGTCCTGCTGATGTGGCTCGGTGAGGCCCTGCTCCCCCCTGGTCTGCGCCTTCCTGTCTGTGCTGAGCCCAGAGCCCCTCTAGAGCATTTAATCGTCTGTTTGAGTGATGTTGGTTATGCTGACTTTATTTTCATTTTTGTAATGTTATCCTGGTTTACTCGACCTCTACTAACCTCTGGTTATTGTTTTCACCTTTTCTGTTCTTTTGCTAACAAAGTTGCGTTGACCAAAGCTGACCTGCAAGGTAGAGAAGGTTCTTGTTCACATTACCCCCTTGGACTGAAAGATGCCCTGTGTCACCCTTGGTATCTTTTCTTCAGAGACCTTCAAACTGTCGCTCCTCTTGGACAGCAGCAGTTGTGGGGAGGGGCTGAACCGTGTGTTCTTCCAAAATGGTGGCAGAAAATCCAGCTCAATCTATGAAAAACAGCCCCCATGGCAAGTCTAGGGTTGGACCTTGATTCATTTTGTTTGTCTAAACCGAAGTGTCTTGAGAGCATCTTTTACTGTTGACTCTCCACAAACATACCCACATACTCAGGGAAATGGTTGCCATCTCCTCATCAGATGCTCTAGGGGTTGGCTCCTTTTAATTGACTCACTCTAAGTAAACGGCAACTCCTGGAAGACAAAGAAGGAAAGTACAGTTGAGTTCTAAGTAATTTTGGACCATGGTGGTGATTCCCAAGTCAGGAATTTGAGTGCCTGGACCTTAGGAAAAACAGTGATATTTTCACAAACTTCATTTAAAATAATTAGTTTTAACCATTTGGGGAGACATAACTGTAATGTAAAATGTTTTAAAGCTTCATATTTTCTATTGAGGGTTTTTATTCAGTGTTTTTATCCCCGCTTTGGTGATCAGGGAGAAAAGTTCCCTGGGGAATTGTCAGGGACTGCTGGGGTTCCCAACAATACCGGGAAACGAAGTTCCCTTCTACTTCTGAAATCAGTGGGGAATGGATAAAAACTCTGGAATCTGACACAGTTTTAAAATACTTTACTATCACAGGTTCTGATATACAATCCAAGTAGAGGAAAAAAACCCGAACTTTGGGTTCCCAGCTAGGCCCCAACCATGTGTAGGCCAAGATGGCTGCCACCACGTGTTGCAGCCCAACAGAGAACAGAGAGGATAGAGAGAGAGGAAAACGCCAAGGGAAACCAAAATGGCAAAAAGGCCACTTCTTATTTTCCTAGCTTCTTTTATAGTCAGAAGGCCGTCAAAATCTTCCATCCCATCCCATCGTGGATTGGGCTATCTAGAGATGAAGCCAGGTCATGACCTTTATGAAATGTAGATATTTCATAAAGAATCTACATAGTGGGCCTTTGGTTCAAGCTTCACAAAAAGCCAGAGCTGATTTCCAGAGGCCAAATCTCCCTAGCAGAGAGAGGAAGGGCTGCATCTCTGAACCAGAAAATAATTCAGAATGTAATTCATAAGAAATGAAATTAATACTTTATTTGTTCTAATTTTTATTTATTAATATTTTATTATACCACCGTGAGATATACAATTACAATGTTGTTCATGTTTGGGGGTTTCTGTCACATACTTTTTACCATGAATATATAGCTAGCAGATCCCAGATTCTGGATCCCACTAAGGTCCAAAATCCATCAGAATAATACACTTTGGCATTACCTTTAGAGTCAGAGACACATTAGTTTGCCTGGAGGTGCACTGGCATGTCTCTGAACAAGGAGAATTGATTGCATTATGGTTTAGCCACATCTTGAAGAGATGTGGCTCACTGCCACCAATTTCAATCTTCGGTGTCTATGCACCAACATCCACATACAAAGAAGAAGAAATTGAGAAATTCTATGTGGAACTGAAGGAGTTCTATAAAGAAGACCACACCTACTACAAGATCATAGTCGGAGATTTTAATGACTAGATATGACCGAGAAGATCAGCTGAAGTACTCCACATCAGGGCTCATGGCCTAAAATGGAACGAACAGGGTGAGAGACCGTCTAAGTTCATCATGTCCACCAAGACCATTCATGATAACTCCCAGTTCCAGAAGGTTTTATCTAAATGTTGGACATGGGAATCTCCTGGTGGACAGTTCCACAATGAAATTGACCACATCATATTCAATCAACGGTTTTGCCTGACTGATGTCACTGTCGTCCCAAAATTCCAAACAGGATCAGAACACTGTCTCCTTCATGCAAAATTTTACTTCACAGAATGGGGAGAAAAGGCTGTAAAGTTTAAGAACTCCCAGAATGACCACCAACTGGGAACTCTTTGGCACCATTGTGGCAACATGGGAAGATGCCATCAATGACAATATTGATGAAGAATAGAACCAACTGATTCAGTACCTCCATGATTGTGTGAAGAACGCAGAGAGAGATTGAGAGAGAGAGAGAAACCACAAAAGGACGCCTGTCTTCAAAAACTCTTGAGCTCATTCACCAATGTGGCAAGGCACGAGCCTCAGGCAACCAAATGCTAATGTCCAAGCTCACAAATTAGTGCAGAGAAGAGATAAAGGAAGACCTCAAAGAGATAAGAGCAGAAATACTGGCTGATTCAGCAGAAACAGGGAAAAACATTGACAATGCCCGCCTGTCTTTTGCCAAATATAAGACCAAGATGACTGCCCTCCGATGTCCTGATGGATCTATCACATCTTCCAGAGAGGCAATGGAGAAGACTATCCATAACTTCTTTGATAGTCATGTCCACCTGCCCACATACCAAATTCCACAGGATGGATATGTCATTCCCAACGTTCTCCCTTCTGAAATCCGACATGCCAATTTGTCGGTAAAGAAGTGAATAGCACCAGCCCAGACAAAGTCAGACCTGAACACCTGAAGAATCTGCCTTCAGTGTTAATCAATACACTGGCTTGGCTCTTCACACGCTCCCTGTCTGAATGCAAGGTGCCCTCCCAATGGAAAACCAGCAGGACAGTTCTACTGTTCAAGAAGGAGACATCCATGACTTTGGCAACTATCGCCTGATCTGCCTGTTGTCCGTCATCTACAAGCTGTTCACTTGAGTCATCCTGAATCAATTGGCAGAACATTAGATGAAGGACAACCATGCGACAAGCTGGCTTCTGAATTGGATTCAGATAATCGACCATATCCACATGGTAACCAAGCTCATTGAGGTTTGTAGGGAGTTCAAAGATGCTGCTCTGTCTCACATTATTTGATTTAAAGAAAGCCTTTGATTCTGTGGAGTGGGAAGCATTCATCGAAGCCTTAGCCAAACAGGGCATTCAAACCCAATACATCAAGATCCTTCATGAGCTGTGTTACAGATTCACCACCAGGATCTCACCATTCCACAAGGAAATGTTCATTGATGTCAAAAGAGGGGTTTGGCAGGGTGATACCATTTCACCGAAACTCTTCAGCGCCACCCTTGAGAACGCCACATGACAATTAGAATGGGAAGGTCTTGGAGTGAAGAAAGATGGTTGGCAACTACACCACCTCCCACTTTGCTGATGACATCATTCTAATAATACCAAATATTAGCCAAGCGGCACAAATGCTGGCTAACTTGGACCAAGAATGTGGAAAGATAGGTCTGCAGCTGAATCTCAACAAAACAATGTTCATGAAAAACAAACTAGTTCCCAATGCTCCATTCACTCTGAATGGAGCAAACATCTCTGAATGCATCAGTTATGTGTACCTAGGCCAAGAACTCAACATGATGAATGACCTAATACTTGAGCTGTGCAGGAGGAAGAGAGTGGCATGAAACGCTCTATGCAATAGCCTCCAATTTCACAATATATTTCAACCCTCTAGTAATAGTAAGATCTGTGTTCATTATGAATCAGTCATCACGATATGTATGTCTGTTCCTTATATCTCTGCCTCTGTCCATGGAGTTGAGAGAAAATAGGACAGATCTTAGTAAGATAAAATCTAATTGGTCACAACTCTTAAACCAGATTCATAAGGTAAACTAGAGCAGTACATGCACTTCTAGATGTACTGGTAAGAACTCTAGGGTCTTAGCTCTAGAAACAGAATCTAGACCATGGTGTCTTACACAGGGCCTCCTGCAGAAAAAAAATGACCCTCCAGTGCCCATCCAAAGAAAAGCTATTTGTAGGGAATCATTCAAAGAGCTGATTGATTTCTCAGATAATTTCATAAAATATGTATTACCAATTGAAAAACAAAATATACACAATTTAGTTTAGAGTACAGATTTGGTGACTAATAGTTTATGGTATTTTTGATTTTCCCATCTGTAGAAGCAGTTTAAAAATTCTTTAAGGTTTCTTTTTAAGTTATTGATGCTGGAACTTACAGTGGGTAGGGTTCTTGCCTTGCACACTACCGATCCTGGTTAGATATCTGACAGCAAGCTTTAGCAGAAGTGATTAATGAGTGCAGATCCATGAATAAGCCTTGAGTACAGCTTAGTGTGGCTCCAAAACAAAACCAAAAATATGTTATTACTCCTTTGATTCATGCTCTTTCCCACTCTTGTAAGGAGAGGACAGTCTGAATAGAGTTGTTCTTTTTACTTTTTACTCTGCCCCCATTAACTCTGGCAAAGACCTTTAGGATGCAAGTAACTGCTATTCTTCTTTTATTTGGGGGCATTTGGGGTCACACTCGACCATGATTAGGGCATACTCCTGACTCTACACTCAGGAATTACTCCTAGAGGTGCTGAGAGGACCATATGGGTTGCTGGGGATTGAATCTGGGTCAGCCTCATGCAAGGCAAATGCCCTACTTACTGTACTATACTTCTGGCCCCTCAATGATTATTCTTGCTAGCTTCCTCACTAGTTTGTGGGGCAATGGTAAATAGTACTAATATCCCTTCAGTATGAGTGGAAGCAAAAACATGTGATGAAGAGAGGACAGTGTGTGAAGCAGTCTGAAATTTGTAGAGAAAGTTGCACTCATCAGAAAATGTGAAGATGAGGTCTAAAAATGGTATGGAACTTGTTGACATAAAAAGAACCAAAGCATAAATTTTGACTCAATGTGTTTTTAGGGTGGGGTTTTATTTATTTATCTTAACTTCTCCAGTGATTGTATTGGGTCAGTTTGGGGGATGGAGGAAAATTTAGAGATTCCACTGTCTGTGCTTAGGGATCACTCTTGGCCATGCTGGGGACCTAATTATATCAGTTTAGACACCGGAAGAAGAACAGGGTTTCATTGTGGGGAACTATGAGAGAAACAGGAAGATAACAGAGATTACTCCAGTGGCTTCTGCCTCTTGCCCTCTATATCATTTGTGACTGGTTTTTATAAGGGACTTGTAGAATCCTGACTTAGATTGTTTCTGAAACCCAGGGCAACTATAGGCCTGACACAAGTGAGTAGAGAGAATTTGACCTTTCTTTCCTGCAGAATTGGTAGCTTCCAACACAGAAGCCTCCTTGAGTGTATCATGGTCTAGGGACTCGGTCTCTCTGTCTCCTGTATGACCATAACCTTATATAGAAGATAGCTTTATCCCCATGTCTTAGATGACTTTGTAGGTTTGTCACATGTTATCTCATTTCATCCTCACACCACATGAATAATAACATTATCTCTATTATGTAGATGAGGAAATTTAAGCTCAAAGAGTTTAAGTAGCTGAACCAAGGTCAGGATTTTAGTGAGTTAAAGCTGGATTTTACAGGCTAGAGCCTTTTCCCTTCTGTGCCGTACAGTGGGTCTGGCACAGATGGAAAAAAGAAGAAATATTCCCAAAGCAGAAATAGTATAAAAATGACCAGAGAGTGAACTAAAAGAGGATTTTATGATAGACGACTTTTATATTAATACTGTTACGTTAAGGTTTAGGTGATATTTGTATGATTTTATTAACACAATATAATCTGAATTACTTTTTTATGAAGTTGGGCTTTTGATTCCTCACTTTTTTTGGTTTTGGGTAACCTTCTGCGATGTTTAAAACTTTCTCCTGACTTTGTGCTCAGGAATCATTCCTGGTGGTACTCAGGGGACCAAGTGGAAGTGCCAGGGATCGAACCCAGGTTGGGCTATGTGCAAGGCAAATGCCCTATTAGCTGTACTGTCTCTCCTTACTCCTTCTTTCTTCATAAAACTATCCTTTCCCTTAATCTCAACAGGAATTGCATTAATGTTGGAAAAAAGAAATGAAGAGAAAACAGAAAATGAGGTCTTCCTTATATTTTCTGAAGTGGTGTTGACTTTTGAGGACTTGTTTATTTTTATCTTTTGATATAATAATTTATTTTTAATTTTGGGAGTTATAAATTTTTTTTTTGTTTTATATTTATTTATTTATTTTTATTTTTATTATGCCATCATGAGATATGAAATTACAAAGATATCCATGTTTGGATTTCAGTCATACAGTGTATCAGCACCCAACCCTCCACCAGTGCCCATTTCCAACCACCAATGTCCCCTGGTTCCATCCCTTTCCCTGAGCCTGCCTCTTTGGCAGGCTCTTTACCTCTTTCTCTCTTGAGAACTTGTTTATCATTTTAAGTGGAAGGCATGATCTGATTGTTTGACCTTTATGACTGAGGCATCCTCCAAAAAATGAAATGGATTGAGAATGAATGTTGTTGGATGGTAGCTATCCTCTCCTCTTACAAATCCCAGGGAATATTCTTCTACCTCTTCTTAGTCATGGAAGTGGCACATGGGTACTCAGATTTTCTCATAAAGTATAAGTTTCGGTTTGTTTACTGCTGAGGTAGAATGATCCTAGCGTTGAACTAATATTGGAACTTTGCAAATTGGTTCACATCATTTTATAAGTATCAGCTTGAAATTGCATTGTGGTAGGAGGAAATTAAACTAGGAAAATTAACAAATGCTGCAGATCAAATTGTTATCAACCCTCTTACGCCCTTCCTGGGAGTTCTGGTTGTTAAATATTTACCAAAAAGTAAATCCATCAAAGGCTATTAAAGATGTTGTCATGAGGGCATCTTGGTTCAACTCAGACCCCATGATGTTTTACATGCACTGTCTGAAGAAAATGCTGACGTGACTGAGAAGTTATTCCTCAAATCCCATGTGTTGGATTTTATATTTTGGAGTTAGGGATGGCAAAGCCTCCTAAACAATTCTCAGAGGCATCTCCCAAGGATTCTCAAACATTCTGACCAGCAAGCAGTTCAGTGCCAGCAGGAGGAAGAAAATCTAAGTTTGTGTCTTTTGATTACCAGGGCCCCGGTGATGCTCCAGGGCCTGAGTATTATTAGGATTCTTCACTTATTACCCCAGCCAAGTGATAACTGAGCTTTCATTTGAAAAGAGGATACTTCAGTACCTAAGTATGCTTGTAAAGAGTAACTTTAAAGCCTTCAGAGCTATAGCAAGGTTGTGTTTTCTGCCTGCACTGGAAACATCTGTTCTTGGATTTCCCTGACAATGGAATGGTCTGAGAAGCTTAAAACTCTTGTGTCTATCTTAATCTTAATCTCAAAAGTTGGAACCAGAGTTGTAACTCTTTTTGAATTAGAATTCACTTTTCAAAGTCACTTATGATAAAGAAAGATGGCCCATTTCAGGATCATTGCCTTCTTATTGTAAAGTTAAATAAAAGTGAATTGGTACCTTTTCAATTAAAAAATGTCAAATAATATGTTATATGTAAATAGATTCAGAAAAACCTTGAGAACCTCATAGTTTCAACATTTTAATTTGTTATCTTATTAGGAGAGATTATAGATTATGCAGAAAGCTGTAAGTTTCTTTCACGCATCTCCACTGTGATATACATGTTTTCAAAACATATTATCTATGTGCATTCATCTTCATCTTTCAGTATTTTTCTCCCTCTCCCTACCCAAGTATCACTCACTCACTTTATTTTTATGAGAAAAAATTACAATGAAGAGGCAGAAATGTTCATCAATCTCTGGAGTTGAAATTCAAGGTGACAGGTCAGATTCTTTAGATATTCCCCTGACTGCTCATTCATTCAGGCTTCTTTTCTGGGTGTTGTGTTTGATGGGGGGAAGAATAAACCTTTGGTTGGCTCTGAACAATGCCATGATGATGCTTCGTATTTATTTGTCACTTAGATTCTAAACGTTGACTAGAACCTCATACTTTGTGGTTATGGAAGAATAGTGCTCAAGTGCCTCTCCTGAAATCTATGTACATCTACATATATCAGATATCTCCTGAATTTACAAACTTGGCTCTTTAGGACTAATAGATACGGGTATGAGGCCAAGAAAATTCATCCCCAGATCTCTTGCTCACTATCACCACCTCATTTGACCTCTGGCAGATATGGGTTTATTAAAACAATTTTAAATTGAGACATGTGAGGCATAGGCTTGGTTAATTCTCCTTGGGTGGTATTGGAGAGGAAGTTATCTCTACTAAAAGTGACCTGTGCTTCAGACAGCACTTCTGTCTCAAGGACCTGCAAGGAAAAAAAAAGACCGCTGTCTGCTTTTGATTTCTTAGAGGAAAAGGAAGAGTTGGCTGAATCTGTTTTCATGTACTGCAATGGTGGGTTTTAGCACTAATGAGCTTGAAGTGGCTATTCGGGACAGTTCATGAAAAAGTATTCCCAAATTCAAACAGAATTGGTGGGAAATAGAATGGAGAGTGATGATTTTTTTTTTCTAGTGAGCTAGAAAGAGAGTTGGTAATCGTAAAACTGGAACACTAACATCACTGACAAGTTTACCTAATCACTTCCGGCCTATGTTGCTTCATGTCCCTCACCTGACTTTGAGAGAAATGACACCATCTTTCCTAAGAAGGATGTGTGATGTTCTGTTTGAACTGATTGCATAGCAAATGCAAAATCATTGTAAACCATCCTATAAAAAGGTTGCTTAAAGGCTTAAGATATTTTAAGATTTAAACTCTAATTAAAAATAATTTTTTCTGGATATGTAACTGCACTGGATATGAGACTCACAGACACAGGGCAGAGCTGCTACCAGCTCTCCCTGTGCCCAGACGCTCATGAGGCACCCAGGAGGGATGGGAGGTTCTAGCCCTGGCCCGCCACCTCAGATGAGCCTCACAAGAAGTCAAACAACCCCCCCACTCCATGAGGGCCACCATTTTCCACATCCGGACATCCCTCTCATCAGAACTCTACCCAGCAGAAGAGCCTATCACAGCCCTGATCATCAAGACCCACCCTACAGCAGTCTTTTTCAAGTTTGGCCCAGGTATGCTGATCCAGAGACTCACAGACATGGGGCAGAGCTGCTACCGGCTCTCCCTGTGCCCAGCTTCTCACCCGGGAGGGATGGTGGGTTCTAGCCCTGGCCCGCCACGCCAGCAGAGCCTCACAAGAAGCCAGACAACCCCCCCACACACACACACACTCCATGAGGGTCACCATTTTCTACATCTGGACTTCCCTCTTGTCAGAACTCCACCCAGCAGAAGAGTCTATCACAGCCCGGCTCATGCCACGGCCACAACTTGCGCCGCGCGGTTCATCAATAAATGCTGGAGATCAGAGGTGACTACAAGAGTATGCCTCCCCGCACGGCAGAGCCTGGCAAGCTACCCATGTCGTATTTGATATGCCAAATACCAGTAACAATTATAGACCTCATTCCCATGACCTGATGGAATGGTTTGAGGCTCTTTATGTTCCTGGAGCAAGCAGATGCCCTTGGGCTCTACTAGCATGAGACAGAACATATGGAGATGTTACTGGTGCCTGCTCTAGCAAATCGATAATGAATGGGAAGACAGTGATACAGTGATATAACTGCAAAGGTGTTTGTTGTCATAGAATGCCTGAAGATGAAGTTGTGGAAGATGGCTTTCAGATAAAATTAAGTTTATAGGATATATGCATTTGGTCCATACTTTTGTTTATATAACTAGATAAAATAGATCCTTTAACTAAAATGGTGTTTGAGAATTATAAAAAATCCTTATATGAACCATCGAGATAGTACAGGATTAATGTGTTTAATTTGCACTTGCAACCACATTTGATCTCTGGTACCACACAGGGTTTCCTACATGCACCAACTGTAGTGACCCCTGAGCACAGAGCCTGGAGTAATCCCTGAAATTTTGCCAGGTATGGATAACAATCCAATCAACTAAACAAAAGTCCTTACATATCCTTATATTAAAATTCCCTCTTTGGGCCAGAATGATAGCACTTGTATTTGATAATATAACATTTATAGAGTGAACTCTGAGCATTGACAGGTGTGACCCTCAAACAAAATAAACAAACAAATAAAATGCCATCTTTCTCTGTTGTAGATGACAAATGCTCTGAATATTTTTGCTGTTTTAATTTAAGACCAACACAATACAAGCATTCACAGATTCAAATACATGTGCTTGCCTGCATTTATGTACATGATTGTACACAGACCCACTTATGAAAACCTATGCTTATAGAGGTAAGGTCATTCACACACATACACACAGATACACATGCATGCATGCATTTGTGCACAAGAATGCACACATATTCTCTCTTCTGATAAACCTACATCTGTAGAGGTGAGGTCACACATACACAATTTCTTCTGGTGAACTCACATGTGTGTCAGAAGGTTGGATCTGGGAACTCACTTTTGCTCTCTACTTGTTATCTGTAGGCACTCATGGGAAAATATCATTTAACATTTCTGTGATTCAGTTTACTTCTCTAATTTCTTACCTTTCAACTTGATCAACAATCAGAAAATTATTGTACTTTTGATAATCTGAAGTTCTTCTCATGGGAGATCATTCTGTATTGCCAATTCTTTAATACTCTTTTATTATCATTGCTTCAGTATGTGTTTATTAAGACAAATTGAATTAATATCTGAAAAGTAGTTTGTACAGAATCTGGCACATTATAAGTGCTACATAAGTCTCTGTTGCTTTGGTGGTTTTATATCCTCCCTTTGAGTTACATGAAATTATTTCATATCAATGGCTGTGCAGCTAGAAATATTGTTGATGCTTCCCTTTTCTATTACATGGATTTGGGAGCATGTTTCTTTAATTTTCCCCACTTTTTTAGATACTGAAATATCTTAAAATTAGATGCATTGTCGTAAAATAGTCTGTTCAGTATAGAATGTATTTAAGGAGTTTGCAGTAAGAATAGTACTTTATAGTGCAGTCTAGAAAATGTTTTTAGGGTCTGATATAATCATTCATTCATTCAACACAAATTTATTACGAACTGTTCCTGGGCATTGGGGATACAGCAGAGTGTTTAGTGAGAGTAAATGAGTTTAATAGAGGAAATGTGTTCTCTTAATTACAGTGACCACCATCATCCTTCACACGGCTTGTTTCCAAGTGTGAAGTTGCTTGTATAAACTGATATCAGTAAATTCTGTAATTTATCAGTTGATAAAACCACTGGTTTTATGTTGTAAAGGAGTAAATTTATTTACTTATTTTGTTTAATTTTCTTTTCAATCACTAATATTTTGAGTCCCAAATATTATAAAACATTATCCAACATATCAAATCCTTTGTTTGTGTATATACATATATACATATATACATATATATACGTATATCGTATATACGTATATATGCATATACATATATACACATACACACATACACACATACACAAGTACAACATATACATATATACATATATACATATATACATATATACATATATACATATATACATATATACATATATATATATATATAAATGACATTTCTGCTCTCAAAGAACTTATTCCACTAATAGAAAGGGACAGACAAGTAGAGTTTAATTTAAGGGCCTCAGTTTTAGTACAGTGATTAATCTTCTATTCATGTGTGGCCAACCCTTGTTTGATCCTTGGATCGACAATCCCCTGAGCACTGTCAGCCAGCTACAGCCTTGGAGTCCACCAAGCACAGCCAGGGTGGCCTGGAAAACCCCACACCTCGTATCTAAGCAGCTCTGCACCTTTGGGCAGACTGGCTGGGTTGGCCAAATGCAGTCAGATCGGCCCTCAAGCCCCTGCAATAGCTTGGGAGACTGTGGGCAGTAAAAGAAAGAATTCAATAAAAAACAAATTGCCACCCATACCATTGTTCCAATCCACATCAGTAGGAATATAGGAGAGTCAGTTTTCTTAAACAATACAGTCTGAAAAAGTCCATTTTAAGTCAAAATTTAAAAGAATAAGAATGAGCTCGCCACTTGAAATTATGCAGAATGGTCTAGAGAAAAAGACTTGGAGATTGGTCATGGCACAAGGACTGGGACTCGGTCTAAGATACCGGATGGGCTCAAGGCGCCTTTCCAAAGCCCTCCCCAGTTAGAAGGCAGTAATGGTCTCTCGGGCTCCTGGGAGTGCCGGTGCTGTCACCTGGGTGTGCACAGCATGAGCGCCCTTGTTAGAGAAGGGTTTCCGGGTTGGAGGGTGAGCGGGCCAGGCACACAGAGCAGGAATAAGGCTAGAGAAGATCTAAGATCTAAGCCTTGGAAGGAGGAAGGAGTTTAGTCTGGGATCCATAAGAAGTTATGTAAAATTCCTGTGTCTTTGCTGAATCTGTTCTTGTTCTAGATAACTTCAGTATTATTCATCTTCAAGGTTATCTAGTTTGGCATGACCCCCATACCTTATTGCTGGAGAAACAAATACAGTGGAATTTGGAAATTGCCTCTAATTTCCTTCACATTCAGGTCCTGAGAACCACTGATAAATGGGACAGATTGCTCACTTGGCAGAGCGTATGTATTCATAGATTTTGGAAGTATGAGATACAGTCAACTAAGAGATCTCCAATTCCAGTTAGCTCAATGCAACGCTTTCTCTGCATCTGACGTACCATACTTGATAATGCAGAATGTACCAAAAGGCAGATGATATGGGTTCTAACAGAATGCATCAATCAGTCTTAGGGAGATAGTGAATGGGAACAAAAAGAAACAATTTGAAGATTACTACATAAGTAGAAATGTAAAAAGGTGTTGAATTGGGCATTATATGGATATAGTAAGTACATGGCCACTAAAAGTGGGAGAATTGCTTGAAGTTATTGAGAAATATATCATATGGGAAAGCATTTGATCAGGTCCATATATCACATTATAAAAAGTTTAAATTTGTCTATTTAGAGGGGGAGGGAAAAGCCTTTGTTTCCAGATTGAGTCAGCATGCAAAGAATTAAAATATTTTTCCCAAAGTTTTGCTGTTCGGCTGCCTTTCAATAGAAATGTGCTTCTGATTCTTGGGCAAAATTGAATTACCAGTCCATTGTTTGAGGAAAAGTGTTTGGTCAAAGAGCCCTATGGATTCGTAGCCACATTTGTCCTTTGAAAGAAGCTGTCCTGATTTGCTATTGTTAGTGACACTTGTACTACACAATGTTGAAGGTTAAAACCCACTGGGGAACAGGACCACGTACCCCCTTTCATCTCCACATGGGGGATCCACATGGCATATAGGAGCTGCAGAAACCCAGCAGCAGTGCTGCTTTCCCAGCATTAGTCATTGTCTTGCATTTTCTTCTGTCATATCCTAATAGCTTCTTATTGAGTGTGATGGTCTGTGCTGCTTCCTCCCTTCATGCATAAATGCAAAATGCTTTGCCACCCAGAAAACAAAGACTTTGTAGTTAGACCTCTCAACGGGAGCATAGAGCCTGAGGACCCAGTGAGCAAGAATTTTTAGGTATAGGAAAATTATATGCTTATTCTTTATTATTACTGTTTATTTTTAACAAAGGAGCATAGATTAGTAATATGCCCTACTACTTAATAAATATAGTATGTAGGAATTTAGGAATACCAAGAGTATCCGCCGACGGCGAGCCGAGCTACCCAGCAACAAAGCAATAATAAAAATAGACCTCATTCCTAGATATCTGCTACTACATGAGGCTTAGTTTAGCTTGCAAAGTAGGCACTTACTGCAATCAAAATATATTTATTCTGTCAAGTACTTTATAATCAAGTGATATTAATTGGAGGAGTCAAAGGGCTTAGTTCCTTTGCCTCTGAGGCTTTGGGGGGAAGTATAGGGTCTTGTCCTGAGTATCGTTATTTATTGTTAGTCCAGAAAATGAGAAAGTTTTAGGTTTATCTTTAATCCCGGTTAAGGCAATATATAGAAGTAAAAATCAATAAAGACATAAAAGAATGGTTAAAGAAAGGTTTTGGGATGTCTTGAGGAGAGGTTTTTAAAAATTTTTGCTTCTTAAATATAATATTTCTATTACTTAAAAATTTAAGGAGATAGTTTAATGGTTATCTCTCAGGCAGAAATGGCCAACTGTTTAAATGATACACATCACTTTAAAAAGACTTTGATAATTCCCTACGTCACTTGTATCACTTGTCTTCCCTTTGTTTATCGATTTGCTTGAGCGGGCACGAATAATGTCTACGTTCGTCCTTGTCACATGCTAGTGTATCCAAGGGCATCTGATTGCTCCAGGGACATGAAGAGCCTCAAACTATTGGTTCAGGTCATAGGAATGAGGTCTATTTTTATTACTGTATTAGGCATATTGAATATGACATGGGTAGCTTGCCAGGCTCTGCCATGCAGGCAGGATACTCTTGGTATTCCTACAATTCCCTACATATGCTATATTTATTAAGTAGTAGGGACATATGTAACTAATCCTATATAGCTCCTTTGTTAAAAATAAACAGTAATAATAAAGAATTAAGGCAATACATAATTTTCCTATACCTTAAATAATTTCCTTTTGCTTTCATGGGTATTTAAGAACAGTCCTTTATTGACTTATAATTGCTGCACATGCAGTGTAATGCTCAATCTCCAATTTTAATCTATATTTTAATTTCCTGGATGTTTAAGAAACCTAATTTTATATTTTCCAACTCTAAGGTCTCTAGTAGGTTTGTGGGAGGAACCCAGTATTCACATTTTTTTTTTTGCTTTTTTGGGTCACACCTGGCATTGCTCAGGGGTTTCTCCTGGTTCTGCACTCAGGAATCACTCCTGGAGGTGCTCGGGGACCATATGGGATGCCAAGGATTGAACCCGGGCCGGCACAGGCCAGCCACATGCAAGGCGCAACGCCCTACCACTGGGCTATCGCTCTGGCCCCCAGTATTGACAGTTATAGCAATGTCCTCAGTGGTGCTAGTGTCAGAAGCATGAGCACCTTGAGAATTGTTGATGTTTAAGATAGTGGCAAAAAAATAGACTTTCAGGGATCATTTCTATAGCTTGTTGTTAGAGATTAGTTCTATGGTTTGTTCTATAGTTTGTTGCTAGAGAAGCTTCTCTGATGTTGTAGAACATCTGAAGCCATGAGGAGGAGCCAGAGTGTCCCCCTCCTGTGCATTCAAGGTGATTGGCTTTTACAACTGCCTTTTGCCATTGATGATTATTCTTCTCTTTCTTTCGAAGAAAGACAAGGAGAGGACACAGTCTAATTGGTTCGTTGAGGGAGGAGAGAGAAAAAAAAGGAATTAGAGCAATTGGACAGTGGGTAGTTGCTTGCCTTGTGTGCAGCCTGCCTGGATTTGATCCATGGGACCAAATATGGTCACTTGACTCCCACCAGGAATGTCCCTTGAACACAAATCCAGGTGTTCAAGGGACATCCAGTCATGAATACTGTCAGGTGTGGCCCACGAACAGAGGGAGAGAGAGCTGAGAGACAGAGATTAGGCAAATAGTTTTTTCTTATTTGAACATCAGAATCTTTTTTTACCAAACATGTGAGTTTTTGTAAATTATGTTATCTCTCTGAGCTTGTTTTGCTTTAAATCTGTGGAATGGAGATGATTATGTTATATTACTCATGCCTTACAGTCCCTGGAGAGCTTTCTGAGTTATCATACACAAAGCTTAGTTCTCAGCACCAATAAGCTCCAATTTATTTTCTGCTGTTCTACACACCCTTCCCACCCAAGCCCTCTCTTGCTTCCTCCTCATTCTCTTTCTCCTCCTCCTCCTCCTCCTCCTCCTCCTTGTCAAGTATATTGTAAATGTCACGGAGTGGGCTTTATGGACTTTTAATGTCATAATTTTAGTGTCATATAAGACTCCAGGAATCTTTGTGATATATTCGCTTGATTCATGGGAATGCAGTTGAACATTGTACGTTTAGAAAGACCATGTTCCGATTGAGATAACTTCATAGTAGAATGAAGGAAATGAAGTCCCTTTGCAAAGTCTGCCAAAAAGAGAACAGTGTGTTCAGCCCCCTCCCTTCTGTGTGTAACTGTTGATAATTTGTGGCTCAGTGTGTTTATCTGTTGTCCTTTGTATACAACTGAATTCTTATTGCATGATATGGAATTGACATTTTTTGGTGGTCGTGTCTTTGAATGTTTTGAGGCATGAGCATAGAGAATTAAAGTGCCTGCATGAATTTGATCATCTTTAACGCCTTTTCTTTATCTTTTCTACCCTCCCTCCTTATGCATTGCTAGGACCAAGTACCACCTGTCAGGAAGATTCCTGTGCCAACCAGGGCGTGTGCATGCAGCAGTGGGAAGGCTTCACGTGTGACTGCTCCATGACTTCATATTCTGGGAACCAATGTAACGATCGTGAGTACAACTTTTTCATACCTAGGATTTTTTTTCAGAGTGAAGGGGTTCAGAGGAATTTTAAAAGACGTTCTGAAGAAGTGAGAGTCTTTTGAGGGATGAATAATCATGTTTCTCCTCCACTTGGAAAGTTAAGGACTATTGCTCTTATGGGAAGAGAAAAGGGGTGTTTTTAAGAGTATTATGTGTTTTTTGTTTTGCCATTTTTATTTGTTAGATTACTTATGGAAAAGCATAATTTTCAGGCAATATTATTTGTTCTAGGAATTTCAGTCTTTCCCACTAAGTAAATCATTTTAACAGTTATTTGGAGATGTTCCCATTTGCAGTGACTATCTTTTAGAGACTATTTAAGGAATATATCTTTTTGCTCAAAAAAGTTTGAATTTAGAAATGTTCAGAGTTTATAGTTATCTTTTCCAATTTGAATGTTTAGTCTTAGGATCTTTCTAAAGTTTCCCCTCTTGTTAAAGGCATTCGTTCACACCAAATATATATGTATATAATATTCATCTATGTATATAGATTGAGAGAGCCAGTTTGTTATATATCTATATATACATATATATGTCTTATTTTGTGCTTATAGTTATATGTACTGGTACACTTTGGGAAAGAGTCAATGATTATTTAGTCCACTAGTGATGTTTAGATGGGAAAGATGAATAGTCTAGGACATTGATTCCTTGAAGGAGTACTTAGCTCTAATGGTCTAGAGCCTTAAGTGCTGTGGAAATCTATAATCTCTGCTTTATGTCCATCTCATGCTATTTTCCTAATGTGGGCATTCTTAAACATGAGGAAATTCTTGAAATTTCTGATTACCTATTGCAGATGGATTTGTTAAAAAGTGCTAACCCTACGGGCTTATTTTTTAAAAATCCTTCTTGGTCTTGCTGGTAGGAGTTTGTTTTGCAGTATGAACTCAAATCCGTGTTTTGTTCCCTTGATTTAAAAAAAAGAGATGTATTCTATTTGAGTAAGTAGCAAACTCATGTTGTACTACTCCCACCTGGGAGCTGGTATCAATTGCAGTACCATCTGCAACACATCTGTATGATTTTACTTGATTCCTGATCTCTCATGTTTTTCCGCGTGAAGTTGGCATTTGTTCTTTGCACTTTTTTTCTTAGCTTTTTGTCTTATGTGCTCCATCAGTCCCTTAAGACCAACCAAGTGAACAACAGTGGTAGTCTGGCACTATGGAGAGAAATTTTTTCGATACTCCTGATCTAGATATAAGCATATGGTTCTATCTCTATAATACAAAGCATATACTCTGCAGAAAGCTTTGGCACAAGATTGCTTTCTCCTTATATTTTGTGTTGCTGAATGTCACATTTTTGTGCTCATTATTTGGAAATATCATTCTGAGCTGAAACATGACGTTTACACCTGGGATATTGTGCTATATTCTTTTTCCCCACTATAATTTGTTCTCATAAGATGATCTCCCCACCCCAGCCCAAACTCCCCATGATGGCAAGTGCTTCTTTATACTCACATATTTATTCCAAATCCCACATACAACTACACCTGCTAGACAGTGGTCAGGAGATGGCACTAAGGACCCACAGAAAGGTAAGTTCCTCTAACTGTCGTGAGTGTGCACAGGGGTCAGAGGTAGGTGTTTTTCTCTCATTGACATATTCCTTTTACGACGTAAGCCAAGCATTGTTTTCTGCTAAAAAGTGAGTTCTACATCTCTGTGACTATTATGACAGTTTTAAGAGAAGTTTGATTCAATACTGTAGAGGATGATTGCATTTTCTGTCTTGAGCAATGCTGCTCTGCAAGAGGCACTCACTAGACCTGCTCCTGGGAAACCTCAACATTTTTTAATGGCAGCAGCTTCAAGAACTTCATAAATGTTGCTGAAATTCCATACTTAGGGTAATATTTTTGGGTTCTATAAAGTAAATAATGCAGTGGAATTTTTTGTGGAGATGACCTCTGATCCTAAATATCTAAACAAATCATTCCCAGTCCTTATTTGGGAAGTGGACCAGATATTCTATGATTATATGAGTATGTGAAAATAGGACCACCTATATTTAAAAATTTTTTTTCTTGTTTAAAATGTTGGGAAGTGTTTTCTCCTTAGGAGCTAGCTATAGAGAAAGTTTGGTTTAACTACCTAGTAAATCAGTCTCACTGTTTTGCAGCGTATATAATTATTTATTGTGTGATCTTAAACTGTAGAGTTGTAGTTTGCTACCTCATCAAAACAACCTTCAAAATTAATTTAATCTGTCTGATATTCTTTTTTATATTTATTATTATTTTTTAGCTTTCTGTGACACACCAGGAGGTTACTCCTGTCTCTGTGATTAGGGATTGCTCCTGGTAGAGCTTGGGGAATTCATATAGTGCTGGGGGGTTAATCCTGAGTTGGCCATGTTTAAGGAAAGCACTGTACCTGCTGTACTACCATTCTATCCCAGTCAATCTGATAATACTCTGTGTGCTTATTTATATTATCTACTCTTCATAGCTTAACTTGCATCAGAAACTGGGTATTAACTCTCAGTGTTATCAGCAAAGCTGAACAAGGTTAATCCTTTCATCTTTTTATTATTTTTATTATAGTTTCAGCAATAGTGTTACAAATACATTCGTGTTTCTGTTCAGGCTACTTTCCTATTATTGGCAAAAACTGTGTGGAAATTTTGAAAGGATAAAATAATTGAACAGAAAATGTCAGAAGGATAAAGTAGGAGGAACATAAAAAATCGCAGAAATGAAGTTTTAAATAAAAGAGCTCAGATACTATTAAAAATTGCTTTGGTTGCCTGCATACTACAGGTGACCTGCCTTTGAACTAAATATTAGTACTAGCAATGATGATAATTCTCAAAGGAAATTTGTGCTTTACCCAACTGTTTATATTACTATATTCTTTCAAATTATATGTGCATCTATAATAAATGTTATTTCCTAAAAGTTGCCATAAGACCATATGAATCAGTTAGAGATTCAATCAAATAGTAAAATATAAAAGGAAATCAGTGATGGGAAGTTTTTCCTTTCTGATTATTCTTGGATTTCATTTTCCATGTATTGATTTATCCATCTCAATTTATCCATCTCAATTTCTATTTTATCTGTACAATGGAGAAAAGCACAACTAAAATAGAAATGTATTCAGTAGGGAAGTGACTAGATTTGAAGAGTTGAGTTCATCATATATATAAGTTATATCTTGGTATGACTTTCAGATTTCTTGGGTAAAACATGGATTTTAGGATCTTTTTCATATTTTTAAAGGCTGTTGTTTCTGTCATTTATCACACTTTATTACTGCTGGTTGAATTTGGTTGCTTGACAATTCTTAAAGTGTTGTTACATAAATATGGCTCCCATCAATAGTTTACACTTAAGCTTGAATTTTGCTTATTTATTTAGAAGCTTGGAATTGAAACCAGCCTCTTACACATTAAGTCACATGTTTCTCTGACCAGTATTTTACATGCATTTGTTTGTTCGAATGTTTTGGGCCATGCCTGGCTCAGGGCTTATTCCTATTCATGGGTCACTCCTGGTGGTGATCCAGTTTGTATCAGGGTTTGCACATGCAGATATGAAAAACTCTTATTTAGGTATTTAGGATGAGTTATGCAAAGTTGGATGGTTTTAACTTGATTCCACATGGTGTGTGTGAGAGAGAGAAAGAGAGGGGGGAGAAAGCGAGATAGAGATAACATTGTGGGTTAGTAGAAACAGTTTATGGTACACTTCAGGTTTACTCTTATAAAGATATGAGCAAATGCAAATTCTATTGCCTTTGACTGACTACTTGGATAGGAATTGTTCCTTTTGTATTTGATAGGAAACAATAATCTTCTATTTTGAAACTTACTTATGATTGATTTATTAATTATACTTCATTGTTTTAAGACATGACCTCCCACCACTTTATATAATGGTAAAGTCAGAGCATATTTCTTTAAGTGACTTTAGGACCATGTGAAACAATAGACAGAGTTATGCCATAAAAATGTGGAATTCATGTAGAATCCAATAAGCTGTCGAGGAACATGTTATGTTCCTCAAATTCTGAAAATTCCAAACAGAATGGGTGAGCATCTTATGAGGTGTGTTCTACTTAATGCTAACCTACTGCCATAGTGGTGTGACTGCATTTTAGAAATGACAAAATAAATGAAACTTACAAGTGTTCTTCTAAGGAAAAATATATCATAGCAACATTTGATTATTCTATCTATATATGTCCTCTATAATGAATGATATATATTTTGCATTTCAACCAGTATATTAAATCAGGACTGAGGGTCTCAGCCATATTAGAAAAAATCGGAACCCTTTGCCTATATTATATGAAGTGCTACTTATACTGTCAGAGTCTTGGTACTCTTCCTCAATCTTTAAATGTGCTATAAAAAGTTTTACAAAATCAAGTTAATTTGCATATTTTCACATATAAAAAAAGTTGTTTAGTTGACTTTTTTAAAAATACCAATTTTAAATATCTCCCTTACCCCAGAAGTTAACATTTTAGCCAGCCCATGGTAATTGTTATGGCTTGTGTATAATTCTGAGATTGTATTATTTCTCTTGTGCTCTAGAGAAGTGGATGTGGCATGTGAGTTCTTAACAAAACTCCAGGTCCTGGGTGTGGAAATGAATGTTTGTAATGACTTTATGGGATAAAGAGCGGGTGCAGTGCGTGGGTCTCCAGTCCGCTCTCAGCACCCAGCTACCTGTGTTACATTGCAAGTCAGGCATTGTGGGCTACTTGTTGGAGAAATTGCTTGGTTCACACTGGCATGTGATAATAGATGTTCCTTGCTTGCAACAAATCAATAGCAAGCAGCTGTGCATCATGCAGACAGTGGAGTGTGAAGTGCCTTTTCAGACAGTTTCTGCTGGAGTGGCTGTTAAGCGGCACTGTTGGTTATTGATTGGCCTTTTGCTTTTTATTTATTGTGTGGGCTTATTCATTTTTTAATGTAGGTTTGTGTATTGATTAAATCTGTTAAAAACACATTTTCCATTCAGGCTTTAGGAAAAATAAGCAATATATGCATTACTTAGTGGATAAACAAGAGGATTGATATATGCATTCTAATTCTGTCCCTCTGGTCTGTGTATGTACCCTGGGATTACGTTATGTGCTGTGTTGTTATTTGTATAGCAATGATTTCCAAGGATATCATTGCTTGAAATGGATGGGTCATAATATGTCTGTCTATTATGTGCTCTCTTTTCCATCTCTCTGTCCAGAAAATAAGCTGTATTTGAAAAAGTTCACTCTAAATATAATTGTTTGTCTTTTCAAAACACTTTATCATTTATTCATTCAGTCATGCATCAGGAATTCCTTATTTGCAGCTATATTCATGCATAAGGTACAGTCCTTTTCTCAAAGACAGTACAGCCTAATGGGAATATGAAAATGCTGAAATAAAGAATAAGGGTAAGGAAACATAAGTAACATAGACTCAGCCATCCCTGGAGGTGACATTCTATCCAGAAAAACTGTTGCTACTGGTAAAATTTTCATTGACAAATGAATCTTGAAAACTTTTAAGTACTTACTAAATAAGTATAATACAAAAGAAGTATGCTACCCTCATGGCAAGCCTGGCAAGCTGCTCGTGTAGTATTTGATATGCCAGATACCAGTAACATTTATATTAGGTCATTCCTGTGACCTAATATAATGGTTTGAGGCTCTTTATGTTCCTGGAGCAAGCGGATGCCTTTGGGTTCTACTAGCATGAGACAGGACATATGGACATATTACTGTTGCCCGCTTTAGCAAATAGATGATTAACGGGAAGATCGTGATCGTGAGATCGTGACAAAAGAAGGCTAGAGATGATTGACAATAGTCCAGCAAGTGAAGAGGAATATTTTTCAGTCATTGTCAATGTTCTAGCTATTTAGTTCCAGTCAAGCAATCAGATTGTTAAAATCATACACTATTTAAAAATGTGACTTGTGAAATGTAGAGGTAGTAGAGTAGGTAGGGTGTTTGCCTAGCACAGAGCCAACTCTGGTTCGATGCCCGCATCCTGTATGGTACTTTGAGCACTGCGAGGAATGATTCCTGAGTGCAGAGCTAGGTGTAACCCGGAGGCCGTAACGCCTAAACAAACACAAATAAGTAATTTTCTTTGCTTGTTTCATCCTGTAAGATACTCATCTCTGAAAGCTAAAAAGAAAGTTCCAGGGTTCCTTATTTTCTTTAGCAGAATGCATATTTGAGAAGAATTTCTTACTTTGTATCCATTACTGCTTCTTGGATGATAAATTAATGGGGTCTAAGCTTCAAAAATTATTCAGATGGCCAGAGAAATAGCATAGTGGGTAAGGTATTTGCATGCAAGGACCCAGGTTTGATCCTCAGCATCCCTTACGTTCCCTGAGCACAATCAGTAGTGATCCTTGATTGCAGAGCCAGAAGTAAGCCCTTACCACTTCTGGATCCAGTCACTCAAACAAAAACTTATTTTAATGGAACAATTGTTGTACAGTCACTTTAGACATTTATTTATTAATAAAATTATTTAAGATATTATTTTATATCACATGAATTATAAATGATTTTATACCATAGTCATTAAGTTAATTGACTTTAGGATCAAAATGCTTTAAATACCAACTCTAACTTTATAAAATTGAGCTAGTAATAGCCTGTTGAAGTTTTATATGACTAAAGACACCTAAAACCTAGATTTAGTGATGGATTTTATTATTACACAAGTAGTTCACCATTTTCAAATCCTTATTAAATTCCTGAAAATCTGTTAGGATCTTAATGAATATGTCAGTTCTTTAACTATCTCAAAATTCCTATAAAATACTATGATACACTTGTTCTAATTTTGGTAGTAAGAAAACTAAGGTTATATGGTAAAGAAGAAGATGAGAGATAACTTGAATCCAGTTTGAGTTTACATGGCACTCAAGCTTACCTGAAAACTTTCTTCTTAGTCATTAACTAATTGCTACTTAGTTATTATCAAAACTAAGAACAATTTCACATCTGTACTACTTATTGTTTTAAAGGGTTGAAAATTCCAGATGGATAAATCTTTGAGGCAACCAACTTACCTAAGATATAGGGATCAGAAAAGTAAGTTCTGTGTTCTTGGTTATTAATTACATCATATTCTGTCATTCAACCTTTAAGTCAGTACATTTTAGTATAGACTTAATAACATATGCTGGCCTGCGGTGTCAAAATGGTTGAAAACTAGAGTTTGCTCTTTCTGTCTTCATGCAAAGATAAGACTGTTTTGTTGTAAAATTAAAGTCACAGCATTTTGTCTATATACCCATGTTTTCCAAACACGAACATTTTATATCTGTCAACCTACATCTTCTGGTTTCCCTTCCTCTTATTTAATAGCATTGCCAGTAAATGTCACATAGGATTATATCATTGACATGGGGTGGATGGTTTGTGGTTAAATCTTGTCTCCATCAAGATTAATGGCTGTGTTAACTTGAACAAGTTAATAAATTCCTTTGTATCTGTAAAATGTGAATATTTATAGATCCCATCTCATAAGACTCTTATAAAGTTAAATTGAATTCATTATTTGGAAGTTTATGATAAATCATGTACTTGGACCTACAGTTCAATTGGTCAGTGATGCAAGTTTCAAACAAATTAAAAGCATGACATGCACATATATAATTTCCATAAAGTGAGAAACCCAACTCTAATCTAGAAGAATGTGTGCAAAAGATTTGAAGGCACGGAGAGTCACAGACATTTAGAAGAAATATTAAAATATAGAGTTAGTTTTTTTTTAATAAAATTGGGAAAAGGACCAAATCCCTTAACCTCTGGTGTTACCTTTCTACCAAACACAAATGATATATCATGAAATTGGTGTATCAATTAATGGTAAGTATCTGTGGCCAACAGAACTATGTCTTTCCACAAAATTAAATATACTTTGATGAATGTGTTAAATAAACAATGTCCTTATATGAAAGGACATATGGTTTTGTCCTACACTTTACTAACTTTTAGGTAATACTTGTTAGGAGTGTCATGCTCTATGCGATTACAAGTCCTTTATTACTTTGATTATGTCTTAAATCTGAGCATCTATTTACCCACTAACTTGTGTGCCAGCCATGGTGCTGAATCTTTTTACTTTTTGTCATTTAAATATCAAGTTTGGTAACTTAAAACTAGGAAATAGATATTATCATCCTAATTTCAGAGATCCAGGAACCAAGATACACTGAATCAAGAAAATGTCTCAAATTCAAAAAACATTAGAGAAAAATATTAATCACTAAGTTAACTACAAAGTTTTTATTCTCGAAATGTCTCTTGTTCTCTTATACTCTTGATTGCTTGGACTCTACATTCATTCAAGGAAAACCTCTTATAAAAATTCATCGGAACACATAAGCATTTAAGTTGACAATGGTCACGGCACTTAGCACTTTCATTTCATTGTTTATACTAGTATTTCTAATTTATATATTCTTATGGCAGAGCACATTTTATCTTTTTAGCTTCATTCATTTTATGTATGGGCTTCTTAATGAGCTAATCTGCTCAGGTAACAAGATTAGAAATTCCAGGAACCCAGCACCATTTGTCAGGTTAAGTAGGTTAAAGCAGACAGGGACTGAATTCAGAGTTGAGGAGATGGGAAGAAGATCTTGTACCATATTGAGCAAGATCCAGGAAGAAAGAGAGATCCAAAAGAGGTGCTCATAGGTGATCAGAACTAAAGGTAATACTTGAAATTATTCCTTTGCAGTTGAATTTTCCTCATGCGCCTGCATATATCCAATGTAATTAAAAAAAAACAGGCAATGGCAGTTCCTTTAGAGTCTTCTGAGGATGAAAGTGTTGATTTGATGGTAAGACTTTCTAAAAAGTAAATTTCACTTATTGCTAATTAGTATTCCATGGGAAATTTCCTACATTAGTTTATCTATTCTTCTGAACTAAGATGGAATGTTTTTGGACTTTAAAATATACATATCTTGCTGCTGGTATTTAACACACATGCAAAAGAAAACAAATTCAGTAAGAGCTAGTACTGATTGTAGCTTATGTTTTGCACAACCCTCTGTGAGAATGAACTTGGACTCATACTTGAAAAAGCATTCACTTTTACAAATCAAAGTTGACACTTTGACCTATAGTAAGGGGAAATAGTCTCCACAAATCAGGGTTATGTAGCTTGTCAGAGATTATTATGAGTTGTTCAAATCTGTGCCTTCAGTAGTTTTATTTCCACCATCTTCAGCATATTATGTTTGTCAACCCTTTTTATTGCTTGAGCTTAATTATAACCCATTTATTTCTGGTGTGCTTGGCTAGTTACTTATTGGTGGTGATGGCAATAATCCACTGGGAGCCTCTTGGTTCACAGGAGATAATTTTATATTACCTTGTTAGTCAAATACAGGTAAAATTTTAATGTATTTCTCAATATACACTTATAATTTCCTACATATATTTTCATCTACATTTATTTGCATTTATATTGAAGGTAAAGAATATAAACTGCTTTATATCTTTTGCAAAATAGAACTATTAGATATAATTTGGTTCTCTTCACTTGTTTTCCCACTTCACTTTTTTTTCTCCTTTGGGTAGTAGCAGTTTTGATCAAGTTAAATTTTACATTGAACTAATACACAGATATTACGGAAATTGTGACAAATATTTATAGTGACATGATCAACACTTGAGCTAAGAGGAAGGGCAGTTATCCTCTATCTAGTTGAACCTTTTTCCAAGGATCCTGTAGGTTGAAGTTATATTCGCATACATGAGTTTTGTGTAGTCTTTTTTGGAATATGTGTGTGAACTCATACTATGTCTGATTTCCGTTTTCTTCAACTCTACAGAGTCTACTTAAGGGGTTGCTAAGCCACTGTACATGTCTGCCTGATTTGTTCTCTTGCAAGTTCAGCTTCAGTTCCTCAATAAAGGGAGTCAGGTGGACTTCATCTAGGGGTCCCCTTCTTGCCCAGGGTCAAAAATTCTCTCAAGACAGTGAACTGTGCCAGTTTTTGGACTCATATCTTTTGTCTTCATCCTCCTGAAAATGACTATTACATTGCTTGATCGCCACTATCTTTCAGCCCATTATTTCAAAGTTTTTGTCTTTTTCTTGTTTGTTCCAGGTCCATTTTCTTTTTATTATCTGTTCCTCTGAATAACCTGGAAGTAGACATCAACCTGTTTGTTTTCACCGTAATTCAATTTTATACCTCATATGGGGGGATAGGAAGCAGATTGAGAAGGGGCAGGAGGTATAGAGGGTGAGAGAAAATGACAGTGTGACACTGAAAGGTTTTAGTTTAAAACAACCTTCCCTGGGTTGGAACAATAGCCCAGCAAGTAGGGTATTGCGTTGCTTGTGGCTGACTTGGATTCAATCCTCAGCACCATGAATGGTCCCCTGAGACTATCAGAGTGAATTCTGAGTCCAGCATCAGGAGTAAGTCCGGACCACTGCCAGATGTGGTCCCAAAAACCATTAAATAAATTAAGTGTGGAGCTACATCTTCTCCAGATGATTTTTGTTTTTGTGTTACTCCTAGAATAGCTCTGGTACTATCTCATATTCTAGATTCCATTTTGTAATTCTTCCCCTTGGGAGATGGAAAGATCCTTAGAGTACAGTTATAGGACAACTATAGTCAAGGAAACTTTGTGCAGTAAAAAAAAAAACAGAAGAAAACAAACAAACAGAAAAAAAAACAAACAGAAAAACAAAAAAATAGAAAAAACAAAAAACACACACTAGTAAAATACCTGAAAATGTGTATTTAGCATATTTTCATTTGCATTTATGCTGTTAGACACTTTTCTCCTTCACTCCCTATGGTAGCACTTGATTAAGCTCAGTGGGTGCACCGATTGATTTGGTTTATGAAGCTATGGTTCTTATTTTCAAACCCTGGAATTATAGTTTGTTTTCTCATCTGCTTTTATCCTGTGGATCTTTGACTGATCTGTCTTTTTGCCAAATAGAATTAAGAAGTGTTTTCAAACAAAGAAAATTAGTAAGTTCTGGGAAGTGGAGGAGTTTTATGCTATAGGGTGTGCTATTCATGGACTATCCTTATTTTGATCTTTAGATACTGGTTTGTACTTATTATTTGAAAAAATTCTATGAAAATGAACAGCTCTTATTGAGATACTTTAGTTTGCACTAAATTCTTTCATTCAAATTCTATAGTCTCACTGTTGAAAATACATAAAACTTCAAGTAAATAGACACCAATGTAAATTTGTCTGTTGTTTCATAATATCGATTTCTAAAAATTCAGAATAGGTATCCACATATATTTGTTGAATGAATAAAAACTGCATATTTTCAAGTGTTCATTTCCTGAAATGAGTATCATTTCCACTAGGGTAGGACTTTTCTAGCCAGAAGGAATGTTAGGCACACTGGAATTAAAATGAGCATCACAACATACCAATATACAATTTTCTTCTTCAGCTAAAAAATGGAAATGTTAAGATCTTTTTGTTTCTTTTCTTTCTTGTCTGTATTGTTTCTTGCTAAAGGCTCCAGAGTTTCTAAATTGTTATGTAAGGATATGGCTACATGCAGTTAATTTTTTTTTGTAATAGATTGTAGTCAATGGGGATAGAGCCTTTTTATGTATATGGGGAAGGGGCCTCTTGAGCCACAGACTTTTGCTGTTGCATCCACTAATTGATTGAATATGAAGAGATTTCTTGCAATGGTTTAGTACTCTGGAGACATACAATATGTCTACCTTAACATCATTGCTTTCAATTTCTGCTGAATATTATGCCATGCAAAACTTGTATATGAGTGAAGAACCTAGATATACTGCATTCAGAAAACTGTAAAATGCAGAGGCATCTTGAATTTTATATATTTCTGGGTTGCTTGCAACAACTCCATTGTTTTGATGGAAGAGGAAACAATAATATTTGACTTTAGGAAATATGTCCTGGGAGGTTTTCTGTTCTTGTTTTATTTTTAAAATATGCCCTTGATTGGGTCTATAATTCTAATTTTACCCTGGCACAATTATATGAGTAAAGCTAACAGTTGAATAATTAAAAATGTATACTTAGATCTATATTTTATATGTTATATATTGTATATACATATAATAACAAAATACAAGTTTCCTTTAATGTTTTATTGTTGTGAAAACTTTTTCTTTCCAAAGTCCTGGCTTTCTGTGTCTTATAGAGTCATGTATGACCTTTCAGTGGAATTTTAGTTCACTTACAACTTGTATATGTCTATAATTACAAAGGTGATGTGTCAGTCTGCATTAAAGATCAATTATCCATCTGCCTTCGAAGACATTGGAAGATATTTGGTAAAAAGTTTCTTTATTTCATTGGAAAACTCAATATTTGGGGTGTAATATCTTTGAAAAGTGATTTGGGCAGGAAAGCATAATCTGAGGTTTATTTATCCTTAAGAAAAATCTTTCTCCTCCCTACCTAAGATTCCTACACACCACCCTCATGCTGGCATTCAAGTACATCATCTAGTTATAGCCCACATCAGTTCTCTAGCACCGGGGTCTTTGTAAAAGGGCCTGAAGTTTTAGAATCATGTCATCACACATGCCCACTTCCTGCCCCCTAATCCCTGAAAAACGCTGATCCAAAGCCATTTGGAAAGATATTAAAGACTACATTTTTTTGTTTTATCTCAACAAATTCTTAGTGTTGGTAGAAACTGTATTCCAGTCCCCACAATAAATCACATGTGTTCACAATATCTATCTTATTTAATTTCATTGTGGATTAATTTAGCATGTTTTCCTATTATATAAAATTTGATGAACAATAAACACAGCTATAACTAAATCTCACAGCTATTCCCAGTGTGAGATATTATTTTACCGTAAGTTCTTTGTGGTTTCCTAGGTAATACTTGAATGCGACTATATTTTCTGAAGCTGCAAGTCTTATTACATGGCATTTGGCAGATGGCCGGGTGGCATATTCTTCAAAGAGCAAGGCAGGCGGAGGCATGACTTGGGCACTCTGCTGAATCTACGGTACAGTAAACAAGTTAGACAACACATAATATGTTAAAAAAATCTTTCTTCTATTTATATTGGCAGTCATTAGAATTCCCATTGATGGTTTACTTCCTTTTATTGCTGAAGTCATTGCTGTGTGCCCATCTAGGATAATACTTATCAGTTCTTCTCTTGTCTTACCGCATCTCTGCTCCTGAGCTTTAGTGACTCCTTCCTGATACCACTTCACTTATCACTTGTCTTCCTGTTCATCATCGGTTTGCTCGAGCGGGCACCAGTAACATCTCCATATGTCCTGTCACATGCTAGTAGAGCCCAAGGGCATCTGCTCACTCCAGGAACATAAAGAGCCTCAAACCATTCCATCAGGTCATGGGAATGAGGTCTATAATTGTCACTTGTGTTTGGTATATAAAATATGACACGGGTAGCTTGCCAGGCTCTGCCATGTTCCTGATATAGTCCAAATTTCATACACATGCAGTTTTCAAAGTCTTTATTTTCTCTCTTGAATTTCCATTCTTTCCTCATATTTGCTGCTTATATAACCTTTCATAAGGTCAGCGTTCCTATAGTTCTCTTATATTGGATTGTCATTTTGCTTCCTTGCCTTTGCAAGAAAGAATCAGAGCTGCAAGCCCTGATTATTTCCTTCTGGACGTCTTCATGTCTTCTCCTCTTGACCTGGCTTTTCAAATCCTATTCATACTTTAGGGATGTTAGTGAATCTCAATTTGTCAAATTAAATCTCTGGCTATTGCTTTTTTTTCTCCAAACCTCCACTTGCCTTTATATTCAAAACAACATGGCTTAATATCTAAAGAAGGATTGATCTTTCTTTTATAGTAAGACATGGGATCAAATTCTGACTTTGTTCTTTGCTTAGTAGGTTATCTGGGGGGTTGGGACAATGCAAAAGCAATCTTGTAATATGTATCTTGAGAAAGTTTCAATGTTGTTAATACGATTAGAAATAGTGGACCTAAAACAGAGATGCAAGATTTAGGATTAAGGTGGTTTTATGGTTCTGTTTTGTTTTTTAAGATTTCTGGTTGCCATTTTAAGTTAAGAAATGAAATCTCAGGCAGAGGATGGATCAGTGGCTGGAGGACATGTTTTGAAGGTAGAACCTTGAGGTTCAGTTCCTCGGTTTCAGTCCCTGGTACTTGATGCAGTTCTGAGAGTGACTATAACCACTGAAGTTGGAGTTTGCCCTGAACAGAAAAATGAAACAAAAAAGGAAACCATGTGTTAAAAATTATTTTAAATATATAGAACAAGAATTTGAAATAAATTAATAATCATTTTTGCTTTCTATTCATGCTTTACAAAATCTACTTGCCTATTATTATTATTGGAGTAGAGAGTAATTATGCCCTCCATGAATTTAAGTGGTTGGGTTAGTGTGATCACATCTTTCCATAGATCTGTAAAATATAGTTTTAGATTTAAACACATTCCTCATGTTGGATCAGTATAAATCAACCAAAAATTGATGTAGATTTTGTAAGACCCCCTACCTTTTTTACAAATAAATACACAGGGTTTTTTTCCTGTTTTTTGGTGTTTTTTTTTTTTTGCTTGTTTGTTTGAAAGTAATACAAAGCAGACTTTCAAGAACGCAATGAAGAACTCTGGTACCTTCAATAATCTCATCTTTCATTTTGTTTTGTTTTTTTTCTGGAATAGAAAATAATTACTGATCAGTGAATGATTTGTGACTGGGGGCCAAGTTATACTCTTTGTTATGTTTTTGTTGTTACCACATGCCTCAATATTTTGAGATTCTTTAGCCTTGCAGATGTCAAATCCTCTTAAATCTACTAATTTACTATTTACAATAGGTCAGATACAGTGATGCTTCTGCACCTTAACTTTAAACATGAGACCAACCTCATAGCCAGACACTTGTTTCCTTTTTATTCTTGAAAGGAACAGGGGCATGGAGTCTCTGGCTTATTATCTGAAGTCTAATGAGCTAATTATTGCCTTCCATGGGAAGATAGTCATGGATTGATCTCCAGTGGAGTTTATCAGTACAAGAAACTGTGTGTCAGTAACATTGCCACATATCCATTACCAGGAATCTCCTCTAATGGGCCCAGCAGCTGAACGCTAGGAGATTAGACCCAAATCTAAATCATGGTGATTTTGATAATCAGTTCCAATGAGCAAGATGCTGTTCTGCTATGAAGCTGATAGTGTCTGAAGAAAGGCAGCGTGATGAGTGTGGCAGCCTAGTGTGTGGTGGAGAGTTACTGGAGACGGGATCTTAAAGACACATTTGAACTGTATGAAAAACTAGCACTTCTGAGGATAATTATGTAGGCAATTTGCACTTTAATACTCTAGATATTCTGACAGCACATTCTTAAAACACATTCTTAAAGTGTTTTAAGAATTTGGTCCTACTCTATGTTAAAATTTTTAGTTAGTTGTGTTTTGGGCCACATCAGCAGTGCTTGTGGGCTATTCCTGATGGTGCATCTGCTTTTATACATATTGACAAGGACCAAATTAAAGGAACATGGACTAGAGGAAAAGGTGATAGGATTCTGTAATGTGAAAAAAGACATACCCGTTGAACCTTTTTAGTAAACTTCCCCTCTTCCCTTGGTATCTTTAATTCTGTGGTCAGTCTATGGGTTTGTTTTCAATGGCCAATGATGTTGGTGGAAGGATAGTGACACTTTGGTAGCAGTTGTTGCATGACAATACCACATATAAACATATAATAGTAATACACTTGCAAACCAATATCAAATCAAAAAACCCAACTTCTCAATATAAACAGGATGCAAATTTGAGGATATCTGGGAATACATGAAAAAGCAAATGCAGGGCCCTATTATGAAAATTACCAGGTGCAATCTTAAAAAAGTAGAAACAACACATGTTTTCCTTGCAAGAAAATAACTTTATTTTTATAGATTACTAGATTACTGAATGTTTATACATTTGTCTATAACATTTTTAAAATTTAAATTACCTAAAAGTAAAATAAGACAACTGAATGGCGAGCATTTTCACAATATTTTTTTTTTTAGTTTTATGGAATCCAATGTATTCATTTTGTTTCCTTATAGTTCCTCTCTGACCAAGCTAAACATTATCTAAAAGTAATGTGGTGAGCAAAGGCAGTACAGGTTTGATTGGCATAGAAAGAGCACTCAAGTCCTGAGCGGTAAACTTGATGAGACCCTGATTAGAAGCATCTTTTTTTTTCTTGTTGGGTCACAACTGGCAATGCTCAGAAGTTACTCCTGGCTCTGCACTCAGAAATTACTGCTTGTGATGCTCAGGGAGCCATCTGGGATGCTGGGGATTGAACCTGGGTTGGTACATGCAAGCTAAGTGCCCTACCTGCTGTATTATTGCTCCAGCCCCTGATTAGAGTATTCTTGAAGCAAACTGGAAGAAGTCCAGTGAAAGTTTATCATCAGTTAAGTACTCTAGGCAGAACCTTCTTAATGTTCCATAGCCTTAAACTGAAATAATGTTCCATAGCCTTAAACTTAAAGCATTCAAAACTGTTACTTCTTGCCTCAGTTTGAAATCACTTGTCACTTGTCTTCCCATTATTCATCGATTTGTTCGAGTGGGTGCCAGTAATATCTACATTAGTTGGGAATGAGGTCCATTATTGTTACTTTTTTTTGGCATATCAAATACACCACAGGTAGCTTGCTAGGCTCCACTGTGACTCTGGGGTTAATTCCAGGGGGTCCAGTCTTTTCCTATGTCAGACCATCTACCATCCAGGGCCCACAGGGAAAAGCCCTGGGTATAGACAAGCCTGTCTCCTGTCTGCCACCTGCCAACTCAGCTGGGCACCGCAGCCACACCTGCAACACCTCCAGGGGCAGGTCAGTTTGAAATATGTGCAATGTTTCCTATTTAAAACAAGGCTGTTCTGAACATTACAGTGTTTAGAGCACTTCTTCTTCAACCAAAAGAATCTTGATCGGGGCCGGAGCTATAGCCCAGCAGGTAGGGCGTTTGCCTTGCACGCGGCCGGCCTGTGCCGGCCTGGGTTCAATCCCCGGCATTCCATATGGTCCCCCCAGCACCGCCAGGAGTAATTCCTGAGTGCAGAGCCAGGAGTAACCCCTGAGCATTGCAGGGTGTGACCCAAAAAAAGCAAAAAATAAATAAATAAAAAAATTTTAAAAAAGAATCTTGATTCGTCTTTATTATATCATAGAGAATTGTAGTTTAAAAAATAGTATGCATCAAAGGCAGAGCAGACATCAACACTTCAGGTTTTGTGTTTATTTTTTTTAAAGTAATTTGTATGAAAATTCTCTGCCTGCAGGGCAGGCTCATAAGATGTGGCATCGTAACTCTCTTGTTTAGGAGGCAAAGAACCCCATTTCTTCTATTTACCTCATTTGCTGCTCCCAGCTTCCTGTCAACAGTTGTTAGTCTTTATTGTCAACTGTTAGTATTGAAGAGCCCTAAAAGTTTGATATTGAGTAAACTTGAGACTTATTTCATAGCTGGGATTTTTCTCTGTAAAATAAGCTTAGAAATTCTTTGCCATTTTTCTCCCCTAAGGACAACAGAAAACAAAACAAATGTGTTGATGATAGGATTAAGTGAGAAAAACTGATAAATCATGGTCATATACCCCATGGAGAAGAAGGGGGTGGGCAAGGTCAGCTAATATTTGCCTTTTTCTTAATCCTATAATTTTCTGGTTCCTTGGCTTAGAAAGTTTAGGTTCTATCAAGTGGCTAAAACAGGACAGCCCAAGGTTACTTGGAATCTCTTGTGATTTCATTTTAACATTTGGAAAATAAACCCTACCACTGTTTCATACATTGTTTAGGGAACACAGACAAAAGAATTATACGGTACTGAGGAAACGGTCTACAGTTATAGACTATTTTCTTTCAAAAATAATTCCTAAGAATCAACATTATTAAATCTCACCACCCAAAACCAATTTATAATGAAAAGCAACAACATGCGATTTTCTTAAAAGCTGAATTTAATTATAAAATTATGAAAAAGTTCCAGCATGCAAAATTGCAGAAAATGTTAAACACCCCTGTACACAGCATACTTCTTAACAAGTGTTAGCATTTTACCACATTTGTTAAAGACTGTAATTTACTATATCATTTCAAAAATATTAAAAAAAATTTTATTAACTATTGAAAACACACACACATGTATTTTAGTTGCTTAAGAGGCTATCACAGCCTGGCTCGCACGGCCGCAAGCAGCCACGCGGTTCATCAATAAATGCTGGAGATCAGAGGTAGAATACAAGAGTATGCTACCCACACTGCAGAGCCTGGTAAGCTACCCGTGTCGTATTTGATATGCCAAATACCAGTAACAATTATAGACCTCATTCCCATGACCTGATGGAATGGTTTGAGGCTCTTTATGTTCCTGGAGCAAGCAGGTGCCCTTGGGCTCTACTTGCATGAGACAGGACATATGGAGATGTTACTGGTGCCCGCTCGAGCAAATCGATGATGAACGGGAAGACAGTGATACAGTGATTGAAAACATTCAAATTATGTTTATGCTATATTAATATGTATAAAGTATAGAAGTCTCAAGTAAATATCCATGTATCTATCACCATCACCCAGCAATATAGGTTTCTCTTAATTAAAAAATCATAAATATGGCAAGTTTGCCAGGTTAAGCCCTCTTCCTTCCAAAAAATGGCCTATAAAATGAATTCAAGGGCTTTCTGTTCAGATGACTGCACTGAATCTAGGATTTTCTTATTGCTATTCAAGTTTGGTTGGCCCACCACCCCAGCAGAGCCTTGCAACAAGCCAGATGACCTCCCACTCCATGAGGGCCTCCATTTTCCACATCCAGACTTCCCCCTCATCAGAGCTCCACCCAGCAGACCAGCCTATCACAGCCGGCTCATCGAGATCCACCCTGCAGCAGTCTTTTTTTAAATTTGGCCCAGGTATGCTGATCCAGAGACTCACAGACATGGGGTAGAGCTGCTACTGGCTCTCCCTGTGCCCAGCCACTCATGAGGCACCCGCAAGGGATGGTGGGTTCTAACCCTGGCCCGCCACCCCAGCAGAGCCTCGCAATAAGCCAGACGACCCCAACTCCATGAGGGCCTCCATTTTCCACATCCGACTTCCCCCTCGTCAGAACTCCACCCAGCAGACCAGCCTATCACAGCCCGGCTCACGCGGCAGCTTTTTCATCAATAAATGCTGGATTTAGAGATGACTACAAGAGTAAGCTACCTTCACGGCAGAGCCTGGCAAGCTACCTGTGTCGTATTTGATATGCCAAATACCAGTAGCAATTATCGATCTCATTCCCATGACCTGATGGATTGGTTTGAGGCTCTTTATGTTCCTGGAGCAAGCAGATGCCCTTGGGCTCTACTAGCATGAGACAGGATATATGAAGATGTTATTGGTGCCCACTCGAGCAAATCGATGATGAACGGAAAGACAATGATTCAAGTTTGGTGATATGCATGAGAACATGTTTTAGATAGAGTTGAGAACCTAAGTATTGGTTTATATTCATCTTAAGATTGGGGGTCGGAGCGATAGCCCAGCGGGTAGGGCGTTTGCCTTGCACATGGCCGGCCTGTGCCGGCCCGGGTTCGATTCCCCGGCATCCCATATGGCCTCCGAGCAATGCCAGGAGTAATTCCTGAGTGCAGAGCCAGGAGTAACCCCTGAGCATCGCTGGGTGTGACCCAAAAAGCAAAAAAAAAAAAAAGAGATTGAAGAAAAACTTATCAAGGTTTGGCAAGGCACTTAAGAGAAAATGTGTTTTGAGACTCATGTAGGCAGTAAAGTAGATCCAGTGGAAAAATTAGTGCTTTCTAAGCAGATCAGAATTGAAACGATATTCTAGAGAATCTTTATTTTTATTGCTTTTAATTGAATTAAAATGAGAGACAGTAACAGTAACATGATCAGCTTTCAGTCATACAATGTTTCAATACCCATCCTACCACCAGTGTACATTTCCCACCACCAATATCCCCAGTTTTTCTCCTGTCTCCCCAACCCACCCTGGGAAACACTTTCCCTCACTCTGTCTGTCTGTCTGTCTGCCTGTCTTTTTTTCTGTCTGCCTGTCTGTCTGTCTGTGTCTATTTGTCTCTTTTTGGCATTACGGTTTGCAAGACAGATACTGAGAGTCCACATGTTTGTTCCTTTACCTATTTTCAGCACGAGTTCTTGTCCAGAGTGATCATTTCCAACTATCTTTGTCATACCACTATGTCTGTCCTAACTTCCTTCTGTCCTAACTTCTCTGTCCTAACTTCCTTCTGCCCCAGTGCTTGAGACAGGCTTGCAACTGTGGAATAATTTTCCTGGCCTTTATTTTAGACAGAATGATTGCACTCATTCATGGGATATTAAAGAAATAAAAACAATATTAGACTAATACCCAAGAAAAATCCTTTTTTGTTTGTTTATTGGGCCACAACTGGCAATGCTCAAGATTTGCCCCTAGCTCTGCACTCAGGAATTACTCCAGGCTGTGCTGGGGGACCCTATGGGATGCTGGTGGTTGAACTTGGATTTGAGACATGCAAGGCAAACAACCTATACATCTACACATCGTACAATCACTCCAGCTCCCAAGTAAATCTTTAACAATTCCTAATAATCTCTTTTGGTTTTCTTTACTGAAAACCCAAGATCCAGGCTGAAATCACTTCCTACGAATGGTAGGTTCGAGTCAACTCAGTGACTCCTTTCTTCCATGCACAATTAGATCCAAGGTTTGGAGGAAGGCGAGGTGTGGGAGTAGGGGGCTTGAACAGAAAGGAATTCTTTTCTTCACAAAGCCTACATGGAGATGCTTGAGGGCACAGTAACTCAGTCCCCAGAGTATGCAGCAAGGATTACCCATCAAGGTCAATTGAGTGTTTGTCATATCATTTACCTCCAATGAGAATAATAATAAAGAAACCTGTCCCTTCTGAACCCTATCGCTTTCCCCACTGCTGTTATTGAGGTGATCTTACAAGGTAAAGGGTAGTTTGAAGTCATTAAAACTCACACACACAAGAATTATTTGTCTTTTATTGTTATTTTCCCTCCATAAATAACTTTTGCCAACAGGTGACCAGTGCATCCGTTTGTCTCTATGTTATTAATGTAGATGACAGTTTATTTCCCTCTGAAAGTTAAATTAAGGTATTATTTGCAAGAGGATAGTATGAATCAGCAAATAAGATAATATGAAAATACTTTGCATTATCCTTTTTTGAGAAATATGGAGATTCATTCCTCAATTCAATATGACAAACTTTTTCTTTTTCTTTTTTTAAGATATTTTATTCTACCACCATGAGATATACATTTACAAAGATGTTCATAAGATATTCATATTTGGGTTTCGGTCATACAGTTTTCCAGCACCCATCTCTCCACCAATGCCCATTTCCCACCACCAAGGTCCCCGATTCCCTCCCCCTCTCCTAACCTCTTAAGGACCCAGATGCATGTATACCTGTGAGTAAAAGACTATTCTTGGTCATTTCTGAGAAAAGACTCTTCTCAGTAAAGGGAGAAATAAATTTAGAATTGATATTTGCTCCTAATGTACTGAATTTAATTCGACCTATTTCAATGTTTTAGGTCTTTGTTTTCTTGGTTTTCCAGTTGGTTTAGGGTAGACTACCAATTCAATTACGGAACATGAAATTTGGGAATTGCATTGGGTGTGCATTTGAGCAAGGAACATTGCTTTCTGTCTTAC